>CM060970.1:114616838-114986838 GCA_030765045.1 Tenodera sinensis | reverse complement strand
AAACTATTAACCCTGCCCGGAACCTGCCGAATTTCGAGCCTGTTGGGAGATTATGATAGGGCAATCAGGAATTTTAGCATTTCCACACGAGTTTTGAATTTATCTGGAGCTGAAGTTGCATAACATGTTTATAAGGGATATACGGACCGCCCTGTTTGTAAGGATGTCTGAGCCCCTCTACCCTCCCCGCAGGAGCCCCTGTCATGAAGTCTATTAGGAAAAATAAATCATGAAGTGTTTATTGATCATTATGCAGAACATGCATGCTGCATTACAGACTTCAAAAGTCATCCATAATAAATGCTGGCAGTTCAGCTAAAAATCGGCAACTTCCTGCTGTGCAGGGGGTCACGAGTTCGACTCCTGACTGGTAGATGGGACCCATTCTCTAGCCAAGATTATTACCTATACTTTCGAAAGCATCAATGTGCGCGCGCATATAAAATTAAAAAAAGGATTGTATATGAATTGAAATCATTGTTTATAGACAGAATAATCCAAAGATACAATGCCGAGAATTTGACTGTTGTGGTTAGAAAATCTGATGTGTTGCACTCACGTGACTTTCTCTACTCTTGTACTAACCATTCTTACAAACTCTTATTCCTATATCTTCTTCGTGTTAGTTGAGATAAACATTTGTACAAATTATCTTATTGCTTATTTCCTTGTAGGTGTAGGGCTTTGTGCGATAGTCAAGTGTTCTAAGGCTTTGATATTCTGTTGTCTTGGCACACTTAACATATAAAAAATGAACAACCATGTTCCATTTCACGAAAGTTTTAAGTTTTTCGAAACTCACACACATAAGAAGGAATATCTCCGAAATAGTTCACCTTACAAGAAAACTTCTTTGGACATAAATTGTGTATTTTAGCAAGATCTACATTTTCTGTATAGTATGATTTGGTCTATCTCTAACGGTTTAGCTGTTATGCAAAAGTCGTTCAGAGTAAACATGACTACAGGGGCTATAAACAGAACATTCAAGATATACATTTCATTTGTCATAAAAATATCTCAAACATATGACATTTTAACCAAAAACGTTTGAGCCATTTTCAAGAAAATCAAAATTTTTGAAAAACTTTCCATATAAAGGGAAGTTCAGGGTGGGGTTATTTTCTACAAAATCTTCGTATCACATCCCTGAAAGACATTAAACTTAAATACCAACCTACTTTCTGTTTTTGAGTTATGCTGTCCAAACACACGGACCTTTTTCTAATTTTCTTTTTTTTTTTGGGGGGGGGGGTTCAGGGGACCTCAAAACATATATTTGCGACGAAATCTCGACATGGAATTTTTGGATGGAATACAATACTGCCTCTACTATACGTAGTGAAGAAGTTAGAAATAGGGGTAGATGATTCAGCTGATATAAATGCCTGCAGCTACTGATGTAACTTTATCAAAGCCCTCTAGGCGTAAAATTAGAGCATTGTAGCTAACGTTAATTTTAACATTGTTGTGTGTAATTTTAGAGACTGGCTGCACCGCAGTGCTCACCTCTCAATAATAGTTATAGCAATAAACAAAAACTGAATCTCTGGGAGAACTTTTGACGTGTAGCCATGGAAACAGCGATAGCTGACACTCCGGGGGCTGGCTGCATATAAAGTGACAGTTGACAGCTATGATAACCCATGTTCAAATTTCTGCTTCAGACGAGCCTGTTTCATTGCCAGGGCGAGCGGTGGGAAAATGCAGCAAAACCTCCAGGTATCACACATTTATGGATTTCCATCAACTGGGGATATATTCAAAATTAGCATATCATTAACTTTTGCGTTGTTAAACAGATTTATACGGCTTAGTTTGGATATTTTAACATGTTAATAAAGCATATGCCTGCATCCCCAAACACAACAATATCATGAATTCATGAATTGTAACGAATAATCATATAAGCTTATGATTAAAGTTTCAAAGGTACTCAAACATACATACGGACTGGAGTTAATTTTTACTTTATCTATGGGTAAGTAGGGGAAGTATTGTATTCCATCCAAAAATTCGATGTCAAGATTTCACCGGAAATACATGTTTTGAGAGCCACTGAATCCAGGAAGAAAGGATTTTAGAAAAGGTCCCTGTGTGTGTGTGCTTGTCAGTCTGTGCACAGCATAACTCAAAAACGAAAAGTCGGTTAAAAACCAAACTTGACATTTAAGTTCAATATCTTTCAACGATGCGACACGAAGATTTCGAAGAAAATAGCCACACCCTGAACTACCCTATACATGGAAAGTTTTTCGAAAATTTTGATGTTCTTGAAAATGGTTCTAACGATTTTGATTAAAATGTCATATGTTAGAGATATTTTTATGACAAATGAAATGTATATCTTGAATTTTCTGTGTATAGCCCCTGTAGTCGTATTTACTCTGGACGACGTTTGCATAACTCCTAAACTGTTAGAGATAGACCAAATCATACTATAGAAAAAATATAGATCTTGCTAAAATACACAATTTATGTCTTAATAAATTTTCTTGTAGGGTAAACCATTTCCGAGATATTTCTTGTTATGTGTGTGAGTTTTGGAAAACAAAACTTTCGTGAAATGGAACATCGTTGTTCATTTTTTTTATATGTTAGGTGTGCAAAGAGAACGGGATCTCAAAGCTTTAAAAGATTTGACTATCGCTCAAAGCCTACTGTATTCCCATATTCCCGTTGTACCTGCAAGGAAATAAAAAATAAGGCAATTTGTAAAAATGTTTACTTTAACTAACACGAAGAAGATATAGGAATAAGAGTTTGTAAGAATGGTTAGTACAAGAGTAGAGAAAGTCGTGTGAGTGCAACACAAGATGTTCATTCCAGGAACATTTTTTCTCACCAAATTCTTGTCTGTAATATTTCTTACAGTTATTTTTCTTAGAAATGTGTTTACGCGAATTTCGAGGGTAAGCTGTAGGTAATTTGCTATTGTAATTCTTTCCGATCTCCCTTCAAAATTTACATTTATTTCATTCTGTGTAGAACTTTGGGTTAGCCCTGGACTGAGCACTTAAATAAATTCAAGCTGCAACAATAAAATTAATATTATTTATTGCTGAGTGTTCCAGAGTTTTAAAGTAGATTTCAATTTATAGAGGATTTAATTTTTTAAGGCTTTGTGAATGCACTGAAAAAATTTAGATCATACTTCTATCATATTTTCTAAATATTTTTTCAGTACTTGCATGATTCTACCAGATTTAGGTCATAAAGATATATATTGTCCCTAAAAAACATTATTATGTGTGCGAGGTGGCAAACTGGTCGACTTTCAAATAGGGGCCCTTGTCCGGGAGTGTGTAACCGCTAATCTCCAAAACCGCTTGACCAATCACCGCGAAACTCCGCACGCATGTGTAATTTTCCAACACACAAAGTTCGTATGGTGTTCGTTTCACTATACAACGTATTAAATTCACACCGTTTTCTCTACTTGCTTTTCTGTTACATAACATTCAGTTGGTTTTCTCAATTCGCGCCTCAATACACATTTCATACTATGATTGAAATACAAATGCAACACATTACTTTCACACGGTTTTCTCCACTCACTTTTTTATACGAAATATGATCACATTTCTTTCTCTATTCGACATTAAAGATATAATTCATACAATTTACTATTATTGAAATACAAATGTAACATTCACACGATTTATACTACACACTTCTTTTACGTAACACATTCACATGCTTTTCTCTACCGGCCATTCAACATAAAATTCATAATATCAATATAGTATGTATGTTGATAAACTTCAACTGGCCCGATCCACCACAATTAAAATTGCTACATCTAAGTGATTTTTCATTGCAAATTTGAGGCTATTCATTTGAAATTTAAATTCTACGCATTACATTCACAAGGTTACCTCTACCCACTTTTCTTTCACGAAACAGATTTCTTTCTCTACTCCGTCTTCTAAAAAGAATTCATAGCTAAAATTTTCTATATGTTTGAAATAGAAAGGCAACGTCTACACAGCTTCTCTATTTTCTTTCCTTCTTATGGTACTTGAGGTTGTTCAACATAGAGTTCATTTTTTTAGGTATCTTACTTATGTAGTTTCTGTTCTTTATAATTTCCAACGTTAACTCTAAAACTATTAAGATAAAATCATCATACCACGGGAAATGTCGGGTGTTTCAGTTGGTAGTAATTTAATAAAGATGCACAACCCTAGCACTGACAACTCTAATTAATATAGCAAGATAATTTAGGCACCTGGCCTCCGGTCTGTCCAAGCGGTCTAATGCATCATAACAGGAGGTCAGCATTTCCATATATAATTATGGTTAAGGGCCTTTAATGCTGAAAATAATAGCCACACGATTAGCCTAAAATGGCCTACAGAATACACTTTTGATTCTTCTAAAAGAATCCCCGCTCAGAGCTCGAATTAAAACCGGAACCATTGCTTTGGAAGCTCACGTGCTCACCAGCCAGAGATATTCCATACTGCAGATATAATCATTTGTAAGGTGTTATCGAAGTTTACCAACATTTTCTTTCCTTCCTCCACTGCATACTTAAAGTAGACGAAGTATTTTTCATAATTGTTTTTTTAATCAATAAAAGCCCTAATTTATATACGTATATTTCCTATTTACGGCTAGTCATGCAAGCCGAACCCTAGATATCATTAGTAAAAATCAACGACGGGAATTAATCATCTAAAATGATCCCTAAAATACATCTAAAATTTTTAAAAAATGAGATGATAATACTTAAAAATTAAGATGTACACACTCACATGACTTTTTCCACTCACTCTTGTAAAAACCATTCTTAGAAACGTTTGGTCTTTTAAATATCCGCTTAACGTTAATCGATATGAACATCTGTAGAAATAGTTTTACCACATATTTCTTTATAGGTACAAGTGGAATATGGCAATGCAGTAGGCTTACGCGATAGTCAAAAATGTGTTACACTCACAGAACTTTCTCTACTCTTGTACTAACCATTGTTACAAACTTTTATTCCTATATCTTCTTCGTGTTAGTTGAGATAAGCATTTGTACAAATTATCTTATTGCTTATTTCCTTCTAGGTACAAGGGGAATATTAGAATACAGTAGGCTTTGTGCGACAGTCAAATCTTTTGAAGCTCTAAGATATCGTTCTTTATGCACGTCTAAGATATAAAAAAATTAATAACGATCTTGTATAAAGGAAGTTTAAGAATTGTAAAACTCACACAAATACCAAGGGATATCTCCCAAATGGTTCACTCCACAAAAATTTCATTGAGACAGATTGTGTTTCTTAATAACATATATTTTTGTATGGTAAGATTCGGTCTATATCTTACGGTTTACCAGATTTGCAAAAGTCGTCAAGAGTAAACAGGACTACATAGGCTATAGACACAAAATTCAAAAAAACATTTTATTTTCTATAAAAATATCTTTAAAATGTGGCATTTTAATCAAATTTGTAACACTTATTTTCGAGAAAATAAAAATTTTGGAATAATTTTCCATATAAGGAGTGGATTAATTAGGGTGGATTAATTTTCTTCAAAATCTTCGTGTCGCATCTTTGAAAAATATTAAACTTAAATACCAAATTTACTTTAGCTGAGTTTTTGTTTTTGAGTTATGCTGTTCACACACACATATGCACAAATCCAGGGACCTTTATCTAAATATACTTTTTTTGGGGGGGGGGGGGGGGAATTCAGAGAGCCTCAAAGCATATATTTCCGGTGAAGTCTCGACATCGAATTTTTGGGTGGAATACAGTATTTCCTCTACTTGCTATACGCATATACTAGAGCAAGTAAAAAGCAATATCTCAGAATGTTTATCTCCTTAAAATATATCATTTGACCAAAGGTGTGTGCTTTAACGAGTTGTGCATTTTTGTTTAGTAAGATTTTGATATCTTTTGTGATTTATTTGTTATGTAAAGACTATGCAGAATCAAGAGGATTTCAGAGTCTATCGCCAGAAAGTTCTAGATATACATTTCATTTTTCATGAAAATACTTTAAGCGTATATACTTTTTAATCAGAACCTGAACAGCTACTTTTGATAAAATGAAATTTTTAAACTTTTGTTTATGTTAAGAGTAATTTTTGTGGGTGGATTTCTTCTCTAAGTACCTCGCGACAGCACACTTTAGCAGCAAGCTACTGTGAAATTGTATCTGCTCTTGTTTTATCTTTTACCAAACCTTTAGGCCCTAAAAACTAACATTGGAATGGAATGCCTACCGCTTTGGTAGAAATTAAATTCACAGCACGCATTCAAGCTTATCCTCTTGCTGCTTAAAGCAGGAACTGAATTTGAACTCTGGAGGGCAAATAAAAGGCCTATTTACGTATCATAAACATGGCATAGCTGACGTTCTCCAGATGGCGGGTGAGTGGTTTTGGTTCTTATCTTGAACAACAGAGAGAGCAGAAACAAACAAACGCCTGGTGCTTGTAATTCCTTAAGCACCACCCTGGCAATTGTTTGTATTACAGTACATATAAATGCATATAAATGATGGCCATTTTAGTACCTACGTGGCTGTGATTAAATATGTAGGGGGTGTCACAAAAACTGTCCTAAATTCACCCTCCTGTCGGATACAAAATTGGAATATTTGTACCCGTAGCTGAACATAATATTGCAAGTCATTGAGACGGAAAGGTTTAACCCGTAACAGGTATGTGAGGTTAGAAAGACCCCAGTGAAAATTGCTGATTATGTGAAACCTAATTTCTTCATAGTCAGGGTAACCCCACCATACCGGTAATTTAAGTATATCATATCGTATTGCGACATGTTTGAGGGAATGGCAAAATCTTATGCAAACTAAATGCATTATATTGCATGGCATGTCGCTATAAAAGATGGGGTCAATTTTACGCAAACAAATGAAAGCTGATTGATGGATGGGTTTTATCGATTGCAAATTACTTAGAGAGTGATTTTAATAATATGGAAGATTCACATCTTGATCTCGAATATGAAAGTGTTCATGACAGTGATTTAGAGCTACAAGAGGAATACAAATTGGAGATAATGGGGTGGTGGCTGATGAAGATGAAGAAGGAAGTGAAGTATCGTCAGTGACACGACCAACAGAAGCTGGGCGCCTCTTGCTGTTTTCCATAATGATGAAGATTACCATTTGTAATATACTTATTAATAGAACATTATTAGGAATCGGACTTTGAGTTGATACTAAATGGTATTTGATACCAAAATTCCTAACTAATTTAAAAAGAAAAATTAATAAATAAAAGTGAATAAAGCATTTAATAATATTGTTATAATTTGAAAGAAATACAAGTAACTATAAGGAGAAAACTAGTGAAATAGGGGTATATATATATGTACACAGGGTGGAAGGGAACTCATTACATTAATTTAAACCAATGATAGATCTCCGTATTTGGAACACATTTTTTATCTTACATCTTTGTCTTTCAGCATTTCCTACGGATATATTTTATTTTGACGAAAACAATCTGGCAACACTGCAGTTTGTATAGGTGTCACTTTCCCTAGCTCAGTGCATAAAAAACACAGTAAATGTGCTTCTTGAGAACACAAACAAGTACCATGCCTTGTCCTACGGGTCTACTGTGCGAGTGTTGGCCAATCACAAGCGTCAGCTCGCAAAACTTTATTCAAAAGCGAAAGTGCCCAAGCTGTTTACATCCACCAACTAGGTAAATTCCCTAACCAACCTCAACGCAACGTTGTCGCCTTACTTCACGTGTGAAAGATCTGTTCGGGGTATTCCTTCACGTCTTTTAAGTGATTAATTATTTTGAAATCCTGTTATGCCCCAAGGAACAAAAGGCTGTTTGACTTTTTTGTTTGTATTGTTTCTATGTTCAAGGAATATAATGACCTCCCTTCCATCCTTTATATAAAGCGTATTGCAACAGTATATTATTAAAATGTGTTAAAGTTTGAAACCGGTGTCATCTTTACACAAAACCTACGCACACCCTGGGATAAGAAATCTCATCGTTGGAGCTATGCAGCAGGAAGGGTAAACTATAAGAATCATCGATACATTATCAGTCTACGAAGTTCATTATCAACTTTAATTACTACACCAACAATGTATACCCACTTGAACCAGTAAAGTTATACTCTGCTTCCCACTATCAACTCCAACATTTGTAACAAAGGTTTATTACAAGTTCATCAAATCCCTGGCAAGGGAGCTAGTTGAACCATATCTACAGAGAAGGATGAGAATTCCGTACGTCCAATGGGATTTAAGAAACAGTATTGCCAGGATTCTCAAATACGTTCCCTAACGTTTGGTATTTATTTTCTGGATTATGATTGACCTTTCTTCATCCCCTCTTTTGAAATGCTACCTCGACTCGGGGGTTTCCCTAGCTATTTCTTTTAAAACGATCTTGCTGTTCCGGTCATGGCTAATTATTGAACAAAAGAACAATAACATTACACCTGCGCTGGATATCACAATGGATCGGCGAGTGGAGAGGTACTAAACCGGGTCGACCGATTCCCTTCCAAAAATGAGGTTATGATTAACTCGAAAAAAAGGGTACAGTCATACTCCCTCCCAATTTTATATTGTTCAAATAAGTTGACCAATTTCCTCCATGGCTTCAATCACAAGGGTATTAACTAAATAACCAATCAATAACCTTATTGCGTTTAAAAATAAATTCCATTAATAAACTAATAATGTATATAAATCAGTCAAAATTCTCTATATAAAGGCATTAGAAAGTCTATTTCGATATTTTTGTATATGCCATATTGGCCGAGTAGACATAGGAAGAATTTTATTTTAATTTTTCTGTTCCTCTGTACTATTAACATTTCTAAACCAAATACGTTGGGCTATGACGTGTAAAAACAATTTTTCTATTTTGTGTGGAAACTTTCACAGGAGTTTGTCATTCGCAGTGCAGCAGCACTTTTTTTCAGCCCATAGAACTGGGAAAGTGCCATCGTTATCGATGTAATTGTTAGATAATCATAGAATTCCATCTGTGACACGAGTTTTTGGAAGTATGATGTTTACATTTTTATTTGCATGTCTATTTTACATGTCGAAAATTCATCATCCATCCTATTTTCACAGTTTTGAGCAACATTTTCAGAAATCAAACTATTGCAAAATGTGTAATAAAGCTTAAGTTTGTTTGGACATATTGGTCTGGGTTTGACATATTTTGGTTCAAACTTAACATTGCTAAGACCCCGGCTGAGATTATGTTTTCTTTTTTTCTGGGTTCTCATTGGGTATTTATGGTTAGACCAAGGATACACTCAAATAACATGGATTTTCATCTCAGGGAAAATATAACTAGCTTGACTTTAATATCAGCAATGGGCTTGGGCCCAAAGCATATAGTGGGAAGATAGGTCACACGAAAACCTGACAGATGGCGCCAATGTTGCAAATTCTGTATCAGGGAGGGTTGGGCCACTTTTGCGCTGACCCTCTCAATTGAATACCTGAGTGCAACAAGAGCGTTAGTGGAAAAATACCGTTTTGAGATAGTCTCACAGCTTTGAAAGTTTTGGCATAAAATGCTTTATAAGGACCCTGATGACAATGCAGTTGAGCGCCCTTAAACCTACGTCTACTACTACTACTACTACTACTAAAACTTTGGAAGTGTACCAAGTTTTAGCTTGACAGCTCCGGTATTTTCGTTTTGATGCTTACCCCAAGAAGATGAAGGACTTCGTCTCTGTATGCACATTTTGCATAGGTTTGGCATATATCACTGTATGTAAATGCCCCTATTGCCAGAAACCTAATAGATTGGTTTCCGGCGAAGGGGGGGAGGGGGCATTCCACTGAACCTCCTCGACCAATCCACCGTCCGTTAAATGTTTATTATCGCACAATGCGTATAAAATGGGGTGGTACTCCATCGTGCATAAACTACATGCGTCGTCTGTCTATAGGCACAATGTCCTCCTAAAGCATCGTGCAGGAATCCATGATACACAGCACCTACGTGTTAGGTAAAATGTATGGTCATAGGAGTCTCTCAACCACAGTTCCTGTCCACACATTGGGACTAAAGCAATCCTGATACTTAAACATTTAATGGATGATGGATTGGTCGAGGAGGCCCAGTAACGTGGCCTCCACGTTCGTCGGACCTCAATCCATTGGATTTCTGGCTATGGGAACATTTAAAGACATTGGTGTATGCCAAATGCATAAAACATATGAATACGTTGTGAATTTTTTGTAAAATGGCTTGACATTTCAATACGTATTTGTTTCCTGACATATGTTTAGAGGAACATTTACTCTATTTTTGACCAATCCAAACTCCTGTTGCAATATCGATTACTTTTTTAAAAACATCCTGTATATGTAACCCCCAATTGCACTTAGAATACTTGGACTGTGATATAAATATAAATAATCCTGTACAATAACAGGCCTTGTCCCTAGAAGATATTGCAGATAAAAGTAAACAAATAAAATACATACTTCCTCTCGCAACAATACTGAACTGTCTTGAATTGCTTGGCTGTTATTTTCTTTCCTGTGTGTACAAATTTATAGGTAGGTATATTTTAGCAGAATTTTGAAGTTTTAGCAATACCTCGTTTCTACAATTCAGTTTCTTTGTCTCTTTACCTATGCTCACATAGCTTCTTTGATAACAACGATAATCTCTTTTCCCGAAACATGTTTATCACTGGCGTCCATCTTTATCATACTGCCAGGGACTGGCATGGACATAGGGGCAACAAAAGCGTTGCGCGCGATCTTCTTTCCAAGGACCTCCTGCCATCTACAGGCGTCATATGAAACTAATTTTTGTACAGATGATGGTTGAATGTTTCAGCAATACAATGCATGCATTTACGCAACAATTACGTGCTGTTTAATGCTCTTGTTGCACCCAGGTACTCAATTACTGCTTCGGAGGGAATCAGGAAAGATATTGACCGCGGAGGGAATCGGGAACCACCAGTGGCGTGCACTGGTTAGGCGCGGGCACTAGTCGAACACCGTTGGTCCCGCAGGGCCTATATCTATGTGCTTATGGGCTTGTGTTTATTCCTTTTTACTTTTTCTACTGCGTATAGCAGAGGAAGTATTGTATTCCATCCAAAAATTCGATGTCGAGATTTCACCGGAAAGATATGTTTTGTGCCCCCGTGGACCCCCCCAAAAAGCATTTTTAGAAAAAGGTCCGTGTGTGGCTGTGTGTGTGTGTGTGTGTGTGTGTGTGTGTGTGTGTGTGTGTGTGTGTGTGTGTGGACAGCATAACTCAAAAACGAAAAGTCAGCTAAAAGCCAAAGTTGGTATTTAAGCTTAATGTCTTTCAAAGATGTGACAGGAAAATTTTTAAGAAAATAGCCCCACCCTAAACTTCCCCCTTCATGGAACTTTTTTCGAAAATTTGGATTATCTTGAAAATGTCTAACGATTTTGATTAAAATGTCATATCTTTAAGACACATGTATGACAAATGAAATGTATATTTGAATTTTCTGGCTATAGCCTATGTAGTCGTATTTACTCTGCATGACTTTTAAATAACTCCTAAACCCTAAGGGATAGACAAAATCTTACTTTACAAAAATGTAGATCTTGCTAAAATACACAATTTATACACCGATACATCTTGTTATAGAGTGAACCATTTCGGAGATATTCTTTGTTATTTGTGTTAGTTTCACAATACTTGCACTTTCGTTATTAATGTTTTTATCTCTTGGTGGTGTAAAGAGAACGGGATTTGAAAAGTTTAAAAGATTTGACTATCGCTCAAAGCCTACTGTATTCCCACATTTCTGCAAATGTTTATTTCAATTAACACGAAGCATATATAGGACTAAGAGTTTGTAAGAATGGTTAGTACAAGAGTAGAGAAAGTCATGTGAGTGCAATACATCAGGTATTTTTTTATTTTAAATTCAGTGTACTTCAAAACGCGTATTTCCTCTGAAATATCAATCTACAACTATTAGGTGGAATGACTACATGCACATGGTTTCATACGTAAAATGAAATAATAAGAAAGAAACATTTTAATGTACGTTTTGAAGTACTAATACCCGAAATATTCCAGAATTAGATTTTCGCTGGTGTATGCTGTAAACATGCAATATCGAAATTAGTTACTGAAGTGTGAAGCTGATCTGTTTTATACGGCATTTTCTATTTTGGAAACGAGTGGCTTACGCTATTGTGAGAACTAAAGTAATTAACACAATGAATATTAGATTTATCCAATAAAACTTAAACGTTTTATCCTTAAAGTGTAATGTGATTACTAAAATTATGTTGTGATTGCATTACCCATTATGCAGTGTGCTGTCAAGTCAAATATACATTATATAGTCAAAGCAAACTCACCATGTCCTTAATAGGAAGAGGAAATATTGCATTTCATGCAAATATTCGATATCGAGATTCACTGGAAATACTTCTTTGAGGTCCATTGCTCACATGACTTCTTTACTCACTCATGTATCAACTATTATTTGTAGAAAAGTTTTTATTCCACATTTCCTTAGAGAGTGAGTGAGTGTGTGGGGTTTAACGGCCCGACGACAACGAGGTCATTTGGGCCCACAGTTAAACAGTCTAAAACACACTCACATAGTTAAAATGAGAATTAAAAGAGATGGGTAAAATTCTAAACTAACGCAGTAAAATGTGAGGTATAAAAGGTCTAAAATATCATAAAACTGCAAAAAATATAAAATCCATCATAAATTAAAAAGAAAAACAAGTCTGAGGTTTAAAAAGTCGAGACGTTAAAACATGTAAAAGAAATCTTAAAAGGCTAAAAATACATGTCAGACCTGTCTTAGCTACAGATTCCGGGTCGTCGCCTAGAATAGAGGCTAGTGTAGACCCCAGACCAACAGATTGGCGATCACGAGCGTATTGCGGACAGTCGAGTAATATATGTGCGACGGACAGTTCGATGTCACATGTAGGACAGACAGGCGCCGGGTCGCCACGCAAAAGGTAGCCATGTGTGGCTGGTGTGTGCCCTATCCTCAGGCGGGTTAGAATAACTTCAGCCCGCCTGGAATCGCTGCAGGAGGTCAGCCAGGGTTGAACGCCGTCCTTAACTGTCCGCAATTGAATGCCAGCCAGCGCTTCCCATGAGTGCTGCCATACAGTTAATAACTGTCGACGAAAGTATCGCCGCACATCTGTATAAGGCAGTGTGCGCGATGATAATCCCGGCAAGCGACAAGCAGACTTAGCAGCTGCATCAGCCTCCTCGTTGCCGGGAATACCCACATGGCCCGGGGTCCAGGTAAAAACGTTCCTTAGAGATGCAATGGAAATACGGGACTGTAGAAGGCATTAACTGATAGTGAAATCTTTTAAGAGCTGATTGCTGTGTAATGGCCTTGAATTTCGTTCTATTTGCATGGCCAAAAGAAAATTCAAACCGTAACACAGAATATCTTCGAAATGGTTAAGTTCACAAATTGTGAAGAGCACATCTATTGTAAAAGATGGAGATAGTTAAATACCATTGAATACATTATCTGGCAACAGCAGCACTGAAAAAGTGAATATTCTGTTTACTAATGTGGCTACTGCTTAGATGCATGCGTTCACACCTGCAACAGGTGAAAGTCCAACTGTGCGTGTCTCATTGTGTCAGTGTATCTGTCAATCTGTGTGCAGCATAGTTAAAAAAAAATAAAGACAAAGAAAAAAGACAAAAAGAAAGTTGAAGAAAGTTCCTCCACCCTTTCCATGGAAAATTTTACGAACATCTTGATTTTCTTGAAAACGGCTCCTACGATTTTGATTAAAATGCCATATGATTGAGATATTGTCATAGCAAATGAAATGTATATATTGAATTTCTGGCTACAGCTCATGTAGTTCCATTTACTCTGGATGACTTTTGCATAACTGGTAAACTGTCAGAGAAAGACAAAATCTTACTGTACAAGAGTGTAGATCTTGCTTAACCACAAAATTTAAGTCTAAATATATTTTAGAGTGAACCGTTTCGTAAATATTTTTAGTTATTTGTGTCAGTTTTGGAGAACTTAACACTTCAGTCAAATGGTACTTCGTTATTGATTTTTTTATGCATGTTAACTGTGCAAAGAGAACGTAATTGGAAAGGTTTAAAATATTTGACAATCGCTCAAAGCCTAGTGTGTTCGAGTATTTTCCTTGTACCCAGAAGAAGAATTTCTGGAAATGTTTATCTCAACTAACACAAGATATAGGAAGAAGTGTAAAATACAGAAAGTCATGCGAGAGCAACACAGCAGATTTTTTACTTATGGAAACATGCACTAAATAGGAAAATGGGAAAGGAACTTATACTTCAGCTGAAAGTTAAGAAGTGCGCGCATACATCTCCTTAACACCTTAATTTTCAAATCACACGACGCGATCCTTTTACGTGTTTTTCACTGTTTTTTACTTTCTCTACTGGTAAGTAGGGGAGTATTGTATTCCACCCAAAAATTCGAAGTCGAGATTTCACCGGAAATACATGTTTTGAGGCCCCCTGAATCCAAAAAAGCATTTTTAGAAAAAGGTCCGTGTGTGTGTCTGTGTGTCTGTCAGTCTGTCAGTCTGTCAGTCTGTGGACAGCATAGCTCAAAAACGAAAAGTCGGTTAAAAACTAAAGTTGGTATTTAAGTTTAATGTCGTTCAAGGATGTGACACGAAGATTTTGAAGAAAATAGCCCCACCCTAAACTACCCTTTACATGGAAAATTTTTCGAACATTTTTATTTTCTTGAAAATGGCTCTAACGATTTTGATTAAAATGTCACATGTTTGAGATATTTTTATGACAAATGAAATGTATATCTTGAATTTTCTGGCTATAGCCCCTGTAGTCGTATTTACTCTGAACGACTTTTGCATAACTGGTAAACCGTTAGAGATAGACCAAATTATACTATCCAAAAAATGTAGATCTTGCTAAAATACACAATTTATGTCTCAATAAATTTTCTTGTAGGGTGAACCATTTCGGAGATATACCTTGTTATGTGTGTGAGTTTCGGAAAACTTGGAACTTTCATGAAATGGGTCATCGTTGTTCATTTTTTTATATGTTACGTGTACAAAGAGAACGGAATCTCAAAGCTTTAAAAGATTTGACTATCGCACAAAGCCTACTGTATTCCAATATTCCCCTTGCACCTACAAGGAAATAAGCAATAAGATAATTTGTACAAATGTTTATTTTAACTAACACGAAGAAGATATAGGAATAAGAGTTTGTAAGAATGGTTAGTACAAGAGTAGAGAAAGTCATGTGAGTGCAACACATCAGATTTTTCTTTCAGATACTCTCCCGTATAATGTACACCGCCACCAATTCCTTACGACCGACTCAATGCTTGAACCTATTGTGGAAGGTAGCTTTGGAGTAAACCTTTAAAATGATGCAACTTAGTCTCTCGCTTGAAATTGTTTATTTTGGATAAGTAGCATACAAGTGTATGCTATTATAAAATGCAATATCACTTTCAATACACAACTAAGAATTCCTTTTTGCAAAATAGCTTAGTATTGTATAGAAAAACATTATCGATTTTACAATGGAAAATATTGAGAAGTGACTGAGAGGTTGTTGCCTGTTGCCATCTGCAGTTATTTTGAAATATTAAACTTGGAGATATACTAAAACGATTCCTATTTTAGTTTCTCGTTGTTGTTAGTCGCTGAAAGCTTGGGTAGTTACCCTAATCTGACCTGGCTGTTAGCCCGAGAAACTATCATCAGTATTAGTATTTTATTCCACCCAAAAATTCAATGCCGAAATATACTTTGAGGCCCCCTGAATCCAAAAACAGCATTTTTTTTAGGAAAAGGTCCATGTGTTTATGTGTGTATGTGTCAGTCTGTGGACAGCATAACTCAAAAACGAAAAGTCGGTTAGAAAGCAAAAGTAGTATTTAAGTTAAACGTACTTCCAGGATGAGACACGTAGATTTTGAAAAAAATTGCCCCATCCTAAACTACACTTTAAATAGAAAATTTGTTGAAAATTTTTATGTTCTTGAAAATGGCTAACGATTTTAATTAAAATGACTGCGTTTAAGATATGGTGACAAATTAAATGCATATTTTAAATGTTTTTGCTATAGCCCATGTAGTCCTGTTCACTCTGACTTTTGAATGACTCGGACACCATAAATGATATACCGAATCTTACTATAAAAAATCTCTTGTACAAACTATTCTTGCAAACTTTTATTCCTAAATCTTCATGTGAGTCGAGATATACATGTATTACTTATTTTCCTGTAGATACAAGGGGGAGTAGGCTTTGAGCGATAGTCAAATGTTTAAAGCTTTCAAACTCCGTTCTCTTTGCGTGGCTAAGATATAAAAAGCTGAATAACAATCTTCTATTTGTCAGAAGTATAAGTATTAGAAAGTTCACTCAAATATCAAGGAATACCTCTGAAATGGTTCACTCAACAAAAACACTTTCTTGGGCATAAATTGCATGTATATAATATACTGTACGGGGCACCACCCCATTTTTACGCATCGTGCGAAAATACCTAAACCAAACATTTAATGGAAGATGGATTGGTCGAGGAGGTCCAGTAGCATGGCCTCCCCGTTACTCTGACCTCAATCCATTAGATTTCTGGCTATGGAGACATTTAAAGACATCAGTATATGAAAATTATATCGAATATGTACATACATTGCACATTACGTTTATACGAACATTTGCTCCAGTTTTAACCAATGCCAACTCTTGTTGCAATATCAGACACATTTTTAAACACCCTGTATAGGGTTTGCATCATCATTTTGTACACTTATCTACGAAAATCGAATAATGTAAACCATTGTTATCACTATTACGTACTATTGTTATTACTATTATTGTTATGATCATCGTCATAATCACACGACGTTCAAGAATAATGGAGGAATCAATTATTCATCGAAAGAGAGAATACAGAACTACATAATATGTTTTAACCTGTTCGCTTGTTCTTGGTTACCTTTTCGCCCCGCTTTAACTGTTTGTTCGTCTGTTAAGGCTTTGTTTGAAAAATAAGTAATGTTCCCTGGAGTAACGTAAACATATAAATGGAACTGGTTGAAGTTTACTCTTCACGCATCGTCAGAAACAGTAGCGCATCTATCACAACAAAAGCTTTTGAGTAGGCATTTTCTCTGTATATCTTGTTGCAGTTCTGCTATCCAATATCATCGATTAACACGTCACATTTTTAGTTTCTCTACCATGCATATACATACCAGGTAGACAAGGTACTGCATTCCTCCCAAAAATTCGATATCGGGACTTCAGCGGAAATATATGTACACCCTGAGTCAAAAAGAGAATTTCCGTTTGTGGCGGGCGACATTCAACCCCCCCCCCCTATCTTGCTTGCGGTTGAGCAACCCTGGGGTAGACGGTTGTAAAATTGGCTTTAATACATACTACCTTGTAGATATAATGGGCATAGGAGTATACACTAGGTTTAACCGATAGTCACATCTATTAAGAGGTGGTCGCTATGCTAGCTTGGACATTTTGTTCTCTTTGGGTGCCCACGGCATAAAAAGTATAAATATTGAAGCGTTCAAGCAAATGAGAAGGAATGCCTCAAAAGAGGTTCACTAAAAAAAGAAACGAATGTTTTCGACATAAACTGTGTGAGATCTACATTTTTGTGTTTTAAGATTTTACCCATTTTTCATGGTTTGCAATTTATACAGAAGTCATTCAGAATAAAGAGAGTAATACAAGAAAATTCAAGATATACATTTAATTTGTTATTAAAATATCCTAATGTATGATATTTTAATCAAAATTTTTGGAGCCATTTTTGAAACAAATCAAAATTTTCTAAAAATGTTCCATGTAAGGGCTGATCTGGGCTGGGTTGAGTTTTTTGAAAAGCTTCATGTATCATTCTTGGAAGAAACATACACAGATCTTTCTCTAAATATGTTTTTTGGAATCAGGGATTTTCAAAACATGTATTTCCGCTGAAATCTCTGTATGTAATTGTTGTGGAATACAGTACTTCCTCTACTTTACGCAGTAGAGGAAGTAATTCCTTCAGGAGTTACCGGTTCTAACCAGGAATATGAGGTGTTTCAGTCAAGTGCAACGAGAAACGAACAAAATAAAAGAGAAACAGTTCCATTGGGATATGCAGTTATTTTGAGCAGCTTGCAGTGCACAGATCCCGCAGGCCGTATGCTGTGATGCTTTTCACAGAAAATAATGTTATCCATTACTGCATCCATAAGGAGCTTAAAATCTATCGTTTAGTTCGCTATCGCTAGCAATCTAAATACTGATTTTAATCACAGTGGTGAATTAAAAGAATTTAATCCCTTACCACAATAAGTTTAATACAGAAATAAAAAAAGAAACTAGAAATATTTTGAAATACCCATCTGTGTGTGCATACGTCAGTGTCTCTCGCCATAACTCAAAAATGAAAACGCGTTTAAATATGTAAAGTGGTATTTTAGTTCCGCATCTTCCAAGTACGGAACAGGAAGATTTAAGAAAATCTCCACCTAAACTACTGCTTAAAACAAAATTCTTTAAGCATCTCATGAGTTTGATTAAAAACCCATATATTTAACATATATTCATCACAACTTTGAATTCTCTGGGAATAGCATTTGAAGAAGTCTTGCAACTGGTAAGCCATAAAATATATGCAAAAATTTCCTATACAAAAATGTGAAAACTCTTATATTTCCGTGATATTCCTTGTTAATGCTTCCATTTTTCAATATTATGCTTTTTAAAGAATATAAAAAGTCATTCTTTTTTATACCCTTTACACGAAAAGCTAAGAGAATTTAAAATCAATCAGATATCATCTACGTGTTGGAGAATCGAAATTCCCAATCTCTCCAATGTTATTACATCACTCAAACTAGAATACTAATATTTAAGATAATTATCTGACATTTTAAGGTATTTGCAGACAGACTAAGTACTCATCAGTAGCTGAGGAAAGGTCTTTTAACACAATGCCTAGATTTTTACTGAAAAGGTTTCCAATTTGTTAACTTGTATGCAGTTTTATTTTCAATAATAATTTTAATGCACCTCTATGAAACTTATACAAAAATACGGGAACATCCGACATATTTATATAGAAGTAACAATTCACCATTTTGACTGCCCTTCTCAAATGGAAAACCATTTTTACTTTCTCTATTACGTATAGATTTTACCGCAAATATGTTTTGAGGTCCCCTATATCCTAAAAAAGCATTTTTAGAATGAGGACCGTGTGTCTGTCAGTCTGCGGATAGCTGACTCAAAAACGAAAAGTCTGTGAAAAACCGAAGATGGTATTTAAGTTTAATGTCTTTCTAGGATGCGACACGAAAATCTGGAAGAAAATTGCTTCACCCTAAACTACTCTTTATATGGAATATTTTTCGAAAATTTTAATTTTCTTGAAAACGGCGCTAACGATTTTAATTAAAATGCCATATGTTTGAGGTATTTTTATGACAAATAAAATGTCTATCTTGTATTTTCTGGCTATAGCCCATGTAGTCGTATTTACTCTGGATGACCTTTGCATAATCTTACTGCACAAAAAATATAGATCTTGCTAAAACACACTATGTATGTCTTTTTTGTGGAGTGAACCGTTTCAGATATATTTCTTGTTATTTGTGTAAGTTTTGGAGAAGAACTTTCGTGAAATGCAAAATCGTTGTTAATTTTTTATATGCTAAGTATTCAAAGGGAACGTGATCTCAAAGGTTTAAAAGATTTGACTATCGCACAAAGCCTACTGTATTCTAATATTCCCCTTGCACCTACAAGGAAATAAGATAATTTCTGCAAATGTTTATTTCAAGTAACAAGAAAAAGATGTAGGAATAAGAGTTTGTAAGAATGGTTAGTACAAGAGTAGAGCAAGTCATGTGAGTGTATTACATCAGATTTTTTTAGGTTAGTATGCTATTGGATGCGACGTCATTTCCTCCCAGTAACGTAAGTATTAAGGACCAGTTTTAGCGTTGTTGGCATGGTAATTGATAAATTAAATTAACATTCGTAATGATCAACTTACAAATCAGGTATTACAAAAACTACCATTTGTATTGTAATTCCTAGAAAACAGAACCTTGTTGCAAGGTTTTACCTCCTTGAACTGGTTTTGTCATACGAGGCGATGAATGAAATGGGTGAAATGAGCCAAGTATCCAGAGAGCTTGTATTTATCCCACATATATACTTTAGGTTAGGAGAAAACACCTGAAAATGTTTGGGTAACTCAACCTAACCGAGATTCGAACTCCGGATATCTCGAACGTGAGGCGGATATGACACCCGTATACCACAGAGGTGGACCACTAAATACCACAGTAGTGAGTTTAAGCTTGTTAATTCATTACTACATTTTTTTAATTTCTTAAAACCAGACTTCAAGTAACAGTACTAATTAAGAGACATTTTAGCCACGAATGAGTTCACTGCAGTTGGACCATTCATTAGAACGTCTTAAAAATCTCTTTTGCTTACCCGTTCCAATTTACACGTCTTACATAATTATATCCATTACCTCCAAGAAAATCAACATTGATACGGCCAAGTTAAAATAATTACTGTGGTTTGCTTTTCAGTAGAAGAAATGTTCTATCCCATAAGAGATTAAAGTGTATTTAAAATCTTGTGAAAACAGTTGCGCCCAGCAAGAATTGAACGTAAATTTTTCTATTAGCATTGCACTATTCCCCCAATCTTTCATTATTCCACCCAAAAATTTGATGTCGATATTTCACCGGAAATATATGTTTTGAGGCCCCCTGAATCCAAAGAAAAAGCATTTTTAGAAAAAGTTCCGTGTGTCTATGGACAGCATAACTTAAAAACGAAAATTCTTTTAGAAACCAAAGTTGGTATTTAACTTTAATATCTTTCAGGGATGCGACACGAAGATTTTGAAGAAAATAGCTCCCTTCTAAACTACCCTTTACTTGGAACATTCTTCAGAAATTGATTTTATTGAAAGTGACTAACGATTTTGATTAAAATGGCATGTTTAAGATACTTATGACTAATGAAAAGTATATTTCGAATTTTCTGGCTATAGCGCATGTAGTCCTGTTTTACTCTGGATGACTTTTGCATGGATGATAAACTCTAAGGGATAGAACAAATCGTACAATACAAAAGTGTAGATCTTGCTAAAACACGATCATGTCCAAATAATATTTTGTAGAGTGAATTACTTCGGAGATATTCCTTGTTATGTGTGTGAGTTTCGGAAAACTTAGAACTTTCGTGAAAAGGATCATCGTTGTTCATTTTTATATGTTAGTCGTGCAAAGAGAAGGGGATCTTAAAGCTTTAAAACATTTGACTATCGGTCAAAGTCTGCTGTATTCGAATATTCCCCTTGCACCTACAAGGAAATAGGAAATAAAATAACTTATAACGTTTATCTTAACACGAAGAAAATATAGAAATAAGAGTTTGTAAGAATGGTTAATACAAGAGTAGAGAAAGTCATGTGAGTGCAACGCATCAGATGTTTGCATATGAAATGTACTCATATTTAATATTATCCCTGAACGTACTATCTAAACATTTAAGCATCCATTATTACTGCTTAATTTAGTGGCTAATAAAACAGAATTTACGTATAAAAATAGGCAAACTCTTAACACGAACAATCTCATAAAACAGAAACATATTCCTTTACAAGTAATAACGTCATCTTCAATAAATTTTTTGCAGTATCAGAAAATGTCAGCATTATACTACTCTAAGAAATATGAATGCACGAGGTAGTATTATAAAATTTGCACCTTTTTCACTTAATACGCAGATTTGATTGGTTTATCTGGAAAGAATGTTTCAGTAGAGCTTAGAGCTCTTCTTTGTTTACCCACATTAATATTAGGGGTGTTAATTTTCAAGTAATATATTTAACGCTTTTAAAAGTTAGGAAATTCGTTGCTTGTGTTCCTTATATAATTTATTTAAACAATTAAGATACCACAGTAGCGTTATTAGAAATTAATAAACGCCAGAAATGTTGTGTAACATTGTGTGGTTTTGCGGTTTATCGTTTCGGGGAACCTATTCCTATCATGTCTTCACGTATCTCTGTCTAAGGCACGTGATTGTGGGCTCCCTTTATTCCAGTAAACTAGACACCTGGTCATATAACTACATTGTCACTTTAATGATTTTCAAATATCGGTCCATGCAAACAATATTTTTCAAAACAAGTATAGAATACGATAAAGCATTACCTATCAGTGCTTTAGCTTTTTCCAGTAGGGTATTTAATCTACCAATTAATTTAAGCTATAAATGAACAAATGCATTCGTGCCCAACTTGAAACCTAGCTGGCTCCCAAAATTTTTTACAGTATTTTTCATACTGCTCAACTTGATGCAACCTTTTACCAATTTGTATCAAAATTATAGTACTGTCTCTCTAAAGCACATGAAAAGGAAACTGTTGCTCCAATTTATAGAAATACATTATTAACTTTTGGAAAAAGCTGACGCATAACCAAAACATTAATTTTGTTCTGTATGGTATGTCGCATAAATTTCAATCACATTATACATTTCCAAAATTACATAGAAAACACTATTTTCGTGCATGTAACTTTATCTCATTATAATAAAGCATGGCGGTTTTAATCAGCGATTTGGAACAAATTATTCAAACCCCTATTTCTTAATGATATATATTTAATCCTAATTAAGTTTATAATTTATTAAAATATTGCATATGCATATAATGGAAATGAGCTAAAAATAAGTTATAAGGGCTAACCTCAAAAAGCTAACTTCACTTCCGATGAAAGAATAGCAAAAAATTTGGAAAACTATTAGTTTATAACATAACCTTCAATACACTTCTGCTTTATTTTTATTACTGCCTTCATATTAACCAAACTGATTGGGTATTAACAATGTTTATTTATTTATTTCTCAGGTTTCTAACAACTAAGGTCAGGTCGGCGAATTTTTACCTCTGGAGCAATAAACTTGATCAACAGCAATGATCTTTTTAATATGTTGGATTATTACATTAAATTCACTCACACATTCATACCTTTAGACACTAGAAACGCTGGGAAATAATCCTGGCTAAACAAAAAATCCCACCCTTCAACCCAGAATCGAACCTGCAACCTATTGGATTTAAGCATACTAAGCATCAGACCCTAGAAGCAGTCTACAATATTTATGTACTTTAAATAGCTATATATTCCTCGAAACCAAGAATTTCCCTCTAAATGTCTCATTGTCTCAGAACAACTGAATTTGGAACATAACATAATTGCTATTTTTCACTGTGTTTAATACAAAATCATTTTAATAAAAATTTTAGAAGATACTTTCACACTTATGTCCAAAATTGACAACTGCAATTGTAACTACAACTTCCCATGTCTATTTCATTATTAAAATTTCAATAAGCTGTGATGAACACACAATATGAACATGGGCATTAAATTCCTATTTTACTACTATTTTAACATCTGAATTCAAAATCTATTCGAATTAATATAGTTAATTTGTATTCATTTTTATGTTTAATTAACGAACGAGATTTAAAATGTTTACTTAGCCCTAATTCTGTAGAAAAATAGTAAAAAATATTATATACGGAAGTTTTATAACGTTGGTGAAGTTTTTCTTGTTACAAATGTGGGTTGTCAACTTGACTATATTTTGTTCCTTCAGATGTCATTTTGTTTAAATAAATATCCTTTGCTGTGTTTAGAGAACTTATATACTCGTGTTTCCCAGCTATTTTCTGTTTATGAAGTTATATTTTCAGAAGTAAATACGACATTTCATAATAAGCAGAAACTGTTATATCTTCATGGGTGCAATGTGATTATTCAGTGCAGTGTCTTAGTTGTCCATAATAAAATCATTCTGCCTTGTTTACACATAATGCTGAGACTTGTGAAGAAAGCGATGCATCAAGAAGGATACAGCTTGAAGAATTTGAAGACAAAATTCCCAGTGATGCTAAGATCAAGGAGGAAAACTTTGTTGGATTTGTTGAAGAACTTTTAATAGCGCACGTTGGAAAGCCTTCAAATTGTTCACAATTTCTAGAGTAAGACAGAGCAAACAAAGAATATGAAATATTAGTAATAGCTTTTAAGGTTAAGTGCTGCCCTTTTTAATCTCATTGCAGTTATCTGTGGGTTCAATGGAGAGTGAATAGCTGATCTTCAGAATTTTAAGTGAAGCTCTGATAACATTTTCAGTGCTTAAAATAAATAAACCTTTGTCTAAGACATTTTTTTCTGAAATTAAAACTTAAGAATTTATAACCTATAGAAATGTTAACGAATCAGAGAAAGAAACGTTGGAATAATGCAAAGAGTAACTTTGGAACAAGAGTTCCTTTCAAGACAGTCTGTTGTTTTTAATTTTACTGCTGTATCTATGCCGGATGCTTGACTGATTCTGCAATCCCTTGCCGTTTGCATTGTGTGCGTGTGTGTGTGGGATTTCTTGGTAAGACAGTAACAGATGAAGCGCATTTCCGTCATTCAGAGCAGACTTTCGTTTTTCACTTTTTCTCTTGTTGTTCAGGTTCCTGTTTTACTGTACTCCTTTACAGTTTTTAACAGCGTGGATTGTGTTATGCAACACTTGTTCACATTTAAAACTTTAATTCTTCTATAGAATTCACAGTGGATAAATAACAGCAATGGCTCAATAACAAGAGATATTTTCCCCTGATCTACACAGTCACCTAAAATGCAAATTATTCCTTCCTGATTTTATATCACGGAGAATTTTATACCCACGGCGAGTCCATATTATCGTCAAAAAAGATCTCAACTGCTCTTGTGGAACGGAAGGAGCAATACTAAATTTATTCTTCGATTGTCCTAGGTTCAGGTATAGAAGATACTGCTTGATCTCCAATTAAATGTCTGTAATATAGAATGTATAATGCCATTGTGTAACATTTTTAGCTGAATATGTAGGTATTTTGTGCAATTTATTCCCTATATCCATGAAACATTGTAATTGTTTAATGAAACTATCGTAATTATGTTGTAAACCTAATATACTATTTATAAAATAGCGGTTAATGTGTGGAATAAAAACTTCTAAAAACTGTTTCCTTGCCACCGAGATTTACCATGGTTGGTAATATTCTACACAAATAAATACTAGATTTGTTTATGACGACAGCAGTCATGGCCTTCTGTATTCTGTTAACAAATAATGCTCACCATAAATTACGTCACTTCTTTGCATAACGCTACAGAGCGGTCAAATTGGGTAAATGTTTCATTACTGTATTTCTTCTTCTGGTTCATTTAATGCGTTACATAAAATTTCAATGTAGGATAAACTTACAAGTTCCTATTCAACGAAGAAAAAGTTTTCAACAACAGTTTGATTTATTATAGGTTATCAAATATCTAAAATGAATACAATGGTTTTGTCTAAACTTCAAAGTTCATCCCCCCACCCTCTGAGATGCTCTTCCTTACGCTGTTGGGAGTATTATTTATTTATTTTTTAAATAATAAATAGGTAAATGTTAAGTAATATGTGTGTTTTGGCATTTGAATTTAAAAAACTGTTTTGTTTTAAGTTTTTATATTATTGCATAATCTGTGGATCATAAATGGTTGTTAGATTTGTTGAAAGGTTTAATAAATTTAAAAATCTGCCATATTCACCCTGTATTAAGAAATTAGGTGCTAGGGTTGTTTTGTTTTATGTCTGGAGGGTCACAATTTTCAAAATAAATGAACCACTATGCTGTATATAATGTTCAAAACAAAAACTAACAGAAATTTCTGGTAGTACAATATTTCTCAATGGCTATAATTTAATTAGACTTGTCTATTCTTGAGAAACTTAGAGACAACTTTAATTTGCTTGTCCACCAGCCCAATTTGACCACGTTTGTATACACCAAAGCGCTCTTGCTAATCCTAACCACTGACGGACTGTCATAGAATTAATGTGCTCATTAAACCATTCAAAATATTGTCGCTACTGCAGGGGTATTAAAAAAAAATAGTTTTCGGATGGTAAAATATGCTGAGGATATTTGTTATGATGCACAAAAGTTTTTTTCGATATTTTTTTTCTTGTTGGGTTCTATATATGCAAATATTTAAACTACGAAACACGAACTTTTAAGTACCCAAAAAAGAGAGGAAAAAGTCCTACCTCGGGGCTGGTGCTGCATTATCGTGGTTGTCCTTGTTCACATATCACTTGACACTTCCACTGTCATCAGACCACAATCTCACTTTCATCCTGAACCGAAACACTTTCATGTCAAACACCGCACGAAGACTGAACTCTTCGCGAGGTCCGAACCGAACCCGTACCCTCTGCGCAGACGCAATTCCCTCCGTGCAGAGAGACATCTTGCGGCCTCTGTCTAACCCTCCCATCGATAATTACACTTCGGTACCTACTGAGCCGATTTTAACCATCATGTACAACTATCATATATCAAATTAAAAAAAAAAAAAAAAAAGAAAGAAAAAAACATTTGACAGGCTTGGACCTGTAGTTCACATGCCTGCTGGGCGAAGGGTCCGGTGTTCGATTCCCGGCTGAGGTTTATCTCTAGCCAAGATTATTTATTATGCTCTGCTCTGGAAACACAAATAAGAATGTGTGGTTTTTTTTTTCTTTTTTTTTTTCTTTTTCTAACCTATAACCCTAGTGTACCTATAAAAATCTGATGTGTTGTACTCACTGACTTTCTCTACTCTTGTACTAACCATTCTTACAAACTCTTATTCCTACATCTTCTTCGTATTAAGATAAATATTTCTACAAATTATTTTATTGCTTATTTCCTTGTAGCTACAAGGCGAATATTAGAATGCAGTAGGCTTTGTGCGATAGTCAAATCTTTTAAAGCTTTGAGATTCCGTTCTCCTTGCACACTTACCATATAAAAAATGAACAACGATGTTCCATTTCACGAAAGTTTTAAGTTTTTCGAAACTCACACACACTACAAGGGATATCTCCTAAATGGTTCATCATACAAGAAAATTTATTGAGACATAAATTGTGTATTTTAGCAAGATCTACATTTTTTGTACAGTATGATTTGGTCTATCTCTAACGGTTTACCAGTTATGAAAAAGTCGTCCAAGGTAAATACGACTACAGGGGCTGTAGCCAGAAAATTCAGGATATACATTTCATTTGTCATAAAAATATCTCAAACATATCACATTTTAATAAAAATCGTTAGAATCATTTTCAAGAAGATCAAAATTTTCGAAACATTTTCCATGTAAAGGGTAGTTTAGGGTGGGGCTATTTTCTTCAAAATCTTCGTGTCACATCCTTGAAAGACAGAGAAGCTAAGAGAATAGACAGGGGAAGAATTAGTGTCTCCTTTCAAAAGCCATTTATTGTTTCGATGTCGGCTGATCAAAGAGCAAAATGCCATTCGACTGTTTTGTTTGTAATACTTCTATGAAGGACATATTAGGAGTTCCCTTCCGCACGGTAAGTTTTTCTGGGGTCAAACCAGGGCCACCATGGTTGGAGATGAGTGGTATAACTACTTAACTACGGTGTCGCGGAATCCATAATCTAGGGATATTTGTTTCTATCGAAACGTCTGAAGCACGTGCTAGGGAGAAATGAACTAGGACGCCATTAGAGTTGTAAAGGGGATGCAAACAATGGTGCTAGAATACATGCATCTTAAGACATCAAACCCAGAACCCTGAGATCCCGAGGCAAGTGCTGAGTCAACACTGCTGTGTCACGTGTTGTATAAGTAAACAGGAGCTTTGTGTCGGGAACATTGGCAGTTCCTGAAGGAACATCTTCAAAGGCCCTACATCGGTAATTACACGGAATACGGAATAACATGACATGTGGGAGCTGCGGAAACTCAACAAGACCCATATCAGTGGCGTGCAGTACTGCATCCACAAACACAAAGAAGCCTCGTTTTGAATCTAAATAACAGAAAGTGAGGCAGACATTGTAACCTGAGTAAACCTCCTTTATGGAAAGTTGTTTTACATGAAATGGGGAAAAAGAAACTTGGATGCACAAAATACGGACAACATTGGAGAAAATAGGTATGGGAGAAACACGGACAGAAAGAAACAATACATAAAAGTAAAGGTTTCAGGAGGGAAATTACAATAAGGATGGAGGATACTGGAAAGCAAGAAATTCTGAATAGTCTTAGCGACAAGAGCTTAATAATATACAATAGATTCTTAAAAATCTGATGTGTTGCACTCACATGACTTTCTCTACTCTTGTACTAACCATTCTTAAAAACTCTTATTCCTATATCTTCTTCGTGTTAGTTGAGATAAACATTTGTATAACTTATCTTAAGGCTTATTTCCTTGTAGGTACAAGGGGAATATTAGAATACAGTAGACTTTGTGCGATAGTCAAATGTTTTAAAGCTTTGGGATTCTGCTGCCTTTGCCCACTTAACATATAAAAAAATGAACAGCGATGATCCTTTTCACGAAAGTTCTAAGTTTTCCGAAACTCACACACATAACAAGGAATATCTCCGAAATGGTTCATCCCACAAGAAAATTTATTCCAACATAAATTATGTATTTTAGCAAGATCTACATTTTTTGTATAGTATAATTTGGTCTATCTCTAACGGTTTACCAGTTATACAAAAGTCGTCCAGAGTAAATACGACTACAGGGGCTATAGCCAGAAAATTAAAGAGATACATTTTATTTGTCATAAAAATATCTCAAACATATGACATTTTAATCAAAAGCATTAGAGCCATTTTCAGGAAAATCAAAATTTTCGAAAAATATTCCATGTAAAGGGTAGTTTAGGGTGGGGCTATTTTCTTCAAAATCTTCGTGTCGCATCTTTGAAAGACATTAAACTTAAATACCAACTTTGGTTTTTAACCGACTTTTCGTTTTCGAGTTATGCTGTCCACAGACTGACAGACTGACACACAGACACATACACGGACCTTTTTCTAAAAATGCTTTTCTTGGATTCAGGGGGCCTCAAAACATATATTTGCGGTGAAATATCGACATGGAATTTTTGGGTGGAATACAATACTTCCCCTACTTACCAGTAGAGAAAGTAAAAATGGAGTGGGAGAGATAGAAATACATCGAAGTATGCAATAAAGAGGTCAGAATGGAGTATGCATGGGCTAGGTCGGTGCTAATCCACCTAAGTGGCATGATAGGAATAAAAATGGGGTACTGGGAATCGAACCCATATCCCCCGCGCCAGAGACAAGCATGTGCTACGGATTATTTAAGAAGTGGCATAATATCAGTGCTGCCCGCCACTGTAGTATGGTGGTGGCGTGTGTGCGTCACATCCAATAGGCCACGAGCTCAAATTTTGGTTAGGGTGAGTTATTGGGATAAGGTGTTTTGCAAGGGTTTCCCTTAACCTGAAAAGACAAATGTGTAACCATAAGCTGATAAGGATGTCGGGATTAGTTAAGCATCTCTAGATGCCCCCCCCCCAAAAAAAAAAAAAAAACACACTTTGATGTAAATGTGCGGAAGCACCTCAACGTCGTATATCCAAATCGGTGGATTGGTAGAAGTTGACCAGTCCCATGGCCAGCTCGGTAGCCAGATCTGAGACCTCTCAACTATTTTCTGTGGAGTTGTATGAAGAGTATGACACTCTTGTAGCGTCAGCGGAGGAGCTAATGGCTCGAGTTCACGGAGCGATTAAAAATCTTCAAAGACAACCACACGTATTGGGTCATGTGTGTAAGACTCATAGCATTGAGCCTGCAAACACAATAATAGAAACTGTAGTGCAAATTCTAACCTAAAGAACCCTCATTATGGAACATTTGTACAAAATCGGATCCCCATATCAGTGGTTGACAGTCCTATATCTGCAGGCACTGTATGCGGCGAGCTCGAAAACCTAAAATACCCCAGTTGTTAATCTCAATAATAGAAACTGTAGCAGACATCACGAGGTCATTATAAATCTGAACTTCTGTAAAGTGTGGGAGCCATACGTCACTGGCATTCAGTACCGAATATACAGGTGTGGCGAACCTGCAAATTCAAACAAGCCCCGTTGTGATTCTGAAATAACGAAAACTCTAGGAACCTGGCAATCGAATCAACTTTTTTTTATTTTACACGTTTATTTATATATTTATGTTGTAGAGATACACCATCCACATAGAAAAATTCTGGATGCAATATATTGAGTGACGTAATCATATAGGTATGCTTTAAGTACAGAGGTAGGGAGCCAAAATATGGATTTTTGTTTAGCAGAATCCAAATTGGTGGTCTCAAAATGTTCCAGCGATAACAATAGCAATAACTGAACTCACTGAACTGCCCATAAAAGCCTTCCTTCCTTTCTTCCTTCTCTCTTTCTTTTAGTCATTCATTCCTTCATTCATTTATTTGTTTATTTACTTTTGTGCTGTTAACTACTTCCGCGATACTCTAATGGTTTGGATTTTCCTATACTCATACTTTTCTCAAATGGCAAGTAGTTGTCCGTTTGCTTCCTTCCTCATCATGGAAAGAGATCAGATTATTAAATCCATTACTTAGCGACCAAAATAGTTTACTTGCTTAAGACTATAATATTCCTTTATTTCCATTGTTGCTCTAAGAACATACGAAACAGAAGTCCTTCGGAATATATTTATATCGATTAACGTAACTAGATAAAAGAGGCTTAGGTAGTTGGTGCTCTCTGAGCGCAGCCCATTCACGACCTTACAAGTAAAAAACAAAGTTATTTCAAGCTTTTGCCCGAGTCATCCAGCCCTAATTTGGAAGAATCCTCTTTTAAAGTATACCTAGTTTGTTGAAGAATGAGTAGAGAAACTCATATCAATGTAACCTTTTTCTACAATGTGCAACCTATGACGAAATGCTTGCAAAGTTTGACAACTCCTGATATCCTGTTATCTTCGTATATTCTTGTGGAATTACGCATCCAATTCACATAAAAAACTATTTTTTTCGAAATCGGCTGATCAAAGAACAAAATGCCATTAGACTTTTTTGTTTGTAATGCTTCTATGAAGCGCATATTAGAAGGAATCGCTTCCACCCTGTATATATCGAATAATTGTATATACACCTCGATCTTTTCTTGTTATAATAAAACTAGATTATAGTCTCAAATAAATCTCCCCTTATTTTTAACCTAAAGAAATAGCTTTTCTAATAAAAAAACTGCGTTAATCATTAAAGTAGGAATTGTTGAAAAGATAGCATGGAGTGCTATTTTGATCCTTAGTCGGTTATAATGTGTAATACATTTTTTTTCAGCGATTTATGGGATACGAATGGCGACAGAAGGTAGTGACTAGGTGGTGATTTGTATGTGATAAGTTAATACCTCTATGGATGGAGTAGTCAGCATATAGAAGTGCTAAATGGCGACTTTGCGAGCGTATTTGAGGATCTTGAGATGAGCACAAGCTCCTACAGCGCGAAGGGGAAGAAAATGAAGTAAGTTTAAAGTGTAGTAAAAGACAATGAATGTTTGTAGGTGAATTAGACGGAGCCATGAGCACCCCTGGAGAGGTAGTGTTAGTGGTCGTAACTGTCTACGTCACAAATGTAGCGTATGTGTGTATTATGGGCTCTACTTCTAACCAACAATACGTGAGGGAAACATTTGATACCGGTATTTCACCGGAACTAGTGTTTTGATTCCCCTTTAATCAAAAAGAAAATAATTTTTACAGCTTATTCCATTTGCTACCCTCCTCTTAGCTGCCCTAAAGGTATTAACCCTTTCAGCACCGAGTGATTTTGCTACTTATGCCGTTCTTCCTCTAATTCGAAACCGGTTTAGATTAGGTGGTCTGGGACACCTTCAGCCTGCTGGCTTGAATACCCATGATCGTTAAGGCAACACGTAGTGCACTGGCCACGCACTCAAAGTCTGAGGTCATGAGTTCGAGTCTCGGCAACCGCAGTCAAATGTACCTGTGGTAAAGGACGGGGAGGGCCCGCGTAAAATAATCGGTATGATGGCACTTGTGGATGACGACGGGGTATCATTTGACTGCGGTTGCATGGATTTTGCAGCTTTTCTTAAAAAAAATATATATATATAAATTGTAAAAAAAATATTTTTTACAATTCAAATACGTCTCAAATACGTATGCTTAACTGGTGACAGACAGTATAACAAGAATATAGCATAAAAACAGCTAAAACTAGTACAAATAGGGAAAAAATGTCTATGTCCATGATCATGGACACCAGAACTGAAAGGGTTAAGGTCTATTTATCATTATCATCATCATCATCATCATCATTACTAGGGCATCGTTGTGATCGTATAATCAGAATTCTGATTTCCAAATCCAGAGGTTCAGGTTTTATTATATCCAATTAAGAACTCAGATTGATATAAGGGGAAATTAAATCTAGAACTTTTTAATTTATTTATGCTATTGCTCTCCGCATCTCACTCCACATAAATTGCTTAATTCTGCTTAAATACCTCTTCATCAGGTATGAGGTTCTTTAACGTGCCCACATCAACGATACCCATAATAAAAATTTCGTTTGCCATAGAAATATCTCAAACATACAGCATTTTAATCAACATTAGAGCTATTTTGGAGAAAATTATATTCTTTTAAAATTTTTCATATAAAGGGTAGTTTACTGTGGAGGAATATTCTTCAAAATCTTCGTGTTGCATCCTTAAAACATGCTAAATTTCAATACCAACCACACACACACACACGCACACACACACACAGACACACACACGGACCCTTTTCTAAAAATACTTTTTTTATACATGAGGCCTCAAAACGTATATTTCCGATGAAATCTCGACATCGAATTTATCGATGGAATATAGTACTTCCTCTAATTACTATACGTAGCAGAGAAAGTAAAAATCATTGTTTGGACAATGATATAATGCATTTTTACCTTAGTTCAAAAGAATTTACTCACAATTTAATGTTAAACATTCATGCAATGTTTCATTTGTAAGAGAGAGTTACAAACGTCGTTTAAATTGTGGCTGACTTCTCCTGAATTGAAATTAAAGGATATTTAAGCATTATTGACACGATATTTGCGTGACAGTTAATCAAACACTTGTGATTGCCCCACACTCGCACAGTAAACACGTATTGTGCTAGGGAAAGTGACACCCACACAATCCGCAGTGTTGCCAGTTTGTTTTCGACAAAACTAAAATATCTCCGTAGGAAATGGTCAGAGACAAAAACATAAGATACAAAATGTATTCCAAATAAAGAGATTTATCACTGGTTTAAATTAATATAATACCTTCCCTTCCACCCGGTGTACCATGTCCTCAGATTTACTCAGTCGTTCGCCGTAGTCAGTCTTCTGTTCATGATATCGTTGCTTTGAAGCGAGTTTATCACCACTGCTTGTGCCAGAGACTACAGAAATATGAGTGAAAGGGTTGGATGTCGACAGCTTTGAAGTCACCTTGTCGCTTTGGCAAAATGGGACTTTTGGAGTTTCTTTTGCGCGCGTCTCAAATACTCGCAATCTCAATTTCAGTATAATGACACGTAACCCAAATAATTGGAATGTTTTTACAGCGTAAAGCGTTGAAAATATCTGCACCGAAATAGTGAAGTTTCTTGTATAAATACATCATGGTGAATTTTTATTAATTTCTGTATTCGCTCTGGAGGTGAACAAATGCCTGTTGAATCTACTCAAATTTTGTATGCACTAAGGTGTTGCTTTCTAAGCCTATTTATACAGACGTCTTTCCTGAAAAAAGTGATTTTGCACAATTCCCTTTTCTGCAAATAATTCATACAATTTTCTGTATGTTTAAAGTAGAAATGCTACATATTAATTCACACTATTTTCTCTAGTCACTTTTAGCTAACTATTCACAATTTGTTCTCCACTCACTGTTCCATAAACAATTTTCCCGAAAAACGCGATTTTAAAGACACAAAAAATGTGAAAATGGAAGCCGAATTGAAAAATGTAAACTCCGAGATGGAAAAGGTGAAAGGGGGAATGTTCGATGTGATGATAAAGCTATCAGAGAAGATTAAGGAGCAACTGGCTGTGGTGAAGGAAGTCATATAAGAATTCTGCGGAAAAATGAAGGGCCTTGGTCAACGTGTTAACGCCCTGGAAGTTAGAGTCAATCGCAGCACCAAAGAACTGAATTGCATGGTGGAACAAATGCTCGACGAAAAACTCATACACGCGCACGCACACACACACAGACACACACTCACACACACACACACACACACACACACACACACACACACACACTAGAAGACTTGTTTCCATATCATACACACAAGTTCTAAGGACGCCTTCATGGTACAGTGTTGTAAATTCTGCAAACAGTTTCTAGGGAGCGACTTGGAGTGGAAACTACTCTGAGAAGCTCACCTGACATCAACCGCCCATTCAGCTGTCGATTCTAACAGAAATACAACTAGATGCAATATTAGATGCAATATTGACACCGGCCGTGAAAGCCTTAGAACTTTGAGAAATACAACTATCCATCGTAAAAGATAATCAGACATACTTGTTGAAAACTGCAAGTTATTTGGTACTCGTGGACTTGTTCTCTACCGTTAAGATGAAAAATATTTAATTTCAGCTCGAATGTTTGATATTTTTTTAACCAGCGCGTGATAAATTTTATTACTTCAATCTATAAAGCTCTCCTAAAAATTTCAAACCAATAAGTAGTAAACTAGGGTACAAGGATAATTTTGAATGGTGAAAAATGCTGGGGAAGGAAATATATTTTAAAGTTTAATAATATATTTTTGTACTCTATCTAAATTTAACCAGTTTAAAATTTCCCAGAGCCATATGTGGGACCTCTGCTGTTTTCTTCTTGGCCTCAGAAGCAGTTTTTGAGAATTTTAGGTTTACTTGGTTGTTTCTTAATATTAAAATTTTCGCCTTCGCATTGTTCACAACATTTAGAAATTTGTTCTTCTTATCTAACCTCTGCACTATGTACTTTTGCAAATTTATACACAAAATTCATAAAATATTTCCTTGTTATGGCTTTACTATACACTAACGAATAACTTAATACCTATTAACTACCTAAGCAATGTCTAATATATAATAGGACACTGAAATAACCTGGCAAGATTACAGAATTACAGAACACTGACGGCATTTCTCTGTCTGATGTGTTGCACTCACATGACTTTCTCTACTCTTGTACTAACAATTCTTACAAACTCTTACTCCTATATCTACTTCTTGTTAAGATAAATATTGGTACAAATTATTTTATTGCTTATTTCCTTGTAGGTGTAAGGGGAATATGGAAATACAGTAGGCTTTATGCGATAGTCAAATCTTTTAAAGCTTTGAGATCCCGTTCTCTTTGCACGCCTAACATATAAAAAATGAACAACGATATTCCATTGCATGAAAGTTCTAAGTTATCCGAAACTAACACACAAAACAAGGAATATCTCCGAAATGGTTCATTCTACAAAAAAAAATTATTAAGACATAAATTGTGTAATTTAGCAAGATCTACATTTTTTGTATAGTAAGATTTTGTCTATCTCTTACGGTTTACGAGTTATTCAAAACTCATCCAGACTAAACAGGACTGCATAGGCTATAGCCAGGAAATTCAAAATTTACATTTCATTTGTGGTACAAATATCTCAAACATATGACATTTTAATCAAAATCGTTAGAGCCATTTTCAAGAAAATCAAAATTTTCGAAAAATGGTCCATATAAAAGGTAGTTTAGGGTGAGGCTATTTTCTTCAAAATCTTCGTGTCGCATCCTTGAGAATCATTAAATTTAAATACCAACTTTGGTTTTTAACCGAGTTTTCGTTTTTGAGTTATGCTGTCCACAGACACACAGACAGTCTCACACATACACACACAAAGACCTTTTTCTAAAAATGCTTCTTTTTATTCAGGGGGTCTCATATATTTCCGGTGAAGACGCACCTTACAATAAACAAAAGGTGTGTCTGCATGCTGTATAGTGGACTCGAAGTCAGCTTTGCGTACTGGAGTTCTAGCAGTCGAGGAAAGTGCAGCTATAGGAGCGACAATCAGTCCAGAAGCATAAAGCCCTGAGCGATACCCGATATCAGAGGCCCGCGTTTCCCAGTCTAGAACAAGGTTTGTCAAAGAAATTCCATTACCTACTGCTAGAACACATTTTACTTCCCGTTTGAGCTAAGCGCTTTACCAATGCAGCAGAGAGTGACAGAAGATCGACTTGCTTGCGTCACACAGGGGGAATATATCAAATCATCCTTTACAACATGTTATCTTAACTCGTGTGTAGCACTCACATGACTTTCTCACCCCATTCTTCAACAAACTTGTCATAAAAGAGCATACAACTATCTAAACAAACAAAGAATTATTTGTACATATTTACTTGTAGATATAATAGGAATAGGGGAATAAAAAAGGCTCTAGTGTCAGTCAAATCTTTTAACAGGTGGTCTCTATGTGATGGATTTAAAATTTCATTATCTTTCTATGGCCAGGAATTAAAGAGAAAAAGTCCTATTATAGAACAGTACAAGAATTAGAAACTATAAACTCAGTGTATTTAACATGGGCGGCGCCGGGGCCGAACGGTTAAAGCGTTCACTTTCCAAATAGGCGCCCGGATTCCATCCCAGGGACGCGCATGTGTTATTCCTGGGCGGGTTTTCTCCGTGTTCTCCGGTTTCCCTTGCCATTTATGCCATCGGTTGCTCCATCATCACCTTTCCATTCATCGATTTTGCCTGCATTTGATATGATCATCTTCCTCATACCAGGTGCTTGGCTGACTACCCGCTTCCAGGTCTTCACTCTGTCCGGTCCATAGGTTCCTCTGCTCCCCGACAGGTGTCTGACCCTAGGCCCTTGCTTGTAAGTCCTAAATAAGGGGAGGGCAACCAGACAATGAAGAACGCCGGTCTACTGATCCCAAGTTCGCGGGTTCAAACCCGGCCCAGATCGATGGTTTTTAAGTGTGCTTAAAAACAACAGTTCCATGTCAGTATATTTACCGGCATGTAAAAAAATTCCTGCAGCACGAAATTCCGGCACACCGGGGACACTGATGTAATCCTGGCAATTGACAGCGTCGTTAAACAGAAAAATAAATACTGGGAGCGATTGTTATGTAACTTTAATATTTGTCAGTTGGTAAATTATAAACTTCTGTGAAAACTATAGTTAATACTTTGTATTTTATAAATTAACGCATTATAACATTATTTTGAGGATACGTATTTTTAACAGAATAATATTTAAAATTATCAAAATTTTGAAGTCTTCATTGTCTGGAGTGCTTTAGCTACGCTACCAAAACAATACCTAGATAAGTTAATAGATTTAAATGAAAATTTGAATGTATATTATTCCTTATATGCATTACGTCTGATATGAGCTTGAACATATTCCCCTAATAATTGTAGAAATTACAAATTACAATTAATTTACAACCAGAAAACGGCACCCGGGCTACAGAAAACAATAGTGGTTGACAAAGGATTTTAGCTTACTGCACCAGAAAAATCTGATATGTTGCACTCACATGACTTTCTTTACTCCTATACTTACTAACCCTTATTCCTCTTACACCTTCGTGTTAGTCCAGATAAACATTTCCAGAAATTATGTTATTATCTTATAGGTTGCAGGGGAATATGGGAATACAGTAGGCTTTGAGCGATAGTCAAATCTTTTTAAAGCTTTGAGATTCCGTTCTCTTTGTACAGCTAAGATATAAAAATGAATAACGTTCTTCCATTAAGTTTTATGTATCCAAAACTGACACAAATAACAAAGAATATCTCCAAAATAGTTCAGTCCACAAAAAAAAAAAAAAAAAAAAAAAAAAAAAAAAAATATTTACACATAAATCGTGTTTTAGCAAGATCTGCATTTTTGTACAGTAAAATTTGGTCTGCGTCTTGCGGTTTACCAGTTAGGCAAACGCCATACAGTGTAAACAGAATTACATAGGCTATAGCCAGGAAATTCAAAATATACATTTCATTTGACAGTCATTTTCGTGATAATCAAAAGTTTTCTCAGTGCTCTCGCAGCTGTCACCTGAGACGGACGTGTATCGGTAGTCGTTGCGCGTGTTAATCGTGTTGTATCTTAGTGATTTGCGTAGTTCATTCACCTGTGCGTTTCAGCTGTTTGCTGTGCTCTCAGTGCTGTGTTAGCGAGTTTCTCGTGAGATATTATAATTTCTTTCCACATGGAACTAGAAACAGATGGAACTGGCTACTTAGTACGTTCATCTTTAAACATTGCTTATGACACTGAGCCATTATCTGTACCAACGCTAACTCATCCCTCACTTCAACAACCTTCAGTGAGCAACTGCCAAACATATTCTTCTACTGCTTCTGCTTTTTCTGTTCCTGAGGCTTGTTCCAACATGCCGTCATCGCAGTTCGCCACCACAACTAGCCAGCCCCATTCGACTGGAGCAACCAAACGCAACTACGCCACTTCGCAGTTTCCATCCGAAGGTGCCTTCTGTATACCCAATAAGCGAAAAACTGCTGCTCCTTCTTCTCTTCCCCAGAAATATATGGTAGATTTACCCTCTGTGCATAACAGATTCGCCGTTTTGGAATTCATGGAGGACTCCGAAGCACAAACTGCATACACCGACGCATCCAGCATAAAAATTCCACCCATTTTCCTGCACGACGTCAACAATTACCAGCAAGTTTTAGCGGACCTACGATCTCATGCCTCTTCTGATTTCACAACTCACCAACGTGGATCTGTGTTAAAGATCAGTACCACCACCATTGCTGACTACCGCTCGGTCACCAAGTTTTTTGAGCAAGAACAGCTACCATTTCACACATTCCAAGATCCACATTCACAGAAACTTGAAGTTGTCATACGCGGGGTTCCCTACTCTTTAACGGACGAAGAGGTTCTACACGAACTCCAAACGGAAAAGTTGCCTGTCAACAAAGTGGTTCGTCTCTTCTTTCGCAATAAACAACCGATGCCCCTTTGTGCAGTCGAATTGGACCGTTCTGAGGATGCCAAACGTATCTTCGAGTTGAAGCATATTCAGCATGCAGTTGTTTCCGTTGAGTATCGCCGTAAATCTCCTACCATCCCTCAGTGCACCAACTGCCAACGTTACGGGCATACCAAGAATTTCTGCCATCTTCCTGCACGTTGTGTTAAGTGCCCCGGCAACCATCACTTTTCTACCTGTACTAAAGCTCGTCAGACACCTCCTTGCTGTGTAAACTGTGGGGAAACCCATGCGGCAAACTATAAAGGATGTTCCTATTATCTCCGTCTCAAACACAAACAGCTCCGTAATGATTCTGTTAACACTACCATTCCGCGAGAGCGTGAACCGCCACCGCCCCCACCCGTCAATGATCGTCATTTCCCGGACATGCCTGGTCAAGCTTCCACCTCCTCTTCTACGCCACAATGGTTTCCTAGACCTCAACAGTCATCTGCCAAAGATACACCACCCACGTGTTCCTCAACTTCTGCTTCGGATTCTCTCATCTCATCCCTTTTCAACTCCTTCCTCTCCCTTTTGCATTCCTATCTTCCACACTTACGCTCCTTGTTTTCCAAGTTCATAACAGACCTTTTCAACCATGCCCCTTGACTTAACCCCGGTCTTCTCTACTCTCACCTTCCTAAATTGGAATGCTAACGGACTCAAATCCAAACGCCAAAGTTTCCTTACGTTTCTTTCTCGGCACGACGTCGACGTTGCTTGTGTTTCTGAAACACACCTAACCCCTCCTGAGAAGTTTACTATTCCTGGCTATAGAATTTACCGGGAGGATCGTTACGCTGCCGTGGCATCCGGAGGAGTTGCCATTATAATTAAAAGCCGTATCAAGCACCACCCTCTCTTTCTGCCACGACTTCGTAGCTTCGAAGCCTGCGCCATCCAAATCGCCACTGCTAATGGCCAACTGCTCACCGTTCTGGCAGCCTACAAACCACCCTCTACCACTTTGGATATTCAGGATTTACGGATTTTATTTTCTACCACTGCCCCTACGATTCTTCTAGGAGACCTCAACAGCAAAAATGTCCTCTGGGGCTGCCGAGTGAGCACACCTAACGGTCGTCGTCTTCAGCGAGCTGCTGATGCCATTGGTTTCCACGTCGTTGCCCCTGACACACCTACCTTTTACTCTAATAACGTCAGAATCCAACCAGATATTCTTAATGTCGCTCTAATACAGAACTTTCCGCAACCCCTCCTCCTGCACGTTCTGCCTGAAATGGACTCCGATCATTGTCCCGTTCTTGCAACCTTTCAAGTGGACAGAACCTACTCTACCTACGTTCCTCCCTTGATACAGGGGCACGTAGACTGGGACCAGTTTCGGCATCATCTCGACCAGCAGCTCTACCCGCACCTTCCTTTGACACAGAAGCAAGATGTTGACGTGGCTATAATTCATTTCACCAATACTGTGATTGCGTCTATTCGATCGGCTACCACTGTTCCCCGGCGAGCCGGCCACCATCCACCATTTCATGAAACACTGCCTCAGACGATTGTTCAGCTACTGAGAGAGAAGCATCGAATCCGTCGTTGCTGGCAACTGCACCATCAACCTCATCAGCGTCATAGATTAAACCAATTGACGCGGTACGTTAAGCGAGCGCTGGATGAGTACCGCTATTCTTCGTATCAGCGCCATCTTTCCAATATTTCCCCACTAGATAGCAGTCTCTGGAGGGAAACCCGCCGCATTCTACGGGAATCACCTCTGATACCACCTCTTCGTTCTGCAGGTCGGCACTACTCCAGTGACAGCGAAAAGTGCGAGCTATTTGCTGACTACTTTGAGACAGCCTTTACACCCAACCCAGTCGCTGATGCTGTTCATAACTCCGCCATTGAGGACCAGCCTCTTTTTCTTCCGAGTGTTCCCGTGCCCATCAAGTTTACTTCACCGAGCGAGGTTCGCCGCCTATTGCACATACTGGTATCCAAAAAGGCTCCTGGTCATGACCGTATTCCCAATATTGCTCTTAAAAATCTTTCTTGCCTCTCTCTTCAATGCTCTACTCCGCTTAGGTTATTTTCCTACCTGCTGGAAACATGCAAATGTTATAGTTCTGCACAAGCCCGGAAAACCTGCACATCAGCCTTCCAGTTATCGCCCAATAAGTCTTCTACCGGCCCTGTCCAAAATTTTTGAAAAGCTTGTTAATATCCGCATTTACAAATTTTTATCCGCCTCCTCAGTAATACCACCCTTTCAATTTGGCTTTCGCCAAAGGCATTCTCCGGTGCACCAGCTTCTCCGCGTAACTGAACACATCGCTCAAGCCTTCGAAAGGAAACAGCATTGCTTAGCTGCTTTCTTAGATTTCAGTCAAGCTTTTGACAAAGTCTGGCACCGTGGTCTACTCTTTAAAATTCGTAATATTGGTCTTCCTGATTACCTGTATCAATTAATTCACAGTTTCCTACTGGATCGCACTTTCTCCGTCACTTTAGGTTCAGACAGTTCCTCCTCTCGGCCCGTCCTCGCTGGTGTTCCTCAAGGTTCCGTCTTAGGACCTACCCTCTTCAACATCTACATTTCAGAGCTTCCTCCCCTGCAGTCTATCAATGTGTCCATGTACGCCGACGACACCGCTTTGTTTACCTCCCACGAGGATATTCACACAGCTGGCAATCATCTTCAAACTGCCCTGGATTCTTTATCTCTATGGCTAAAATCATGGCGCATCGCCCTCAACCACAGCAAATGTGAAATGATGCTTTTCACTCTCCGCCGGCCCGCGTCTCCTGCACCTGTTTTGATAGATAACATCCACATACCTTGGAAGCGCAAGGACGAAACAGTAAGATATCTGGGAGTACTGTTTGACCGCCGACTTACTTGGAAGGCTCATATCAACAGGAAACTCAACTTGGCTTATTCCCGACTCTCCAAGCTTTATCCTCTGATTAACCGTAAATCTTCTCTGAAAAGTGCTACAGTGCTTTTACTTTACACCTCTTTACTTCGTCCTCTTCTCACGTATGCTTGCCCTGTGTGGGGTGGTGCAGCTTCTAGTAAAATTGCAGCCATGCAGTCCTTTCAGAATAAAGTTTTACGCCTCGCTCTTCACGCTCCCTGGTTTGTTCGCAACACTCAGCTACACCGTGAACTTGGAATTCCCTCCATAGTGGACTTCATCCGCCATCAGGCTCATCGCTTCTATGGTCGTCTTCACCAGGTCCCAGGTGCGGTTTTGTTCTCCTTGGGCCATAGTTCGCAGCCTCCAAATCGCATCCGCAGTCGTCTGCCGCAAGATCTGCTGCTACCACCTGACAACCCGTCAGGCACCGCAGAAGAGGATTGAGATCTACACCATTCTCACCATGTGCTTGTCCCTGAGGGGCCTATAGAGGTCGACCTCATTCCTGTTCAGACTCACGTTCTTATTTAGTAAGTTTTTTATGCTTTTGTATTCAGTTTATTTCCCTGTAATTCTCACTTATCTGTATAGCGCTGCAGCGCTGATCGATAATAAAGGCAAATTAAATAAAAAAAAAAGTTTTCTACGTAAAGGGTAGTTTAGGGAGGAGGAATTTTCTTCAAAATCTTTGTGTCGCATCCTTGAAAGACATTAAACTTAAATACCAACCTTGGTTTCTAACCAACTTTTCGTCTGTGAGTTATGCTTTCCACAGACTGACGCACACACATACGCTCACACACGGAACTTTTTTCTACAAATGCTTTTTTGATACTGGGGCCTCAAAACATACATTTCCGGCGAAATCTCGTCATCGAATACAATACCTCCTCTACATACTATACGTAGTAGAGAAGATAGAAATGTTTGAAAAATTGCGAAGGATTTACGGTTTTTGCCCCAGGACATTCCTGGAAATGATTTTGCTAATAGGGGATTTAATCATCACCTAAGGGCATAATAAATTAGAGCACTTCTAGGAAACATACGTACCTTTGTCAGTATAGGCTTCTTCCTTTGAATTTACCTGTTCCTTGTCTCTCTACACCTCTCAGGTAAGTATTTCTGCTCCAGGCAGTCGCTTTTAGTTTCTATAAATAATTTCTCTTTATACTAATTTACATTATAATAGCTCACGGTTTCCTTAATTGAGCTATTCCCATATTCTGTTCCAACAGATGCATTGTCGTACGTGATATAGAGGAGAAGGTCCAATTATGGGCTAGGGTCTAGAAACAGTCTACCTGTAGGGTGCTGCGGACTATTTGAAAAAACTTGTAGTATATCATCTTGCTGCAGTAATGCAAGACACGTATGCAGTTTCGCATGTTGACGTCAGTGTGAACTTGAGTTTTTATTCAGACATAAATTGTGTGTTTTAGCAAGATCTACATTCTTTGTACAGTAAAATTTGGCCTATCTCTTAGGGTTTATCAGTTATGCAAAATTCCTCCAGAGTAAATAGGACTACATGGGTTATAGCCAGAAAATTTAAGATAATTTCATTTTACACTAAATATCCCAAATTTATGGCATTTTAATCAAAATCGTTAGAGCCATTTTCAAGAAAAACAAAATTTTCGAAAAATTTTCCATGTAAAGGGTAGTTTAGGGTGGGGGAATTTTCTTTAAAATCTTCGTGTTGCATCCTTGAAAGATATTGAACTCAAATACCAACATTGGTTTTAATGGAATTTTCGTTTTTGAGTTAAGCTGTCCACAGGCTGACACACACACACGCGCGCGCGCGCGGACACACACTCACACACACGGACACACACAGACAAATGCTTTTTACTTTCTCTACTGGTAAGTAGGGGAAGTATAGTATTCCACCCAAAAATTCGATGTCGAGATTTCACCGTAAATATATGTTTTGAGGCCCCCTGCATCCAAAAAAAGCATTTTTAGAAAAAGGTCCGTGTGTGTCTGTGTGTCAGTCTGTGTGTCAGTCTGTGGACAGGATAACTCAAAAACAAAAAGTCGCTTAAAAACCAAAGTTGGTATTTAAGTTTAACGTCTTTTAAGGATACGACACGAAGATTTTGAAGAAAATAGCCCCATCCTAAACTACCCTTTACATGGAAAAGTTCTCGAAATTTTTGATTTTCTTGGAAATGGCTCTAACGATTTTCATTAAAATGCCATGTGTTTGAGATATTTTAATGACAAATGAAATGTATATCTTAAATTTTTTGGCTATAGCCCGTGTAGTCGTATTTACTCTGGACGACTTTTGCATAACTCGTAAACCATTAGAGATAGCCCAAATCATACTGCACCAAAAATGTAGATCTTGCTAAAATACACAATTTATGTCTCAATAAATTTTCTTGTAGGGTGAACCATTTCAGAGATATTCCTTGTTATGTGTGTGAGTTTCGGAAAACTTACAACTTTCGTGAAATGGATCATCGTTCTTCATTTTTTTATATGTTAAGTGGGCAAAGCCAACTGAATCTCAGAGCTTTAAAAGTTTTGACTATCGCACAAAGACTAGTGTATTCTAGCATTCCCCTTGCACCTATAAGGAAATAAGCAATAAGATAATTTGTACAAATGTTTATCTCAACTAACACGAAGAAGATATAGGAATAAGGGTTTGTAAGAATGGTTAGTAGAAGAGTAGAGAAAGCCATGTGAGTGCAACATATCAGAGCTTTTATATTCAGGGGGTCTGAAAAAGTTTCCAGTAAAACATCGACATCAGATTTTTCGGTGGAATACAATACTTCCTCCGCTTTATTATACGTAGTAGAGAAGGTAATAAAAGCTCATTGTCAGACAGGCTCCAGGAATCGAACACAGGACTTCCCACGTCTTGCTCTGTTGGACCTTAATCTAGAGAAATTACATTATGTTTATTTCTATATAGTATTGCAGGAATGTGAAGGAATACTTGCTTATTTAACATGAATAAAACATTCCCTCAGATCCTCTCACAAAGGGAGAGAAACGAAAGCAGGAAGCAGGGAGGCAAAGAAAAACGCTACCAGAGCAATACGCCAGTTTTACAAAAAGACTCGAGAGTTTTACTGGTGGCTGTAAGACACACAAACTGCTCCTGGTCATGTAAAGTCTTTCAGTCAACATTTCTTTGGAAGTTGCGATCGATGTGTGGTCGCTTGCTACTCCGTATTGTTAAACAAACAGTACTTCGGGACCGCACGGTGAAGAATGTATGCATTAATGAAATTTCATGTGGGCACTCCAAAAACGACAGTTTCCACTGCAGCCACAGCAAATAACTTTGCTGCAAACACACAAAATAAACCTTTGCCTTCTGCAGGACGCCAAGAGCGCCGCAGGGGGGCATTTTTAAAACAACATTCAGCTGTCTTTCATTTTAAGATTGTATAAGTGTTTCTGGCATTACATTTTTACTTGCTCTACTACGGATAGTAAGTAGGGAAAATATTGTATTCCACCCCAAATTCCGATCTCGAGATTTCACCGGGAATATATCTTTTGAGGCCCCTCAATGCAAAGGAAAGTATTCTTAGAAACAGGTCCATGACGTGTTGCACTCACATGACTTTCTCTACTCTTGTACCAACCATTCTTACAAACTCTTATTCCCATATCTTCTTCACGTTGAGGTAAACATTTGTACACATCATCTTATTGCTTATTTCCTTGTAGGTACAAGGGGAATGTTAGAATACAGTAGGCTTTGTGCGATAGTCAAATATTTCAAAGCTTTTAGATTCCGTTCTCTTTGCACGTTTAACATAAAAAAATGAACAACAATGTTGCATTTCACGAAAGTTTTAGTTTTTCGAAACTGCCACAAATAACAAGCAATATCTCCGAAATGCTTCACTCTACAAAACAAATTATTTAGACATAAATTGTGTGTTTTAGCGAGATCTACAATCCTTGTACAGTGAGATTTTGTCTAGATCTCTTAGCTATTGAAAAGTCATTCAGAGTTATCAGAACTACAAATACTATAAGCAGAAAATTCTGAATATACATTTCATTTGTTATACAAATATGTCAAACGTGTGGCACCTTGATGAAAATCGTTGCAGCCATTTTCAAGAAAATCAAACTTTTCGAAAAGTTTTCCATATAAAGAGTAGTTTAGGGTGGGGCTGTTTTCTTCAAAATCTTGGTGTCGTATTCTTGAAAAATATTAAACTTAAATATTAACTTTGGTTTTTAACCGACTTTTCGTTTTTGAGTTATGTTGTCCACAGACTGACAGACACGGATCTTTTCCTAATAATGCTTTTTTTTTTATTCATGGGGTCTTAATACCTATATTTCCGGTGGAATACAATACTTCCCCTACTTACCAGTAGAGACAGTAAAAAGAGAACATACATAACTTACGTAAAATAGTGGTAGCCTTTCAAGCACAAGGTATAAATAATGATAACAATATTAATGTTAGTAAGGACATTGTCATTGATTGTATGTATAATAAGTGTAGTATGAAGACTAATATGCAGACTGAGGATATTCTATTCAACACAAACACTGATGAGCCAGTTAATAAACGCCTATTTTTAATGAAGAAGCCAGTGATAACCCCAAACAGTTTCTAAAAGAAATGAAACCTTATTTCCAAATTAAAAATATTCCCTCAGAGTTGTCCATGATGATAGGTGAAGCTCAGAAAGAAAAGATTTACAATGGCTAAGATCAACCTTTGTGGAAAATGAATCATAATTGGTAAACATTAAGAAACAAAGACATTGCACACAAAAAGTAGATTCTGTTAAAGCACTCAGAGTGCTTCAAATACTCTTTGTTGTTCCTGAATCCACTCAGGCTCGTTAGATCCCTGATGGGCCATTTGTGGGGCTACTTTATCCAGAAGTAAGACCACGAATCCCTCACGACTTACACCCTCTTCTACCCTGTTACTGCTTTTGTTTATATTAAACATATTTTCCATACGATAATTGTTACTGCGGTTTGCCAAATTACACAATCTTGAAGTTTATAACCTTCCTGTATCTTATGCACAAAATATCCTTACGCTGCCTTGTGAAAAATATTTTAAAAATTTCATCAACATAATACATTCTATCGTTCTAAACTGAATATTATGTCCAAACTTTGAAACATGAAATACAATACTTTATACTATATAAACTAATAAGAAACTAAGCCACTAAACAGAAATATATCTTCCTTTTTATATGTTTACAAATACGAGTGTTCAGGAAGTACCTTTTGAAACTGTAAATGAACACCATAAGTTTGCTTTATGCTTCTTATCAAAGTGACATTTGGTATTGTAACGCTTTATATCTGCAAGTTGAAACCCCATATTCAACAGCAAACTTTCCTTTTTTGTAACCAACAACAAATTATGTAAATCCTGTCGTCTATTTGCTTAATTAACTTGCTGCCAAAGAGTTCGAGAAGGATAATATGTAATAAATTACAATACATTAGGATAACCGTTGGGGTTGTTAACCCAAGCGCTAATTCCTGACCCTGGCAGCACTTTGGGGGCATGAGGCGCTCCGGTAAACACACAACTAGCGGCGGCATTAAACAAAACATGGGTGTACAAAGTTGCAATTGAAGATACGTTAATTTTTCTTATTAAAGTGTTTCTCCTTTTTCGTTTAAATAGTATTTATTTACATACATCTTGTAATCATAATATTTTAATCTGAATTGCAGTTGTATACTGATTATTAAAAACAGCTTAATATCTGAAAAACAAAACATCCCAAAAACAAACTCGCAACACTGCAGATTGTGTGGGTGTCACTTTCCTTAGCTCACTACATAAACAAACACCGCAACGGTGCGTTTAGAGAACGTAAACACATACCCTACATAGTCTTCCATGTTTAGTGTGCGAGTGTTGGCCAATCACAAGTGTTAGCTCCCAAAATAAGTTACTCTACGCATCTTACAAGTAACAAACTGTTATCTTCGTACATTCTTGTGGAATTACGCATCCAATTCAGATAAAAACTATTTATTTTTTTCGAAATCTACTAATCAAAGAATGATGTTCTATTAGACCTTTTTGTTTGTAATGGTAGTATGAAGCACATATTAGAAGGAATTTAATGGCCTCCCTTCCATCCTGTATATATATAATGCTACGCTGTAAATTTGCTTGTGGCGCTGAAAAGCAAATGTTATATAAAAAATGTATAATCTATTATGTAACATATCTTTGATGCTTCAAAAGAAACAATATTACAGAAATCTAGAGGTTCGTCTGTATGAATGAAAAGCTCTCGGCACATCCAACTTTATAACTTTTCAGGTGGCGAAAATGTCAAAAGAGCGAGTAGATCTGTGTTATATTAAACAATGGAGTTGCTGTTGAAAACATGAATATTCTGTTTTGTTAACTAACTTTACATTTCAGCGAGAATAATTACGGAAATTTCAAGGATTGTCTGTATGAGTAAAACAATAACAGCGCTAGCAACTGTGTAACCTTTCAGGAAGCGGCCGCTGGTGATCTAGGGTGTATTCCATTGGCTATGATGTGATTCCGTCACTTTCTCGTAAGTTCTAGGCTTCTGTTCCATACACGAGAACTGTCTATGATAACGCATTACAGGTATTTATCATGGTATGTCTCTATAGAACTTCAATACCAATGTTGCTATTAAACAGAGTTTTCATTTTTGATATATTAATTCGCATACACCCTGAGGATAAATATACGCAAGAACATCAACAATTTTCCACCCCACAAGCACCTAGCGAGCCTTTTCTATTCGGGATGACACCTATTTTATATACCCCCCCCCCCAACTTATACTAGAATAGAAGCGGATAGACTTCTTACGCGTGTGAACTATTAGGAAGGACTGGCGAAGCCTGGGTGGGTTCGACAGTACAGTCTGCTCCAAATGTTTTACTAGTCGCATGCTCCTAGCCGCGTGGGGAAGCCAGGATGGCTTATCGATTTGTTATGCCAGGTAGTTTCAAAGAGAATATCATTCCAACATTTCTCTTACACTTGGACGTAAGAAAGTAATCTCAATGTAAAGAAAACAACTTTAACGTTATATACCCAGAAAAAACTCGCAGCCAAGATGAAAATTAAATATTCAGCATTAGAGATATCATATCACTCTATAATAAAATTAAATTTTAAACGTTTAAGTAATTTTACTATACCACGTTTTTTCTAAGCTATATGGAGACACGCATGCGCGGTGTAAAATTTGCTTTTATTCAGCGAACACGAAATCGTGTATTTCGCCTGAAATTTCACATCGAAACTTAAAACATTGAACGGCTGTCGGAATCAGGGAGAAAACAGGACTTCAAAGAAAAATGAAAGTTTAGCGTAACACAAGTAATAGAACTACCGGAAATCGCAAAAGAGCATGTTCAAAAAAGTATTATTATTGTTGTTATTGTTATTATTATTATTATTATTATTATTATTATTATTATTATTATTATTATTATTATTATTATTATTATTATTACTACTACTACTACTACTAACGAGGAATACCTCATATGCATCATCTTTGTTAAAGGAATTGTTTAAACATATTTTCTAAACGCTGTTAATGGCACCACAAAAAGCAATATTGCTTGTTTAAACACACGCAGTTAAAGATGTGCTGATTTTTATTTGTTTGGATGGAATAAAATGTATTATTTGGCTTTCTGGTTGCTCCCCGCTGTCAACACATTAGAGTGACACACACACACACACACACACACACACACACACACACACACACACACACACACACACACACACACAACGTAAATAATTATCGATGGGCCGGACAGACTAGGCGTAATTCATAAGTAAATTGTTCACCCTTTTCTCCTATAGCTTCTTGTCCATCGGAAAACATTTGAAGCCGGCTGTACCTATCAACCATCCACCAGCTCTTCAGCAGAACATTGGGAAGTCTCACAACACCGCCGTGTTGGTATGGGGAACCAATGCCCCGTCGAGACTAACCCAATCCGAACAATTCCATTCCGCAGTGTAAGTAAATACTGTAAGTTTTGTGTGGTCATGCTTGAATTTTGCATTAAATTTCTTAATTCGTTGCATTTTGTATTAATTTTCTTTGCCTACCAATGCTATTGACTCTACAGGTAACAGAAACTTTGGCAACTACTCTGTCGTAGCTGTGCTGTGTGTTCCCAGGCGCTCTTAGTAATTCAAAGGTGACGAGAAACGAACGAAGTAATGCGACAACCCTACACTAAAGATACCAAACCGTAGTTTTGGTAGAGAGTATTTCTACTCAGAAGTGATTACTACCAACCTTACAAATTTCACAAAGAAACCGTGTAAACTGCTATCGTTTTCCAGCACTACCAGAAGTTTTGTCCATGAAAAAGTAGTTATAATTATATCGTTGAAAAAAATAAGTTTTATGTTTTAATGATAGCTGGTGTATGTTTCCCAGGCTGCTCTTTCCTTGTCTTTTGAACTGAATGAGATATTTGTTATTGCTACGAGAGAAACCAGTCTGAATACTCTCAAGAGGAATTTCTTTTTATTTAAATCTACCACAGGAACAAGAAACAAGAAGAAATAAATTAGCTGTTGAAATTGTAATAGACAAAAGAACTCTGCGCTGGCAGTGAAAAGGATTTGTTTTCTGGTTGACCTGCTTCATTTTTACGGAATGGTATTATATAGCCATAGGGTGTTAATGAAGTGTAGATAAAATATCACGCATTGTAAAAAAACTATAAGAGGCATTCGTGTAACATTAATATTTGTGTTCTATAAGTTACATTAAGGGCAGTAAACATTCTTGTTACCGGTATGCCTCCCCCCCCCCCATCCTCCCCCACAACACGTTCAATAACACTACACTACAGCACACCTTTTTTACTTTCTCTACTACGTTTAGAGCAATATTTGTATTCCACGCAAAAATTCGATGTTGAGATTTCACCGAAAATATATGTATTGAGACCCCCTGGATCCAAAAAAAGCATTTTTAGAAAAAAGGTCCGCGCGCGCGTGTGTGTGTGTGTGCGTCTGTCTGTGGACAGCATTACCCAAAAACGAAAAGTTGGTTAAAAGTCAAAGATGGTATTTACGTTTAATGTCTTTCAAGGACGCGACACTAAGATTTTGAAGAAAATTGCGACATAGAATTTTTTTCGAAAATTTTTATTTTCTTGAAAATGGCTCTAACAATTTTGATTAAAAAGTCATATGTTTGAGATATGTTTATGACAAATGAAATGTATAATTTATAATCATTTTTTTTTTTTTTTTTTTTTTTTTTTTTTTTTTAAGTAGAATGAAAACCATTTCCTTGCTATTCGTGTGAGTTTTGGAGTACTTCTGTCAAATGGAATATCCTTATTCAATTTTTATATGTTAAGTGTGCAAAGAGAACGGAATTTGAAAGCTTTAAAACATTTGACTATCGCTCAAAGCCTACTGTATTCCCATATTTTCCTTTCACCTATAAGGAAGTAAGATAATTTCTGCAAATATTTATCTCAACTAACACAAAAAAGATATAGGAATAAGAGTTTGTAAGAATGGCTAGTACAAGAGTAGAGAAAGTCATGTGAGTGCAACACATCAGATTTTTGAGTTATAGTATTCACAGGCAGACGCATGCATACACACACACACACACACACACACACACACACACACACACACACACACACACACACACACACACACACACACATATTCCGGGCTTTTTTGTTCTAAAATGCTTGAAGACCTATATTTCTGATGAAATCTCGACATCGAATGTTTTGGGTTGAATACTATACTTCCTTATGTAGTAGAAATTAACGAGAAGCGAGATTTTCTTACTAGCATCTAATAGCGATTCACGCAGGGAGTCGGTACCAAATAGAGAAGAGATATTTAACGTTCCTTACATGAATTTCAAACGCTATCGCAATGTGAGGAATTAGGGCAAATTTTATGTCCGTCAGTGTACATGGTACGGAAAGTAAACATTCTTCGTTTCAGACATCTACAGTGGTTCGCAGAACACCTTAAGCTGAAGCAAAAAGGTCTTTTTTTTTTTTTTTTTGGACTAATCATGGTTAGGTGTGCGACAGCTATGTTTTCTGTAAGGTAGTTTACTTTGTGTTTAGCATCAATTCCAATTGCAATAAATCCTGAGCCAAAAAAGGTACCATTAATCGTGCATTTGTCCTTAGAGCGCTTTTAGAAAAGGAAAACTTCAACTGAAGGCAAATTGCTGGAGCAGGCAATTATTTATGAACATACAGCTTCCTCTTTTATGGCGATCGTAAAACAAAACTCGTACCGCAGTGCCGCCAACGAACCTACACAAAAGCAGCTTAATCTGCTGCCTGGCTGCCTTTCTTACGTTCCTTCTTGTGTACAAAAACGTGCACCCTCAGAAACACTGTGGAGTCACGAATTGGCGTCACAAGTCTTTATGTGGAAATAAAATACAAACAGGTAGGTAGGTAGGTGTATAAACCAACGAAAAAACGTTTAGAAAATAAATACCTTTGAATTCAACCCAGAGTCTCGAATTCAAAAATCTGATGTGTTGCACTCACATGACTTGATCTACTCTTGTACTAACCATTCTTACAAACTCTTATTCCTATATCTTCTTCGTGTTAGTTAAGATAAACATTTGTACAAATTACCTTATTGTTTATTTCCTTGTAGGTGCAAGGGGAATATTAGAATACAGTAGGCTTTGTGCGATAGTCAAATCTTTTAAAGCTTTGAGATTCCGCTCTCTTTGCACACTGAACATATTAAAAAATGAACAACGATGCTCCATTTCACGAAAGTTATGTTTTCCGAAAATCACACACTTAACAAGGCATATCTCCGAAATGGCTCACCCTACAAGAAAATTCATTGAGACATAAATTGTATATTTTAGCAAGATCTACATTTTTGTATAGTATGATTTGGTCTATCTCTAACGGTTTACCAGTTATGCAAAAGTCGTCCAGAGTAAATACGACCACAAGGGCCATTGCCAGAAAATTCAAGATATACATTTCATTTGCAATAAAAATGTCTCACACATATGACATTTTAATCAAACTCGTTAGAGCCATTTTCAAGAAAATCCAAGTTTTCGAAAAATGTTCCATGTAAAGGGTATTTTAGAGTGGGGCTGTTTTCTTCAAAATCTTTGTGTCGCATCCTTGAAAGACATTAAACTTAAATGCCAACTTTGACTTTTAACTGACTTTTCGATTTTGAGTTATGCTGTCCAGTCTGACACACACACACACACACACACACACACACAAACACACACACACACACACACACACACACACACACGGACGGACCTTTTTCTAATTTTTTTTCTTTCTTTTTTTTTTCTTTTTTTTTTCTTTTTTTTTTTTTTTTTTTTTTTTTTTGAATCAAGGTGTCTCAAAACATATATTTTCGGTGAAATCTCGACATCCCCTATTTACCAGTAGAGAAAGCAAAAATGAACAACGATTTTCCATTTCATTAAAGTTTTGTTTCCAGAAACTCACACAAAAAACAACGAATATCTCCGAAATGGTTCTGTCTACAAAAAACTTTACTATGACACAAATTGTGTGTTTTAGCGAGACCTACATTTTTTGTAGAGTAACTTTTTGTCTATATCTTATGCTTTACGAGTTATCCAGAGTAAATAGGACTACAGGAGCTATAGCCAGAAAATTGAAGATATACATTTCATTTGTTATTCAAATAACTTAAATATAGGACATTTTAATCAAAATCGTTAGAGCCATTTTCAAGAAAATAAAAATTTTCGAAAAATTTTCCATGTAAGGAGTATGGAAATATTTGGTTGAAAATCTTCGTGTCGTATACTTGAAAGACATTAACTTTTGTGAATGTTAATTCTGTGATTTAGAAATTAAACTCTTTTTTTTCATAAAGGAGCTGTGAACAATGTGAATGAAAGACAAAAAGTGCGTGGAACAGTGAAATGCTTGTCAGATCCTGTGAAATGATAAAGGATTTGTTCACTTTGTGGCTTGCAGTTTAACAAGGGCGAGGTTGTGAATGTCACTCCCACGAGGACGTTCCGGGGATCAGTGACATCATCGAGCGGCAGAAAGAGGTCCTTTGTAAAGCCAGGAATTCCCATAACCAAGAAGCCCCTGTCTGTCGGTTTGTCTGTCTCAAACACAACCACCGTATGGAAGGTATTTATATTGAATACATTATGTTCAAATGCACCTAAAGAAAACAAAATAAATTTTTCACTCCGTTAGTCAACTGTTGTTTCTATCGACTGTCAATGCTGAAGATGTGGAAGGCTGCAAACTGAAGACGAAGTAAAAGCGAAAGAAGAACGGAAGTGAGAGAAAAAGTAGGGAAAAAAAGAGAAGAGGAAGGGCACTTTCCCAGCGATTTCTTCAGTAGTAGGAGAGATGGAACAAATATTTCATCTTCACTGCCTCCAACACTTAGCATTTGTCTGGAGGAGCAGAGTGATGGGGTGTATTCAGGCCTAGGAAGTCCTCTGGTCAGGACGTCTTGGCACTTGGATCTTTCATCCAAAGACTAAGGTTTGGAAATGCGAAAACTTCAACATTAATCTAAGTCTAGGGCTCTTACGTCAGACGGTAAATTTGCTTGGGAATTTAAAGCGAGACTGAACGGTGAAAATTAAGAATAAAAAATATGCGACTTTCTCTACCCTCGTACTCTTACAAACTCTTCTCCCCTATCTTCTTCATGTTAGTTGAGACAAACATTTGCACAAATTATCTTAGTGTTTATTTCCTTATAGGTGCAAGGGAATACAGTAGGCTTTGAGAGATAGTCAAATGTTTTAAAACTTTAAAATTGGCTCTCTTTACACGCGTGAAACATAAAACGGAATATCTCCGAAATGGTTCACTCAACAGAAAAATTCATTCGGACATAAATTGTAGATTTTAAGGAGATCTACATATTTTGTACAGTAAGATTTGGTCTATCTCTTGCGTTTTACGAGTTATGCAACAGTAAACAGGACTACATATGCTCTAGCCTTAAAATTCAAAATGTGTATTTAATTTGCCATAAACATATCTTAAACAAACGGAATTTTAATCAAAATCGTTAGTCATTTTGGAGAAAATCAAACTTGAAATATTTTCCAGGGTGGTTTAGGTTGGAGGAATTTTATTCAAAATCTTCGTGCCGCATCCTCGACAAATATTAAACTTCATACTTCATTGTTAACCGACTTTCTGTTTTTGAGTTATGCTGTCCACAAACATACAGACACACACGAACTTTTTTATTCAGGGGGGCCTCAAAACATATATTTCCGGTGAGATCTTAACATCCAATTTTTGGGTGGAATACATTACTTCCTCTACTTACCATGCGTAGTAGAGAAACTATAGGCTGTGTTGCATTCCACGCAAATGTCCGATGCGGAGATTTCACCAGAAATGTGCTTCCAAATCCTTGAAATCTAAACAAAACGTTTTTTAGATGAAGGTCTATTTGTGTGTCTTTCTGCTTGTGAACAGCATAAAAAAGACCAAACTTGGTACTTTCAATGGCCTAACATGTGATATTCAAACAGGTCCCCCCCCCCCCTCAAGCTACCCTTTGCAAAGTTTTGAAACATTTTCGGTATCTTAAAAATGGCATAAACAACTTTGCTTTAATTAAATTATCTTTAAGATATTTTAGTGACAAATGAAATGTATATCTTGAATCTGGGAATAGTCTGTTGAGTCCTTTTTATTCTAAATGACTTTTGCAACACCGCTGCAGAGGAACAAAATCGTAGTACACAGAGAATTTAGATGTTCTTAAATCAAACAACTTACTCGTATTAGGAGCCGATCATTTTTGAGATATTGTTATTGTTGTTTTGAATTTTTAAGTGGTTTTGCCCAATAAGAGTCATGTTTACTTTCGTCTACTGGCTATTTAGAAGAAAGGCACTTCAAAGCCAACACAGAACGACTAACTCTTAAAAGACCTGACTTCGTGTAAGCCCTATGTATCCCCTTCGGATAGTGTGATAAACTTGGTCGAAGGGGATTCACTACATGGCCTGCTCGATCTCCTGATTTGAATCCAATAGCGACATTTGTGGGGGTACTTCCGCATTGAATTTGAGAGGATCCATAACACTCAGTAATTCGCAAGGCTATTGGATGGTATGAAACATATGCTCATCGAAGCAGGGAGAAGCCGCTTCGAATCATTTTTGTAGCCTTCAGTTTTTTCTTTTATCTCAGCACTAAATTATTCCCAGATCTATGTTGCTATAAACCTTTTTTTGCTGTTTTGATGTTGGTTCGGCCTCCCCGAAATATTTAACAGTACTACAGATACATCCCGTATTGTTAGGCAGTACAATTGAAAAGGCTTACACCAAACATATGAAAAGCGCGCGGCGTGTTTTGGATTTCAAACGTCAACAGTATATTTGAGCTGTAGACAAGTAATCCAGTGTCCGTACAGCATAAATAACATCTACTGTGTTCTAAATTAAATCAATCTTTTACATTCACTGCAACAGTCGTCCCCCCCACCCTCCCCCACACCCCTACAATCCCTTTGTCTTTCATTTCACGATCGTTCCAGCAAAACGCGTTTCTTTGTCTGAAAACATGGACTGGAGTGCCTTTTATTTCCGTGTTGCAGCAATAAAAAGAGGGAAACACGGCGCTAATTATGTGTGAAGCTGTAACAAAGGATGGTAAATGCCTCAGAGAGACAGTCTGCGGTGCACGAGTACCAGGGGGTGACTCTGTCTGGGTATCTGAATAGCACATAATTCTCGCTTCTCCTTTCAATTAACGTCTATACTCAAGTCAAAAGCTTGCATTATTTCCTGTATAAATAATATAAGGAAAGGAAAAATATAAGAGTCGTGTACTATAGTGTTTTGTTTCCAACAAGTCATGCCTGCATCTAGGCGAACTCTCGCTCCGACCTCCTTCAGCGAATTAGTCACTTAACAGCTTCATGCACTGAAGAGGAAATGGGTTTGTGGAGCAATTTGTTACTTACCTTAAACGTTCACAAAAGTTAAAAATCTGATGTGTTGCACTCACATGACTTTCTCTACTCTTGTACTAACCATTCTTACAAACTCTTATTCCTATATCTTCTTCGTGTTAGTTGAGATAAACATTTGTACAAATTATCTTATTGCTTATTTCCTTGTAGGTGCAAGGGGACTGTTAGAATACTGTAGACTTTGTACGATAGTCAAATGTTTTAAAGCTTTGAGATCCCGTTCTCTTTGCACACTTAACATATAAAAAAATGAACAACGATGTTCCATTTCACCAAAGGTTTGTTTTCCGAAACGGGCACAAACAACAAGGAATATCTCCGAAATAATTCACTCTACAAAAATAATTGTTTTGAAATAAAGTGCGTGTTTTAGCGAGATCTACATTTTTGTATAAAACTCAGGGGTCTCCTTCTAGGGGATATGTGAATAGCGACCACAAGGTACCCAAGCTGAGCAGAACATTACCTCCACTTAGTGGTGTCTAGGGGATATGTGAATAGCAACCACAAGGTGCCCAAGCTGAGCAGAACATTACTTCCACTTACTGGTGTCTAGGGGATATGTGAATAGCAACCACAAGGTACCCAAGCTGAGCAGAACATTACCTCCACTTACTGGAGGTTAACCCAGGCGCATGGTACGGTACCTATCCGTTTAATTACGGATTTTCGGCTACTCATAAATATACTGTAGGAGTGCAGGAGAAGTCCAGGAGTGAGTGCGAGTCACCTGGGTTAACCCAGGCGGATGGTACGGTACCTATCTGTTTAATTACGGATTTACCCGTGAAGTGGTATAGCTTGTCAAGGTTTTACAAGCTTTGGTGTTTTTGTATGTCTGATGGTACAGGTTGGGTTCCTGTATTGTCATTGGCGGGGAGTACGGTTAGACCATCGAGGGCAATTGCAATGCCTTTACTGTAATGCTTTTTTTCGTAAATAAAAAGAAAAATTCGTGAAACTGCAGTCAAATATGACCACATCAGCATACGCGCGTTATCATCACGTAACTTATTTTCTGTGGGCTCTCCCCATCCTTTGCCGCAGGCTGCGATTTTACGTGATTTCGCTCAGTTGTGAAGGTTCATGTTTCATCTTAAGATTAAATAACAGAAAATGTTAAAATAGAAGGCAATATAGAAAGTTGTGCCCTCTGTCCACAGAAATCAAAGGAAGTACACCAAGATGACACACTAGTGTCATCTGTCGGACACTTATAGAAGCAGGAATACAAACCTACTGTCTCTGTGGGTTAGAATGTGTTTTCATGTGCACATTGTTGCTTCTATCACTATTCCAAGGATACGTGTTCTTCACTATTCTTAGCTGCAAGAGCTGTTTACGTTAGCAATGCTCTTATAATATACAACAATTATATCAATTGAACAGTCCTCCACGTTTATAGCTTGAAAAGAATCTATGCACTACAAAGCACTTTTAACAAAACCATCCATTTGCTCTTTTCTGTCAGGAACTGGCTTTTTCCTTTTATTACTTTCTCTAGTACGTAGAGGAAGTATTGTACTCCACCCAAAAATTATATGTCAAAATTTCACCGGGAATATATGTTTTGAGGCGCCCCTGAATCCAAAAAAAGCATGTTTAGAAAATGGTCCCTGTGTGTGTGTGTGTGTGTGTGTGTGTGTGTGTGTGTCTTTGTGTCTGTCAGTCTGTGGACAGCATAACTCAAAAACGAATAGTCGGTTAGAAACCAAAGTTGGTATTTAAGTTTAATGTGTTTCAGGGATTCGACACAACAATTTTGAAGAAAATTCCTCCACCCTAAACTACCCTTTACATGGAAAATTTTTCGAAAATATTGATTTTCTTGAAAATGGCACTTAATATTTGCATTAAAATGACATGTTTAAGATATTTTAATGACAAATGAAACACTTTTGAATTTTCTGCCTATAGCCTATGTAGACCCGTTTACTCTGGATGACTTTTGAATAACGCGTAAACCGTAAGAGGCAGACTAAATCTTGGTAAACCACACAATTTATGTGTTGTAGAGTAAGCCATTTCGGAGATATTCCCTGTTATTTGAGTGAATTTTGAAAAACTTACTTTCGTCAAATGGAAGATCATGATTCATTTTTATATATTAGCCGTGCAATGAGAACGGAATCTCAAAGTTTTAAAAGACCTGAGTATCGCTCAAGGTCTACTGTATTCTAACATTCCCCTTGCACCTACAAGGAAATAAGCAATAAGATAATTTGTACAAATGTTTATCTCAACTAACGCGAAGATATAGGAGTAAGTATTTGTAAGAATGGTTAGCACAAGAATAGAGAAATTCATATGAGTGCAATACATCAGGTATTTTAATACTTTTCACAGTTTTCGTGTGTTTACAGATACACCACTTCCTTCTGACTCCTTCACAACCAGGGTGTCCTGACGAAAGAGAAAGTGAAACACTTTTAATGGAGTTGTCTATTCACTTATATTGCCTTAAGTTATTGTATAGGTCGCGCGTTACTTCTTGACGAATGAAAATTTTATATGAAAGGTTGAATGCGAGTCATTACTCACCTTTTGCGGGAACGAGAGAGAGGAGGTACAGTCTGCAGTGAGATGACGCGCATGCTTCTGAGCTGAAGTAGTACAACACTACAAATCAATTTATGACACTTACAGTAATATCAGCCACACGTATTATACACCATACCTCTATAACTGTTTCCACTTAACTTTCTTGCATTTATTCTATTCCCGACATCTCTCCCTCGTCTGAATTGCTATTTTCGTTGCATGCATACATACATCCGTACCGCACAAAACTTCTGCAGTCGACTGTATATACAAACGCGACAGAGGAAAACAGAGGTGTCTGTTATCGTAGCATAAACATTTGCTGACCTGTTTATTAAGGGTAGGCTCACTCATTGGATTTCTGCTCAAGGTCATTCGTCAAGAACGAACGCGCAACCTATATCTCAAATTGTGGGAGGAAGGAAGATCAGAACCTGCAACTGGTGCTTCGTGAACCAGGCGCAGGAGGGCATAGGCCAACATGGGATTTCGTAAAAGTTGCTGAAAGTTCCTGATCCCGACGCTAGGGTCCGCCACGGAGCCACCATCACCGTAGACGCGGGCCGAAAGTCCATCCATGAGAACAGCGACCACAACGCCGCCACCAGTTACACTGGGGATATAGGTTGCGCGTTCGTTCTTGACGAATGACCTTGAGCAGAAATCTAATGAGTGAGCCTATCCTTAATAAACAGGTCAGCAAATGTTTATGCTACGATAACAGACACCTCTGTTTTCCTCTGACACGTGTGTGTATACAGTCGACTGCAGAAGTTTTGTGCGGTACGGATGTATGTATGCATGCAACGAAAATAGCAATTCAGACGAGGGAGAGATGTCGGGAATAGAATAAATGCAAGAAAGTTAAGTGGAAGCAGTTATAGAGGTATAGTGTATAATACGTGTGGCTGATATTACTGCAAGTGTCATAAATTGATTTGTAGTGTTGTACTACTTCAGCTCAGAAGCATGCGCGTCATCTCACTGCAGACTGTACCTCCTCTCTCTCGTTCCCGCAAAAGCTGAGTAGAGACTGGCATTCAACCTTTCATATAAAATTTTCATTCGTCAAGAAGTAACGCGCGACCTATACATGAGCGTAAGCTTTTTGTCCGCTTTTACGCGCGTAATATTTGCGCGCATTTATATGTAAACAAATGCTGAGACAATCGTGTTCTGTTGTCCGTTCAGTTCTCCCAGATGGAATCGTAGTAGCTCTTCCTTATCTTGTATTAAAGAGAAGGAAAAAAGTAAGAAGGTTGTGGGTATACCTCCACTCCGTGAGGATAGTGACAATTTTTAAAAATTATTTTTGAATGTCAGCTTCTTCATTTGATGAAAGTCTTAAATACAGAGGGACGCTTGGCCTTGTAGACACCATAAGTGGTATCCCCTAACACAGAACAAATTTCAACCTCACTTATTAATCACTTTATATCCATCTACAATTGTAAGGTCCCTTGGAGAAGCGGAACTCAAACCAACGCGCTGAATGTGAAGTGTTTCACTTCTCCTGTTATGCTAGTGAGTTGAGTGCGCGTGCAGTTTCTAGATTGCGCACGTTCATAACCTTGATTACGCGCTGAGCATGTGTGCTGTTCTATTAGATGCCTGGTGAAGCTAAGCTGTGCGCATATTACGTGCATAAAGCGCACGCAAAATAAATGTTGTGTGTACCAAGGATTAGAACACCACACTAGTAGTATCACATGAGGCTTTGGATCCTGGAAAACTAGATTAAAGATGAGGTGGAAATGAGATTTTTAAGTAAAATAGTCAACCTAGTACTCACCCAGTGACCAACAAAACGCAAAAAGACCTTAGATTAGATTAGTAGTTCACCTGGAATCAAATCCGAGACCTCTCGAATAAGAGTGACAAACCTAGCGCCTTAGACACCTTGGTCGTTGTAATATTGTTCATAAAGACAAAAGAAAATGCTGAATCCGACCACCTCCGTAGCGCCCACTAAAAGGTCAGGTGACCCCGGCTACCCCAACCTGCACTCCTCCGTGGTCTTGGCTGCGGCTGGAGGACAGCATCAGGTGATATACATTGAAATATTTGCGAAATAAGTTTTCTCTCTCGAAACGAAATATTAATATTTTAATATACAAAGATAACGAAATTTTAATCTTTTAATATACAAAGATAAGACTGCTTAATATTATAGCGCATGCTCTAAAATTCTTGGGTATCTAAATCGACAAAATGCATGCAAGGAAACGAAGGTATAGCCATACTCTGACTCGTCTTCTAATGTATTCTAAGAGTGAAAACTTTGCAGAAGTCCAATACGTTCAACCTGAACTCGATTGCAGTTTGCCAAAGCCCTGGCAGCGTTTGCTGAACTTTCCAACATCGAGAGTAAATATTCGAGTGTTCTTTTTTCCCAAACATTTCTCCTTTATGTCCTCGTCTTCTAAGCGTCAGAACTACAAAACTTCAATATCCAAGCAATGCATTTATATAAAACTGCATATACTGCACTACTATGACGTTTTCTACACGTCCAATGTCAAAGAAATTCCTTATATAGGCTGTTTAAAATCCTGATGTGCTATATTCACATTTGTGTGTCAGTTTGTCTGTGTGTGTGTGTGTGTGTGTGTGTGTGTGTGTGTGTGTGTGTGTGTGTGTGTGTGTGTGTCTGTAGACAGCATAACTATAAATTGAAAAGTATTTTAAAAACCAAACTTGGTATTTAAGTTTAATGACTTTCAAGGATGCGACACGAAGATTTTGAAGAGAATAGCCTCACCCTAAACTATCCTTTGCATGAAACATTTTTCGGAAATTCTCATTTTCTTGAAAATGGCTCTAAGAATTTTGATTAAAATGCCATATGTTTGAGATATTTTGATGAAAAATGAAATGTATATTTTGAATCTTCTGGCTGTAGCCTATGTGGCCCTGTTTACTCTGGATGACCTCTAAATAACTCGTAAACCGTAAGAGATAGACAAAATCTTACCAGTCAGAACTATAGATCTCGTTAAAACACACAATTTAGGTCTGAATAAACTTTTTTGTAGAGTAAACCATTTCGGCGATATTCCTTGTTATTTATCGGTTTCGGAAAACTTAAAACTTTCCTGAAATGAAACATCGTTGTTCATTTTTACTTTCTCTACTGGTAAGTAGGGGAAGAATTGTACTCCACCCAAAACTACGATGTCGAGATTTCACCGGAAATATATGTTTTGAGAACCCCTGAATAAAAAAAAAAGTATATTTAGAAAAAGGTCCGTGTTTGTGTTTGTCAGTATGTGGACAGCATAACTCAAAAACGAAAAGTAGTTTATAAACCAAAGTTGGTATATAATTAGTTTAATGTCTTTCAAGGATGCGACACGAAGATTTTCAAAAAATTGCCCCATTCTAAATTACGCTTTGCATAGAAAGTTTTCGAAAATTTTTATTCTGTTGAAAATGCCTCAAACCATTTTGATTAAAATGCCATATGTTTGAGATATTTTGATGACAAATGAAATGTATATGTTGAATTTGCTTGCTAAAGTCATATATACTCTGGGCGAGTTTTGCATAACTGGTAAACCGTTAGAGATAGACCAAATCATACTATACAAAAATGTAGATCTTGCTAAAATACACAATTATGTCTAAATATATTTTCTTGTAGGGTGAACCATTTCGAAGATATTCCTTTTTATGTGTGTGAGTTTCGGAAAACAAATCTTTTGTGAAATGGAACATAGTTTTTCATTTTTTTATGTTAAACGTGCAAAGAAAACGGAATCTCCAAAAGATTTGACTATCGCACAAAGCCTACTGTATTCTAATATCTCCTTTGCGCCTACAAGAAAATAAGCAATAATTTGTACAAATGTTTATCTTAAGTAAGTTGATGAAGATAAAGGAGTAAGAGATAGCAAGAATGGTTAGTGAAGAGTAGAGAAAGTCATGTGAGAGCAACACATCAGATTTTTAGTATAAGTTTTCAATTACTGAGAGACAATGAGCTGTATCAAATGTAATTTCTGATTAGTGCGATTTCCATTGTAAATTTTGAAATTATCAATGATACTAATTACCATTGATTCGATAACTACCAAACTTGAATGCATACAGTAAGCATGTATAAATGTAATTTCCTTCCAAAATTAAAATACAGCATATCAGTAATATAATGAAATTAAAATATTAATAATTACTTTAAACGTGTACATAGGATAGATATCATTGTTATCTTCACCACTTGCAAACACTATAGTTTCTAAGTTATTCTGGAATGCTAACGTGGTTATATTAATTTTTTACTGTTGCAACAAACCATATAATGCTCTAAAAAGATATCCCTGACGTGAAAAAATTACCTTGGGTGTAGTACCTTATCAGATGGAAAATTTTCAGATGCCTATTGAAGTACTCATTTAAACATTCACGAAGAGATTAAAATCCCATCCAACAAAAAAGTCTTAATTTCATGACCTACTACCTCAAAAGTTTCGTAAGCATTCAGACAAATTTTTACACAAAGTAAATGGATGGTCAAATTTTGGGACACCGATATATAAAACAGAATGTTGAATACAAGGGAAAGTAATACATATAAGCGGTAGGAATAAATTGCATATTGTAGGAAATATGGTTATATTTATTTATATTTGTTCTATTTTATTACTGAATTAGAGTAAGAGTGAATTTGTATAATTAGAATTAGTAGAATAAGTATTACTTACCCTTGGAGGATTTTAGCTAAGTTAATAACAATGACTCTAAGGGTGTTCGTGTTTACTGTAAGGAAATGAACACTGATTTTATTCTCCTGAACTTTGGCTTAGAGACTAAAATTAAAATATCCCTCTTCGTTTGTTTTTTTCTACACATTATTATTCCTAAGAGGATAAAGCTTACCTCTTCCACTTGATTCACTTTGAAATGTTCCGGCTCTCCGTATCATAATTTTTTATACACCTTTAGATTAAAAAACAATTTTACACGCAGCAATGTATAAAACTCGAGTGTCTCTTGGCTACAGTTTGTTTCGCGTTATTAAATACCACTTCAAAATCAACGCATGAACAGCGAAGTCTACGTATTCGTTTAAATGTTGTATTATTTTATTATAAATCCAGTTGCCAACCTCTACACCAAAACGTTTTAATACTGGTTGACATAAATCAACTTTTCCCTTTTTTTTGCCTTACGAAGAGATAAAAAAGACTTCCTATTTGCCAACGTCGATAAGTATTGCAAAATTCTGACAAATGAGAACGAATATCTCCGAAATGGTTTACCAGTTATGCAAAAGACATCAAGAATAAAGAGAACTACGTGGGTTAGAGCCGCGAATTCGAAACATACGTTTTATTTGTCATAAAAATATCTTAAACATTGACATTTTATTAAAAATCTGTACAGCCATTTCTGAGAAAATCAAAAGTTTTGAAAAATTGTCCACCTAAGGGATAGTTTGCAATGGCGAAATTATCTTGAAAATATTCATGTCGAAATCCTTGAAAGAAATTAAACTTAAATACCAATGTTGGTTTCTAACCGACTATTCGTTTTGAGTTATGATGTTCACACACACACACACACACACACACACACACACACACACACACACACACACACACACACACACACACACACACACACACACACACACACACACACACACACATACACACACAATCATCATCAATCAAGGATGCACATACAAACTAAACAAACTCTTATTCCTATATCTTCTTCGTGTTAGTTGAGATACGCATTTGTATAAATGATCTTATTGCTTATTTCCTGTAGGTGCAGAGGAATATTAGAATACAGTAGGCTTTGTGCGATAGTCAAATCTTTTAAAGCTTTGCGATCCCGTTCTCTTTGCACGCTTAACGTATAAAAAAATGAACAACGATGTTCCATTTCACGGAAGTTTTAAGTTTTCCGAAACTGACACAAATAACAAGGAATATCTCCGAAATGGTCCACTCTACAAAAAAATGTATTTGGACATAAATTATGTGTTTCAGCAAGAGCTACATTTTTTGTAGATTAAGATTTTGTCTATCTCTTATGGTTTACGAGTTGTTGAAAAGTTATCCAGAGTAAACAGGACTACATAGGCTATAGCCAGAAAATTCAAGATGTACATTTAATTTGTCATACAAATATCTTAAACATGACATTTTAATCAAAATCGTTACAGCCATTTTCAAGAAAATGAAAATTTTCGAACAATTTTCCATGTAAAGGGTAGTTTAGGGTTGGGCTATTTTCTTCAAAATCTTCGTGTCGTATCCTTGAAAGACATTAAATTTAAATACCAAGTTTGGTTTTTAACGAACTTTTCGTTTTTGAGTTATGCTATCCACAGACACAGAGACACACCTTTTTCTAATTTCATTGCAGGTATTGGACACCCCTGTGATACTGCTTTAATTGACTTTGGAGTTTTCACGGCTCCGTAGGGAGGACAATTCTGTTTTCTTTATTTAAATTAGAAGCCTTGATGAGTATCAGTCACAAAATGTGTCCTATTTTGGTATCCTGAAGCCTTAAAGGCATTGGACTTTAACCTTTGGTGGATTACTGTAGCAAGAAAGTTGCATATCTTCCTATGGTCCCAAAGTGCGCCCAGCCAGAATGAAATGCGGCGCTATTTCAACACAATTAGCATAGAAATTGGAATGTTGGAGAGGAAAAGAGGGATGCTGTTTGATTCCGTTGCCATGGTAACTGTACAGTTTGCTTCTGACAACTGGGTTACGTACTCAGACAATTCCCAAACGATAACACTGGTCGACAAGATTTTTTTCACAAGAAATATGAATAGTGAATCTAGTGCATTTTTCCATCCTGAATTCAGATATGTAGTCAGAATTTTCCCATCAGGCATAGTTTTTCTGTGAAAGCTACTTTTCAAAATATGATTTTAGCGTTTTCTTTGACCTGTCATAGGAACCTTTACCTCATATGTAGCTATTTTACTCAAGCCGTATTTACTGAAATTATTTGTAATATCACGCTGAAGCACTACAAAACAAGACTGTGCAGGTTCATTCATGTTTAGACATGCTCAGACCTGTCTGGCATTGTGATGTGTCAGTGTTGAGCTGACTGTGACATTGTTCACTAGTGAAATATTGCCTTCCTTTCTGTTTAGAAGTGTATTGTGTATGTTGTGCATGTTGTATTTCAGTGCTTAATGTTTTCATCATGCCAAGAAAGTGTGTAAATCATGCAGATAATTTCTGCTATATTTGTGGTGAGCTGACCTTCAAGTCTCAGAGGCGAAATATGACCCCACTTGTAAAGAAGTGTTATCATCTTTACTTTGGCTGTCAAGTTGGTGATTTTGATAAGAGCTGGGCCCCAAATACATGCTGTGTTTCGTGTGTTAGTCTGCTGACTGGGTGGAAAAATGGTACACATCATATGCCATTTGCAATTCCCATGATTTGGAGGGAACCGAAGGATCATTCAACTGACTGTTATTTTTGTTTGACAAATATTAAAGGAATCACATCTAAAACAAAATATACAGTTAAGTATCCGAATTTGCAATCTGCATTGAGATCTGACTTACACAGTGAAGAGTTCCGCGTACCAGTATATGTAGATACAACCTTAAGTGATAACTCTGATTCTGACCTAACTGAAACTCAAAATGATTCAGATGAAAATAAAAATGATCTTACATATGAAGCCAGTAGCTGTTCATCAGAACCATACTTTGCCAATCAGCAAGACCTTAATGACCTGATTCGGGATTTAAATCTGTCTAAACTGCAAGCTGAAGTTTTAACTTCCAGACTCAAAGGGTGGAATTTACTCCAAAAAGATGTAAGAATACGTAGTTATCGTAGCCGCCATAGTGTTTTCAAAGAATACTTCTCTGAAGAATATGGTGTTGTGTTTTGTAATAATATTTGTTCACTTATGGAAACTCTTGGGCATCAACACCGACCAGATGAGTGGCGATTGTTCATAGACTCCTCTAAAGTAAGTTTGAAGGCTGTGCTGCTACATATCGGCAATGAACTTCCACCAATACCAGTAGCGCATGCCGCTATGAAAGAGATATATCAAAATATGAAACTAATTTTAGAGAAAATATGAATGGAATATCTGTGGTGATTTAAAGGTCATTGCTTTATTGCTTGGTTTGCAACTTGGGTTCACCAAATTTTGCTGTTTTTTGTGCGAGAGGGACAGCAGAGATAAGAAGTCTCACTACGTTAGAAAGTCATGGCCAAAATGTGAATCTCTTCTCCCTGGCCAGAAAAATGTAGCATGTGTCCCTTTAGTGAATCCTGAAAAAATATTTTTACCTCCATTGCATATTAAGTTAGGAGTTATGAAAAATTTCGTCAAAGCTATGGATAAACTTTCTGATGGATTCTTGTACTTGAAATCGAAATTCCCCGAAGTCAGTGATGCTAAATTGAAAGAAGGAGTTTTTATAGGACCACAAATCCGATCATTAATGGCTGATGAACATTTCGAGGGACTGTTAAATCCACTGGAGAGAGAGTCTTTCAAAAGCTTATGTTGCAATTTTCTTGTAAACCATAAAGCAGAAAACTATCGTGACATAGTGGCTGATCTTCTGCATTCTTATAAAGCTATGGGATGCAACATGTCTTTAAAAATTCACTTCTTGGACTCTCACTTGGACTTCTTCCCCGAAAACCTTCGAGCTGTCAGCGATGAACACGGTGAGCGTTTTCATCAGCAAATTTCTACGATAGAGAAGAGGTACCAAGGCAAGTGGAGTTCCAATATGCTGGCTGACTACTGTTGCACTAAAATGAGAGACGTTCCAGATGCAAAATATACCCGAAAATCACTATCTACCACTTTCTAGGTAAGTCGGAATCAGTAGTTATAATTTTGAGTTAGATAGCTAGTTACGGATTTTTTAGAATATTATAAAAATTCAAATGAATATCACACAAAACTCCTGCCCGATGCGGACAAACTGTAATTATATTTGAATTCAGCACGAAAAATACTTTTAGAATCTGTTATTTTAATTCTTCTGAAAGAGAAAAAGTTAATTTTTGTAGACCAGTGTAATCAAGGTATACCACGTAGGTATATTATGCTCTCTAGTGTTTACCTGTGCTAAGTACATATGACCCAGCTTGATCACATGCCTGTATAAGATATTTGTGTAAATATTGTTTGAACATATATAATTATATTATACTTGGTCATGTAGGTATATATAGGCACTTAGAGATGTAACTCCACAACATTTCATACCTTAAAACGTATCCATTTCGGTGATTTAGCTGTTTTTTTATCTCTGTCTTACAGTTTTCCCACAAACATTACATAAGTTTCTACCTGGTGTTTTTTGCACTGTGTCGTAAAGTGCACAATGCGTATAAACCATCCGTTTTGTTTTAAACCTCAATGCGTGACCCACTGGCCCATGTACTGTGAGCCCATGTACTCTAGAAGTACCTATCGGACAGGAGTGGAAAAATAAATTGTTTTTAAATCATAAATATCAATCTAAGAAATTAGAACTTTAGATATCGATATTTTGTTCATTTTGGGCCCTTTATAAATGCTGATATTTGCCTCATATGTTTAAAATATATATATAATTGTTTTTACTAGTTTTTTATTTGATACTGAAATTTATCTCTGACTTTCGCCATGATCGATTTTATAAGATCGAATAGTTATATCAAATGAAATTAAAACAATTCAAAACATCAGCTACCGTGACGTCATTCGCCTTGTTGAAAGTAGTGTAATTTGATCGATCAATTAACATTATTGGCGTAAGAATATTAAGTGCATAAGTGAAAGGAATGTTATAAAATTCAAGATTATGTAATTTGCCTAACCATTTGCTGTAATTATTAGTGTGTGACAAATATGCTTAATATAAACAAAATAGTTAATAACGACATAGAAAGTATTACTTCCACGCAGGTGGAACGAACCCACCACTACATGTGTTGTATCCTATAGCTATACTTTTCTCAAACACGAAATCGTTATTGGTTTTTTTTATCTCTTGTCTATGTAAAGATTACGAAATTTCAAAGTCATTACTTAGTGACCCGCTCTTATTTCCCTATTCCCACTGTACCTCCAATGAGCAGTAAATAACTTCCTGAAAACGTTTTTCTCGATTAACATTACATAATGAAAGAATAATATGTAAGGAATATTTGTACACGAGTGAGTAGAGAAAATAATGTGAGTGCAACGTATACTATAAATCCACATGCACTTCTACTTTCATAGAGACACCCTTTCTCTGCGGAGGACATCGAAACATTCTTCAAGTATCGATTGCGGGAGCTTTGGGCTCAGAAGGACTTTATGCGTGTGTAAATGCAAGGTTATGAACTTAACCTCAGCTTTGGAAGCTTGAATCAGATTTGAAAAATTCACTGCCAAGACCGGGGTCGGAACAACCGAAATATCGATTTCGTTGCTGAAGCACATTCACTGTGCCGATGCGGTGAGTTGTTCGAATAACACTGAAGTTCTCTCATATAACTGATATAATTATCAGGTTTAGTTTTCCTTGAACTATTTTCATTGCATAAAGTGTTGCATAGACCACCTTCTGTCTTTGGAGAACCTTACACAGTGAGTGGCAGCGCCTCACTCCACTCCTCAGTCGGAGGGACAGTCAGTATCCAATGACGGACACAAACAAGCGATTCCATGGCAGTTTCTAAGTCGTACCTTGAATTTTCTGAGAATGCCCTTAGAAGACCTTTTCATTCTGGATGATTTTTTGATTTTTGCATAAATGGTAAACAATAACAAACACACAAAGAGTTATTAAATAAAAAATGCGAATCTCTTCAAAAAGCACAATTTATGTCATTTTTTTTTTTTTTTTTTTTTTTTTTTTTTTTGAGCCAACCATCTACGAGATATTCTTTCTTATTTGTTTCAATTTGCAACAATTATAGGCACTCTTTAAAAATCTGATGTGTTGCACTCACATGCCTTTCTCTACTATTGTACTAACCATTCTTACAAACTCTTATTCCTATATCGTCTTCGTGATACTTAAAATAAACATTTGCACAAATTATCTTGTTGCTTATTTCCTTGTAGGTGTAAAGGAAAGTTAGAGTACAGTAGGCTTTGTGCGATAGTCAAATGTTTTAAAGCTTTGAGATTCGGTTCTCTTTGCACACTTAACATATAAAAAGGTGAGCAACGATGATCCATTTCACGAAAGTTGTAATTTTTCCGAAACTCACACACATAACAAGGAATATCTCCGAAATTGTTCACCATACAAGAAAATTTATTGAGATATAAACTGTGTATTTTAGCAAGATCTACATTTTTTGTATAGTATGATTTGGTCTACCTCTTACGGTTTACCAGTTATGCAAAAGTCGTCCAGAGTAAATACGACTACAGGGGCTATGGCCAGAAAATTCATGATATACATTTCATTTGTCATAAAAATATCTCAAATATATGACATTTTAATCAAAATCGTTACAGCCATTTTCAAGAAAATAAAAATTTTCCATGTAAAGGGTAGTTAATTTAAATACCAATTTTGGTTTTTAACGGACTTTTCGTTTCTGAGTTATGCTGTCCACAGACTGACAGACACACACACAGACCTTTTTCTAAAAATACTTTTTCAGGGGGCCTTAAAACATTTCCGGTGAAATCTCTACATCGAATTTTTGCGTGGAATACATTTACAGAAAGTAAAAGGAAATAGTTAAACAGTGTTAAATATTATCTTTATAAACATGACAGTGTATAAATACCCAATTTAAAAACACTGCGGGGCGAAATGCGGTACACCGGCGGAGCTGATAGATCGTTCATTAACAAAAAATCTTTCTGAATCTGGAAAGTTCGGAATGTGAGCCTTACGCGTTAGCTATCTATCGCTTATTCGCTTCATGCAATGCAGAACTGCGTAAGGATTCATTTTCGTTATGATGGGAATGCAACCAGACTCATTACTGATCTTGAAAGTTTTACGTGAATAAAAAACACTTGCAGCTCGAACATTAAAAAGTATTGGTTTGTGCATGCAGCAAAAAGTGAAAGTCTCTGACAACGATGTAAAACTTGATGGAAACTGGAGTAGGCATGCACATTAAGCGAGCTAGCGAGGAACCCTATCTTCTGAACCTGCCTACCCCACGTCTGACTGGAAAGTGAATCTTGACAGTTGTTTTTCTCAGCAGACAGCTGGAGTGGTATATTCGATTCGCGTTTGTTACTTCTCTTATTTCTTTTCAAAAGATATATAAGGAAAAAAAGTTTCGGAAATAATAATTTTCTTAAAAATTGCATGATATTGCCTCATATTTAAGACATTTTCATGCCAATTAAGCGGTACATCTTGAATTTTGTGGGAAAAGTCTGTGAAGTCTTCATTCTGAACCAATTTTGCAAATTAGTTAAGCGCAAGACACAGACAAAATCTTACTACAAGAAAAATGTAGATAATCCAATGTTTAGCCCCAATTAAATAAAGTACTACATCGCGGTTGAACAGCCTTAGGGTGATATAAGCCATTAAATACCCTTAAAACTCGCCAACATCTGCACGCATTCTGCGTAGGGATTTGCTAGTGGAATAGAGCAGACACTGAGGGACAAAACAGAACCTTCTAGAAGACCTAGAATTGGCCTTCGTGTTGACTAGTATCCCACGACTGATCTGTATTTAAAAGATAAACTATTATCATATATCATCTTCATATTAGTGAACTGATTACAAAAGACACCATCCATCACCCCTGTAATGCAACCACCTTTTTCAATTCAATTACGGTATATGGCCGTGCAAGCACGCCCGGGCTATTTAGAGAGTGTCCCCTCTTCAGCCTAGTTTTTGTTTTTATTTTGTGGTAGTTCAGAGATACTTTAGTTTGGGTGCTACATTTTCCTTTTGTTATTTGGTGATTCTTCCTTCTTTTGTTCCAAGGTCACACAACTTGCTGCCGTCGCTACCCAAGAAGACTGATTTTGTTGATTGTTTACTGTTTTTTTTTTCTCTTGTTTTTGCTGATGCAGCTCTTCTCTTATATTTTACGTTTATTGTGGTTTGTTAGGTAAATTTAGTTTTTTAAATGCTTGCGAAATGATGTAAGAGTTCTTGTAGTTGTATTTGTTGGGCTTCTTGCTGTTTATCGTAGATGTGGATGAGAGTGAGTAATTGTGGATTTTTTTTTCAGGTTGATTTGATTTCAGGTCGTCGTCTGTATGGTCTGGTATGGGCATTATCAATGTATTTCAGCATTAGTTTTGCTATAAGTTGATCAATGGGGATGGTTCTGGTACAGTTATACATGTTGCTGTTATTGAAATTTGGTAGGAGTTTGGATGCAATGCGCAGACATTTCCTTTCTAAAGCTTGAATATTTTTCATAGACTCAGGTGCGATGAACGGCATGGTGGCTACTGCTGCGTAGGTTAAGTTGGGACGAATAAGTGCTATGTAAAGAAGTAAGGGTGCGACGTATTTTAATGCCTAGATATTTAAGCTTGAATGAATGAATGAAAAAAGTTATTTGGGCATGTCTTTTAACATGCCCTGGCTGTTCAGGGACACCCCTCTTCAGCCTAGTAATATAAGAGCCAAGGGCCAAGAGCCAAATCAGGTCGCTCGGGTTTACCCGGGCGGGATGTATGCCCACGGTACCTATCCATTTAGTATGGATTTACCCGTGAGGTATGAAAGGTGTAGTCAAATGTACAAGCTATTTTTGTCAGTGTCAGCCAATGGTGATGATTGGTTACTCTCTCTTGCTATAGACTAGGGATATGAGTGCCAGTTAGAATGTCTACCCATCCTGGGGCACCCATGCCCCTCTGCTCACTTAGCAAAGGTCAGCTTGTCTAACCAGCAAGTCAAGCAGTGTCAAATTAGCGAGAAACCGAATGCATTGGAATGTTTGGTGAAATGAGGAAGCAGCGAAGCTAATTAGCCCAAGACATCCTTGGGTAAACGATAGCTTTTGCGCCTCCTGGGAAGATGGTGATCATATTGACCCAGGGTATTTACCAGATGGTTAGGGTGTGGCGTAAGTTTCGCATACATAGAGAGGGCTCTATCTCGCACATCCACAATATATGGAATGCCAGAATGAGTATGGAGAATATGGGAAGAAAATCTACGGTCAGTATCGTAGATCATCCTAAGGGCCCTGTTCTGCACGACTTGCAGTCTGCGGATGGTGGTTTGAGCCACGAATCCCCATGCCTCGCAGCCTAGTAATATAGTGGCAACTAGCACAATTAAAACGCCACTGTGATAGTATCTTAAACCAACTTAAGCAAACAACACAATATGTAAGTCCAAACAGAAGACAAAGAGTGCTCGTCGAAATAGCTACCAGACAGTAACAAAAACACTTCGTTCACTGGCATGACATTTGAAAGCAATTTCACGGCACGTCATTAGATAAAATGAAATATCAGCTTTTAACTGCATATTTTGTACGTGGCGCCATCATTTGTTCAAGAAATATATCGGCTCTACAAGGATTAAAGCATGGATACACAACTCACGCTACTGAGGGGAAATGTTTCTGTCCTCCATCCACTGCTGTGACGTAACGAAGCCTCCCCTACTTGTTCAGTGGCGGACTACTTGCACTCTAAACACTTGTTTGTTTGCTAAACCATGAAAAAAATCGTTATTTTTATTTATTACCTTCTCTACTGGTAAGTAGGGGAAGTATTGTATTCCACCCAAAAATTCGATGTCGAGATTTCACCGGAAATATATATTTTGAGGCCCCCTAAATCCAAAAAAGCATTTTTAGAAAAAGGTCCATGTGTGTGTCTGTCTGTCAGTCTGTGGACAACAGAACTCAAAAACGAAAAGTTGGTTGAAAACCAAAGTTGGTATTTACGTTTAATGTCTTTCAAGGATGCCACACGAAGATTTTGAAGAAAATAGCCCCACCCTAAACTACCCTTTAAATGAAAATTTTTCGAAAATTTTGATTTTCTTGAAAATGGCGCTAACGATTTTGATTAAAATGTCATATGTTTTAGATATATTTATGGCAAATGAAATTTATATCTTGAATTTTCTGGCTATAACCCCTGTAGTTGTATTTGCTCTGCACGACTTTTGCATAACTGGTAAACCGTTAGAGGTAGATCAAATTATACTATACAAAAAATGTAGATCTTGCTAAAATACACAATTTATGTCTCAATAAATTTTCTTGTAGGTTGAACCATTTCGGAGATATTCCTTGTTATGTGTGTGAGTTTCGGAAAACTTAGAACTTTCGTTAAATGGATCATCGCTGTTCATTTTTTTATATGTTAACTGTGCACAGGCAACAGAATCTCAAACATTTGACTATCGCACAAAGCCTACTGTATTCTAACATTCCCCTTGCACCTACAAGGAAATAACCAATAAGATAATTTGTACAAATGTGTAATCTCAACTATCAAGAAAGAAGATACAGGAATAAGAGTTTGTAAGAATGGCTGGTACAAGAGTAGAGAAAGACATGTGGATGCAACACATCAGAATTTTGTATAGTATGAATTGGTCTATTTCTAACGGTTTACCAGTTATACAAAAGTCGTCCAGAGTAAATACGACTACAGGGGCTATAGCCAGAAAATTCAAGATATACATTTCATTTGTCATAAATATCTCAAACATATGGCATTTTAATAAAAATTTTTAGATACATTTTCAAGAAAATCAACATTTTCGAAAATTTTTCCATGTTAAGGATAGTTTAGGGTAAGACTATTTTCTTCAAAATCTTTGTGTCGCATCCTTGAAAGACATTAAACTTAAATACCAACTTTGGCTTTTAACCTACTTTTCGTTTTTGAGTTATACTGTCCACAGACACACACACACACACACACACACACACACACACACACACACACACACACACACACACACACACACACACACACACACGGACGTTTTTCTAAAAACGCTTTTTTGGATTCAGGGGGTCTCAAAACATATATTTACGGTGAAATCTCGACGTTGAATTTTTGGGAGGAATACAATACTTCCGCTACTTACCAGTAGAGAAAGTAAAAGTGATATAAATAAATTAATTAATAAGGAATATGATTAAATATTGGAATGACATTTGGTAAACACATTAGAAAATCACATTCTTCCCTTCGGTGTACCCTTAACTCGTGTTCACCCTTGGAGTGAATGATACTCCTGCAAAAGGAATGCTGGCACCCTGAGATCGGATTTGGTCATACAGCACTTTGATAGCAGCCCTAAGTGCAAAGAACACAGTTTGGTTGCCAGTCATATCCTCCATTTTCCACGCCGTTCCTTCCGTTTCTTATTTGGTATTCATAAGTTAGAGCGCGACACCTGCCTGCCCCGGAACATAATAAAGAGCACCCCCCGTACCGCCCCATTACCCCCAAGTGTTGCGGCAAACACACCAATACACTTTACACTCAGTCCCGTCTCTCTTCATACAGCCACTGTTAACAGAATTACAATTATATGCAAGTGGAGTGCAGTAGCAAGGAATGTGGTCACACCCTAGCGTGTGTGTATGTGTGTGTGTGTGTGTTTGTGTGTGTGTGTGTGTGTGTGTGTGTGTGTGTGTGTGTGTGTGTGTGTGCAAGAGCAGGTTTATTTTTGAATGATGCTCCATTTGCATACTAACTCAGCTACGTTCATAGTGAACTGTTGCTAGATGGCTTTAATTTTGCATGTGTATGCGCGAGGTACTGCATATTTGCAAAATCTCCTTTACAAGCTAATGTATGAGAACTGAGTAACGCCACTTTCTTTAAAAATCTGACGTGTTGCACTTACTCTGTAACTTTGTTACTTACTCTATGCTTTGAGGCCCCATAAATCCATCAAAAAGCATTTTTAGGAAAAGGTCATTGTGTGTGTGTTTGTGGACAGCATAACTCAAAAACGAAAAGTTGCTTAAAAGCCAAAGCTGGTATTTATATTTAATATCCTTTAAGGATGCGACACGAAGATTTTGAAGAAAATTCCTCCAACCTAAACTACCCTTTACATGCAATATTCTTCGAAAATGCCTCTAAAGATTTTGATTAAAACGTCATACATCTAAAATATTTTTATGATAAACTAAATGTATATCTCGAACCTTCTGGCTATAGCTTATGTAGTCCTATTTACTCTGGATGACTTTTGAATAACTCGTAAACCTAAGAGACAAAATCTTAGTACACCAAAAATGTAGGCGGCGCCGTGGCCGAGCGGTTAGCGCGCTCGCCTACCACCTAGGCGGCCCGGGTTCGATCCCAGGGACCCGCATGTGGTATTCGTGGTGTTCGAAGCGGCGTCTGTGCGGGTTTTCTCCGGGTGCTCCGGTTTCCCCCGCCATCTCATTCCACCGGTACTCCATCTTCATGTATCATCAGTGTCACCGCCTGCGGTGCCGTAGTAGTAAAAGCGGGCGTTAAACACTACAAAAAAAAAACCAAAAATGTAGATCTCGCCAAAACACACAATTTATGTCCTAATAAATATTTTGTACAGTGAACCATTTTGGAGATATTCCTTGTTATTGGTGTCAGTTTCGGAAAACAAACTTTCGTCAAATGCAACAATGTTAATTTTTTGAATGTTAACCGTGTAAAGGGAACGAAAATTCACAGATTTAAAAGATTTGACTATCGCTCAAAGTCTACTGTATTCCCATATTCCCTTTGCACCCACAAGGAAATAATCAATAATTTCTGCAAATGTTTATCTCGACTAACATGAAGAACATAGAGGAATAAGCGTTTGTAAGAATCCTATTGGTTCCTTCTCCTCCAATAGAAAGTTGTCCTGATAATACAATCGTCCTCTTCCTCGTTTTTGAGTTCTGCTGTCCACAGATAGACACACAGACCGACACCTGCTTTTTTTTTAGATTCAGGGGGCTTCAAAACATATATTTCCGGTGAAATCTCGACATCGAATTTTTGGGTGGTATACAAGAAAATCAAAATTTTTAAAAGTTTTCCAATAAAGGGGTAGTTCAGGCTGGAGCAATTTTCTTCAAAATCTTCGTGTCGCATCCTTCATACACATTAACCTCAAATGCCAACTTTGGTTTCTAACCGACTTTTCGTTTTTGAGTTATGCTGTCCACAGTCGGACACAGACAGGGGACCTTGAAACATGCACGGTGAAATTTCGGTATCGCAATTTTGGTGGAATATAATACTTCCTCTAATTTACTCTACGTCGTAGAGAAATTAGAAAGCAATGTTACTTGTTTAAATACCAAAAGAATGCGTTGATTTCTTTTGTTTTGATGGAATAAAATTAGTTAGTTTGTTGTTTCCTCCCCACTGACCACATATAAGAGAAACACAACAAGAGTAAATAAGTCTGGTGAAACATCGCTAGGCCGGGTGGACCAAGCAGTTCATGAGAATATTTTTTGTCTGTTTCCCCTACACCCTCTTGTCCATCGGAAAGCATTTGGAGCCGGCTGTACACCGCAGTAAAAGTAAATGTCTTCGAGCATTTTGCATGGTTTACATCAGGCTCATCTTGCCGCATTTTTCGCAACAATTGATTTCTTCGATTTGGTCATTTTATCACGCCTTACTCAATATTTAATGAGACTTATATAATTATCTGAATCTCTTTCATATTCAGTATCCGTGCTTTCTTTTCTCGTCTTTACACATTCCTCAACAGTTTTTGTTTATTATAGAGTATTGGCCTGGTGCCGGTACATAGTGCCCAGCTTACAGGCTATATTTGACATTTATATACAATTTGCTTACTTATAACTAATTATAGTTTTCGGTTTGTACAAAAACTCATGCGGTGACCGTCTATCGATAACCGAGAATAGCTTTCTTATGTCCTTTAAGTTCTATTCAGTTTTTGGTTTACATATATACATATTTACAATTATATACACGCATACATACACGCGCGCATTCACACACACACACACACACACACACACACACACACACACACATACACACACACACACACTCCTTCACTGGGCACACCCGAATATACGTCCCAGCGCACTGCACTATTTCCACTTCATATACACACTTATCCGCTATTTTCCTGCGCGGGCAGGGGACAGCTCCTGAATATTTTCCAAGGCGAGGGCCTCTGCCGGAACATCTGTGTGGCTTAGGACCGAGGTTGCGCGGACGCGCATTTGTCGGCGAGCCGTGCCGCTTCTAGAATATTTTTATTCTAGTATGTTTGCGGTGCTTCGGCTCGCCTTTGCCGATGTTGGCGATCACGTCATTCTCGTGGTTTCTAATACGCGTCCATGCCGCCATCGCTCGTTTTTCTATTGCCTCCGGGATGAATGGGATCCGGGTTTCGAGGTGAAGGGTGTGGTTAGTGGTGAGGAGTGGAGCAGAGAGGATTTTTCTAAGGGAGAGGCTTTGGAGGGTTTGGAGTTGTTTCAGGGCAGTTTTGGAGGCATTAGCCCAGGCCACACGCGCGGACAGGACCATCGAGAGAATAAAAGACCTATACAGTATCAGTTTTGACTTCAGTCACAACTGTTTACTACGGAAGATGGGGGCGCACAACTTTAGCCGCTGTCTGCCTTTATTGGCGCTATTTTTATGTGGGTGGACCAACACATTGTGCGGTCCAAGGTAACACCTAAGTATTTAACCTCCTGACGGCAGTGCAATACTTGACCACCGACCGTTAGGTCCATTGCCAAAGCACGATTCCGCTTAGAGAAATGAATCAGCTGGCATTTATCGGGATTAATTTTGATTTTCCAGTCATGTTGCCATGAGAGGAAGTTGTTCACATAATGTTGCATTTCTGCAAGGGCGAAACGAGGGTTTTTATGGTGGTTGTATATTGCAGTGTCGTCAGCATACATGGTGACCTTGCATCTGGCGTCCACTGGGAACTCATTAGTGAATAATATGTACAGAAAAGGGGACATTATTGCCCCTTGTGAGACGCCAGCCTGCATCACTCGCTCCCGTGAGGAGGAGCGGCCCACTCGGATGTAAAACTGCCGTTTTTCTAGAAAATTGTGCAGCAAGTATAGATAATTTTGAAGAGCCGGGAAATTGTGGTGCAGTTTGTAAATGAAGCCATTGTGCCAGCTCCGGTCAAATGCGGCTTCTACGTCCAGAAATAGCGCCAACGTTGAAGCCTCATTGTTAAATTGCTCATCAGTTAGTCTGAGAAGCTGTAGTTCAGTGGAATGTCCTTTTCTAAAGCCAAATTGTGAATTTGAGAGTTCATGTGTTGCCGAGACTTGTTTATGTAGTCGAGAAAGGATACATTTTTCGAGCAATTTACCAATAGTACACAAAAGACTAATGGGGCGGTAGTTTTGCGGTTGTCTGGTGCTTTTCCCTTGCTTTGGGAGCATGATAATCTTAGCTCGTTTGCAAGTAGAGGGGAAATAGCCTTGCTGCAAACAGGCGTTAAATATCTTTGTTAGTTGCACCAGAGCTTTTCTCGGGAGATGCTTAAGTTCCTCATTAGTCACTTTGTCTGGGCCGGCAGCTTTCCCATTAGGCAATTTCCTAATGAGCTTATAAACTTCCTGCGGTGTTATTAGGGGTAGCTGTTGCTCTTGCTTCTGCGCCACCCAGGTTTGTACCCATGTCTGTACCTCCCGTTCTAAAACACGGTTGGTAACTGGGTTTTCACTGAATCTGTCTTGGAGACAGTCAGCGAAGACCTCGGCTTTCTCCTCTTCGGAGAAGTGCAGGCCGCCTTGAGTGTGCAGCGCCTCAGTTGCGGAGTTAATGCTCGTGGAAACTTTGAAAGCCTTTAGTAATTTCCACAAAGAAGAGTCCGAATGGGTGGTACTCAGGATTTTGTTTTCCCACTGTTCAAATTTGTTGATTTTAATTTGTTGCCGAATGACGTTGCGTAGCCATTTTGCTAGCACTTTATATTCAGGCTGCCGGGTGTATCGCCACAGTCTTGTCAAGCGTCGTCTCCGCGCAATGAGTTGCTCTATCTCGGGGTACGTGCAAAAACTGGGTGGTCTATAATTAGTTATAAGTAAGAAAATTGTATATAAATGTCAAATATAGCCTGTAAGCTGAGCCCTATGTACCGGAACCAGGCCAATAGTCTATAATAAACAAACTGAACTGAAACTGCACTTGAAAAAGAGATCAAATTTCTTTGGTAGGAGGGTGACTCATTAGGATTTGTCAAGCAGCAACATCGCTCCTGATTGGCTGTTGCTATATTGGCGCTAACCATCACTCACTGATTTTCAGAATCAGATTTGTTTATTTACCAATTGTGTCTGGTGCTGGTACAACGGGCCCAGCTTACAGACTAACATTATCATTTTTATATACAATTGTTTGGTTTGCATACCTTATACAGTGGTTTTTCTAGGAAACCCATACAGTGGCCGTCTTTGGGCCACCGAGAACAGTTCCCTCTTGTAATGTCTTGGGTTTTTAGTTTACAGTGTTTTTGATATTGTTTTTTGTTTATATACATATTTACACTTTGTTTCTTTATTCACACGCATTCACTCCCGCTTTCACTCTGGCATATCGTTAGATATGCCCTCACAAACACACACACGCATACACACACGCACATTAAAAACACTATTTACACACGCTATTTACACATTTCCGCGGTTTTCCTGGGCGGGCAGGTTGCAGCTCCATGGTTCCCTGGGGTGCAGGCCTCTGAGGTAGCGAGTGTGCGGCCTGGGGCCCTTGTTTGCGTGGACGCACATCAGTGGGTGAGCCGAGTGACGTCTAAAACATCTTAATTTTTGCGTATTTTCGATGTTTCGGCTCAACTTTGCCGATATTGGCAACGACGTAATTGTCGTGGTTTCTGACGCGCGCCCACGCGACGGTGGCCCTTTTCGCTACTGCCTCGGGAATGGATGGGATCTGGGTTTCCTGGTGAAGGGTTTGATTAGTGGTTAGGAGAGGAGCAGAGAGGATTTTTCGAAGAGAAAGGTTTTGGAGGGTTTGGAGCTGTTTCATGGCGGTTTTCGAGGCGTTTGCCCAGGCCACACACGCGTATAAAACCACTGACAGGATAAAAGCTTTGTACAGGATGAGTTTGGACTTCAACTGCAGCTGTTTGCTGCGGAAGATGGGGGCGCATAACTTTAGCCGCTGTCTGCCTTTGTTGGCGCTATTTTTTATGTGGGTGGACCAGCACATTGTGCGGTCCAAGGTCACCCCTAAATATTTAACTTGCCGACGACAGTGCAATATCTGACCACCGACCGTTAGGTCCATTGCCAAAGTGTGATGCCGCTTAGAAAAATGGATCAACTGGCATTTGTCGGGGTTAATTTTGATTTTCCAGTCATGTTGCCATGAGAGGAAGTTGTTGACATAACGCTGCATTTCTGCAAGACCGAATCGTGGATTTTTATGGTGGTTGTATATTGCAGTGTCGTCGGCATACATGGCAACCTTACATCTGGCGTCCACTGGAAAGTCATTAGTAAACAATATATACAAGAAAGGGGACATTATTGCCCCTTGTGGGACGCCAGCCCGTATCACTCGCTCTCGAGAAGAGGAGCGGCCCACTTGGATGTAGAACTTCCGTTTTTCTAAGAAATTGCGCAGCAGATGTAGATAATTTTGAAGTGCCGGGAAATTTTGGTGCAGTTTATAGATAAGGCCATTATGCCAGCACCGGTCGAATGCGGCTTCTACGTCCAGAAATAGCGCCAACGTTGAAGCCCCATTGTTAAATTGCTCTGTTACGTCATCAGTTAGTCTGAGAAGCTGTAAATCAGTAGAATGTCCTTTTCGAAAACCAAACTGTGAATTTGATAGTTCATGAGATTCCGAAACTTGTTTTTGGAGTCGAAAAAGTATAAGTTTTTCGAGCAATTTACCAATAGTAGACAAAAGACTAATGGGGCGGTAGTTTTGCGGTTGCCTGGTGCTTTTCCCTTGCTTTGGGAGCATAATTATCTTGGCTCGTTTCCAGGTAGAGGGGAAATAGCCTTGCTGCAGACGGGCGTTAAATATTTTGGTCAGTTGCACCAGAGCATTTCTTGGCAGATGCTTAAGTTCCTCATTAGTCACTTTGTCTGGGCCGGCAGCTTTCCCATTAGGTAATTTCCTAATGAGCTTGTAAACTTCCTGCGGTGTTATTAGGAGTAGCTGTTGCTCTTGCTTCTGCGCCACCCAGGTTTGTACCCATGTCTGTACCTCCCGTTCTAATTCACGGTTGGTAACTGGGTTTTCGCTGAATCTATCTTCAAGACAGTCAGCGAAGACCTCGGCTTTCTCTTCTTCAGAGAAGTGCAGGCCGCCATGAGTGTGCAGCGCCTCAGTTGCGGAGTTGACGCTCGTGGAGACTTTAAATGCCTTTAATAATTTCCACAAGGAGGAGTCCGAATGGGTGGTACTCAGCATTTTGTTTTCCCACTGTTCAGTTTTGTTGATTTTTATTTGATGCCGAATGATGTTGCGTAGCCATTTTGTTAGCACTTTATATTCAGACTGACGGGTGTACCGCCATAGTCTTGTCAAGCGTCGTCTCCGCACAATGAGTTGCTCTACCTCGGGGTACGTGCAAATACCGGGTGGTCTTGTGGTGTATGTGGTAGCGCTTCTCCTGGCTGTGTGTAGCGAGGCAGTCAAGTTTTCAATGGCGACATCTATGTCTGCCTCGCTATAGTATGACAACCTGGGTTGCGCCATCCCGTGCATTTCGATGGTGAGCTTATTCCAGTCGATCTCAGCCCTCCTTCGAGGGCCAGAGGCACCGGCTCAAATACAACCCTGTATGTCGAAATGCACAGGAAGGTGGTCGGAGTCCTGGCTGTGGTACACTGTAAAGTTAATTAAAGGTGTCACATTTTTTGTAATACGAAGTCCAAAATTTCGGGGTCAAAGTGCCCTGATCTGTGCCAAAATGTAGGATCTATGTCGTCATTATCCGTTATAAGTTCAACCAGAGATTTCCAGCCGCGTTTGCTCGGCGAGAAAACCACCAGGGGTGCCGGGCATTGAAATCTCCTGCAATTATAACGTGCTCCTCTAAAGCGAGGATTTGTTCGAGGTCACGTATGAAACCTGGGGAGTTGAGGGGCCGATAAAGCGCTACCAGCATCACCGTTTGATTATTTACATGTGTTTTAAGTGCTGTGCACCCTAACGCTGCCATTGCAGGTCGCGTAACAGAAGCATGAGCAATATTGTTTCTGAGCAAAATAGCAGTCCCTCCCCCTTGTCTGCCAATTCTGTCATTCCGAAAGATTTGATACCCCTGGAGCTTGAAAGTGTGCTCTTGTTGTAATTTTGTTTCGCAAATGAATGCGATGTCAATTTTGTTACGCCGCAGGTAATTTTCAAGTTCGTGTTGCTTCCTGTGTATGCCATCTGCATTCCACAGGAGCGCGCGAGTTAAAGTTATGCCTCCCCTTGAAGTTGCCATTTACTCGAAGAGAGTGGTTACCAAACATATGATGGCTTCCAACTTCTCCATGGTACTGTTGCAGCTTTTTAATCTTGCGATTATGGGCCGCAACTTTGTTAATAGTACTGGGAGGTTTAAATCCTTGAAAAGGCTGAAAATTTCTTTTAAACCTCGCAGGTCGCTGGTGGGTGCATCTGAGGGCTGGGGTTGTGGAGGGGGACCATTCTAGGGTTGCACGGGTGCATTTTGCCCTCCGGCGGCTCCTGCAAAGGAGGTGCCGTTTTGGACCAGGGTCGGGTAGAGGATGGGGCGAAGCCCTGGTTGAGTACCGGGAGAGTTCCTGGCTGCGGCTGCCAGTTGACGGCGATGACGTTCCATTTTAAATGTCTCACACCCCCTATAGCTAGCAGGATGCACCTCGCCACAGTTGGCACAGTGGGGTACAACGTCTTCCTTGCCCTTTCTTGGGCAGTCAGCTAGGCGGTGGAGGTCACCGCAGAGAACACACCGGGAGGTCATATTACACATTTTAAATGTGTGTCCCAACTGTTGGCAATTGTAGCATTGGGTGATATTTTGGGAGGTTTTAAGGACCTCCACGGTGACCATCATGTGGCACACCTCTCTTTCCTGCAAAAGCTTTTGATTTTCAGTGGTTCTAAACAAGCTTACCTGAAAGTTTGGTAGAGGCCTGCCGCGGGAAACCATCTGTCGAACTTGCACGCCGGTGTAGCCCTTGAGTTCTAAGTCCTCTTTGACGTAGTCCACTTGCAGATCTGCAGGCAGGCGTTTAATCACGTACCGCAGAGGTTGATCACTTCTGTGTGTGAAACTGAAGTTTTCCACACCGGCGTATGTCAGGAGCTGCATGGTAGGGGTGGCATCTTGTTTTCTCTGGAGGAAGAGTTTTAGGCAGTCCTTCGTTGTTTGAAGTTTGTAGGACCCGTTCGGAAGAGAGTTCCTTAGGGTCTGTAGTACTTTCACAGTCTGGCGGACATCCGGAATGATGATTGTCAGCGGTTTTTGGTTTTCTGTTGATGGTATGCTGGATGTTGCTGTTGTTGTTGTTGCGGAGGAGATAACTGGCATTGCTGGATGTGGATGGGGAGTGGGCCGGGTTTTTGTAGGTGTCTTTTGGTGTTATGGGATTCTTGGTTTTTGGAATTGTGGGATGGGATTGTGTGTGGGTGTAGGTAAATCCGGGTATTCTGTCTCCTCGCGTTCTGCTGCTTGTAGTGGCGCGAAGGAGTTGCGTAGAGTGAGGGGGTAGGGTGGTGTCGACTGCCGTGGTTGTCTTTTGCTGCTTGTGGGCTGGCCGGGATGTTCACTTTCGGAATCACTTCCGTTGTCCCGCGTCCGTTTCTTCTTCGGGGCGGCTATCTTCCACCCCTCACTCTGTTTTACAAGCTCCCTCTTTTTCATCGCGTAGTCCCTGTAGCAGAACGCGAGGTCCTGTGTGATCTTTGTGAATTTTGTGGAATCTGCGTCTAGGTTTGTTAAAATGTTTGTGTAGTAGTTAATCTCGTTTTGGATGTCTTCTACTTCTTTCCTTAGTTTCTCGAGGGAACGTGCCTTTCGATCTTCCTCCTTTGTCTGTTGATCTTGGTCGTCCGGCAATGCGCGTGGAGAGGGCTGGATTTGCGCTGCTGCTGCTGTGGTGGCTGAATCTTGTGTTCCGCCTGATGCCATAGTCGCAGTTTCACTTCCAGTTTATGCTGTGCGGGGGTACGCTAAGCGCGCCCCACGCGAAACACAGAACTAAAACTTACACTAAGTATTGCGTCACTGTCACTGTGCATATATTAATAAACACTAGTTAACTAAGAAGATATATACACAAAAAACGAAGGTTATTTACACATTTACTGTGTATAACACTTTTCCACACTTCACTTGCAAAAGCATGTTAAATCACTGTATATTTTCGTAAGTAAACACTGCGCGCCACAGCCACTTGATATTTATACGTCTTTCCCGCCAAAATTATGACAGTTGACAATGATCCCGCCAAACCGTTTCACGTGACCGTTTCTCGCGCGCACCAACAAACGATCCTCTTGTCACAACGGCTGCGTGACCGTTTTTCTAACCGCTTCCTCACCTCTTAGCGAGTGATTGACTCTTTTCTTTACCTAATTCGCTATATAGGTACAAATGAAGATCGCATGACATCCAGTGGACTATAATCACACTTGTACTGGGAAAGAAAACTGCGTTATTGAGCTTCAGTATCCAACTGGCATGTTTGTAGCTTGGAATATAAGTGTGTGATTAGATGATTGTAAGATAGATGGAAGCACCAGTTGGAAGCTCCTTCCGATTTCTTAAAACATGCGAAAATTGCTAATTTGGCGTCTTCGGCTGTTGCTATATTGGGGCTAACCATCACTTACTTACTGGTCGCAGCTTTGAGTCGCCATTTGTGTTTTTTCACTATACGACTTAGACAATTACAGATCACGACTGACAAGTACTTGACCGGTGGGTAGGAGAAAAAGACCACAGGCAACATTCTTTGAGTGGAGATGCCTTTGGGTTCAGCCCTCGTTTGTCCGAGGACACCAGCGTTCGCCATGCTTTTCGATGACTGGCCCACGCCAGGATCCTCTAGATCAGGGGTCTCCAAACTACGGCCCGCGGGCCAAATCCAGCCCGCCAGTGTCATCAATCCGGCCCGCGACTGCTAATGGTTTTTTATTGTTTTTTGTAAGTCAACTATGTCATGAATCACAAATTTATTTATTTAATTTTAATTTATGAATTAATTACAAAATAAATTCTTACAATATTGTTTGAGTCAGTCACATATTGTTACAAATCAACGTAAATATTAACACACATAATGCAATAATAATATTTACAATAATATTTATTTATAATATTTGGTTACATTAATTCTGGTGCTGTGATAAGTTAGTTTGGAAGAAAAAAAACTTAATGTTACTTTGTTTTATTTAGTCTGTTTTATTTACTTGCTAGGTAAAGCTTACAGACAAGCATAATAATAAAAAAAATAAACTTAAATATTTTAACTAAAAAATAATTGAAATGAATCTCGTTAACATTAGTGAACATCCGCGGTTTTACCCTCGGTAGTTACGCTGGGGTAAAGGGTGCGTAAACCAAAGTTTGGAATGTACATATATATCCTAAATATCAAACATTTTTATCCTGAAAATCCCTCAGGAACGGAAAAGCTAAATTAACGCGAATGAAACTGCGGGGTGTCCCCTTCTGAAAAATAGTAATGCGATTTATGTAACTGTGATTTACCACTGACAATATTTTGCAGTTGTGGCCAATTTTACTTGTACCAATTATTAAGAGTGGTTTAAGACGCTCATCGGTTAACTTAGATCTGTAAACATTCAATAGTCGTGCCGTGAACACTATCAATATTGTCACCGCGCCCGCCGCATCTAATTGCCGACAACAGCAGTGTCACCCATCGCATTATTGTCGGCACTACCGCAAAGGAGCCGAAGGAAAGAGATAGAGAATGACCGCATTGTTGGGCGCTTGCCGAAAGAGAGAAAAGGATAGAGGCTACTGGAATCTTCTACTTTGTATCTCGCCGCAATAACTGAACTTTCCAGAATAGTGCCTGGGAGATATAAATAGCGGTAAAGTGTGAGAAGGGACAGTTAGTTCTTCGTGTTACGAGTTCGGAGCCGTACTGTTGGTGAATCGAAAAAGACTTTCTTGTTGTTGCAACGAGTGTACAAAGTTACTGTTTACGGAAATAAAAGTGTTTCTTTATCTCGACTACATCTGTCTACTTTACTTTACACCCACACCAAAAGTCACAATATCAATAAGTTCTTCATACACTGCATAGCTTTTATCTACTCCTCAAATAAAAATCAACACCTGAGCAGTATCTGTCACATCCATTGACTCATCCAAGGCCAGAGAAAACCACTCAAGATGTCCATTTTTGTCACACAGTTGAGGTGATATATTTTCTGCGATGTCTTGTACCCTCCGAGCTGACAAACCGACAGTTTTAAATAAATTTACCTGTTCGGGACAGATTTCTTCAGCTACTGCAATTACGCATTCTTTGATCATTTCTCCATCGGTGAATGTTTTTCCATGTCTTGCGATTTCAAGAGCCACACGAAAGCTAGCACGAGTTGCAGCCTCTTGTTGAGGTTTGACTTTCGTTAAGAAGAAGGATTGCTGCGATTTCAATCCGCGCTTCAAAGTTTCAAATTTTTCGGTCCACAAACTTCCTGTATATTTTGAGTAATTTTGCAAATGTTTCGTTTCATAATGACGTTTAATGAAAACGGCTATGGTTTCATTGCAAATCAAACATAGCACCTTATTACAGGACTCAATCACGAAATACTGATAGTTCCATTGATCTTTGAATGTCCTGTATTCACTATCTACTTTTCTCTTCTTTTCCATTCTAGTAAATCACACACTAAAACAAGTAAAATCAAAATATTGTTAAGTATGGACGTTGGTCGGTTCGATCTTCTATATTAATATATATTAAATAAAGCCTTACGTTCAACGTTTTTCGCAACAATAAATTTCTGCCATTTGGTTACTTTATCATGGCCTACGCAATATTCAGTATCACTTATATAATTACCTGAATCGTAGAACATCCTTACTCCGTGTCCGTGCTTTCTTTTCTCGTCTTCACAAAGTCCTCTTTCTCATCAGTGTCTATATCAAATTGTGTCCCATTTTTCTTGCTCAAGAAGCTAAGAATAATATGCTATGTTCTGGAACGCTGGATTAATCGATCATTTCTTCAATTCTGTTTGAAGCCCAATAATGCAAATTGTACTTAGAATACTTATTAATGTAGGAATTTCAAAGTCAAGTAATAATGAAGATCATGTGACGTCTTGGACTAAAATCAGAATTGTGTGGAAAAAATATTGTCTTCCTGAGCTCCAGTATGTACCTGGTAGATTTCAGATTCAGATTTTGTTTATTTCAATTTTGTCTGGTGCTGGTACAGCAGGCCCAGCTAACAGACTTATATTTACATTTATTTCCAATATTTTGTTTTTACATTTTATATACAACGGGTTTTCCAGGAAACTCATACAGTGGCCGTCCTTGGGCCACCGAGAACAGTTCCCTGTTAGTAGTAGGGATTGGCCGATTAAACGGTTTTAATTGCCCTATTGTAATTGGCCGATTCAACGGTTATAATTGCCCTATTCAACGTTACCCCCGCAGGGGTCATGTTGTTGAAACGGCCACCGATTCAGCAGTATTAGAAAGTCTATATGAGCATATGGGAGAGACAGAGAGAGAAAAGAATGGTTGAATCGGCGTTCCGTTTGAAGGATATATGGATGGGGGGACTGTATGTATGAAGTAGTAGGGAAATAGAACCCCCCATCCAATCCCAACCCCCCCCCCCTCCCTTGGATGTGTGGGCGTGTGTGTATGTGTTTATGATGATAGTGCAATGCATGCTAGGCTGGGAGAGGGGTTGTGAGTGTGTGTGTGTGTGTGTGTGTGTGTGTGCTCATGTATGTACCACTAATGAAGACAGCGGCTGCGTATGTGCAATTACCGTAGGAAGAGGTAAGAATTTCCCTGCAAAGTAAGCCGTTGCGTTGACCGCTACTGAAAAAAAAAATGGGACAAGGTGAAAACGGGAAAAGAAAGACAAAGGAATTAAGAGTATATTCGTTGTGAGAGGCAATAATAGATTGTATCTTAAGTATATGCATAGCACGCGGTAGTCTATAGGATAGAATCCCGTAAACAAAATTAAAAAACTTTCACGAGAGTACAGGTGTGCTAGAAGTTAATAGAATGTGTGATAAGTATATGCATAGCAAGTATGAGTGGAAGGTAACACCGAGGTACAAATAATCAAAAAAAGTGATGATCTGAAAGCCTTCGGAGTTCACAAGAAATATTAAGAATGATTGAAATAAATTTACATATCCCTGTGCCGGTGTATACAGCAAGAAAAGAGAATGAATAAATTAGCCCTAAAGGGTTTAATGGGTGCCCACACCCTTCAATTACAAAGTCGTAAACGAAGCAGGTGTCCCGATAATGGTATTCAGAAAGCGTTTCGTATATGTGTGGTTAATAAGACCCTATGGTCACTGTATGTATGCTTCACATACTTGAAATTCATAGATTAAACCTTTCTAAAAGAGAAAATGATGATAAGGAATAAATTATCCTTAAAAGGTTTAATGTACACCATACACACTCTCTCACAAAGTCGTAAACGAAACAGGTGTTCGAATAATTGTATTCAGAAAACGTTTTTGAATATGTGGGTCAGTAAGACACACTGGTTATTGTATGATGGGAACCTCTGCTTCCGTAAACGAAACAGGTGTTTGAATATTGCTATTCAGAAGACATTTCGTATATGTGTGTTAATAAGACCCCGCTGGTCATTGAAAATGGAACTACACTGTTTTCTCATACTTTCCAAAAAAGAAAAAAATATAAAACACGTCTTTAGATTTTTTATAGAGTAGGGGAAAAACATTTGTTACAAAATACGTACCCCGTTCCTTATGAAACACGAAAAAGAAAGTTAAGTATAAAGATCCAATGAACTTATAGCTGCGTGCGCATTTTACGTAACCGTCCAATTGAAAGATAAACTATCCCCTCCTCTACAAAGATGAATTGTTCAAAAACTGGTCTTATAAACCGATGTCTTTAGAATTTTAGTCTTAGTAATCAGAACGTCAGAAAATGTAACTTTGTGTGTAAACAGCAGGGCTCGGTACGCTTTAACATTTTAAGAGTGAAGCTATGTACTTCTACTCCAAGGGGAGGGTGGGGGGTTAGGACTGAACGTGTCTGCAGAGATATATATATATATAAAGTGAAGCAGTAAAATTAAAATTGTGATAGTGGACATCCAGAGGTGAACACGAAAAAGCCAGTCAGGTAAGTGAGTCAACATTCATGTAGAGAATAAGTCATACACAACTTAAACAATTTATTTAAAACACCAATTACTCTTAGGACAGGAAGTGTATTGCATATGTGTATTGCTTTCAAGCAATAGGCATGCATTTGAAACTACTTATAAAATCTTGCAGTGTAGAAGAAAAAAAATGTGATGGAGTTATTTTTGCAATTTTTTTCATAAATATTTAAGTAAAAATCAGGTAATTAGTGACACAGTGTTTAAATATATGATTACATAAGACATTAGATAATTTTACAAGGAAAACGTTTTTTCAATATATGGTATCTAAAGAAAAATTGATTATCTTTACAAGACACAAGACAAGAGTACATGCAAGTTAAGAGATGCACAGACAGGTTGAAACAGGAAAACTAAAAGCGCTCTGGTGTATATTATTTTCAGATCAATTGGTGGACCAATTGAATAAGATGTCGGAAGGTCCGGCACTTATACCTACATGCAAAATCCGTGATTTGGAGAAAAATGTTCCATTTAAAATCACACATCTGAAGACAGTAACTACAAGATTCGGGGAGCGAGTCGTCGTACAGCTTGGAGACTTCCAAGTCTTTCTCCCCGAACGGTTTAAAGACATGACGGAAGCTCAGAAGTCAGCTATCAACACGGGTGTATATCAACTGATATATTTGGGAGAAGAGCCTTTGACAAGCGGTTATAAGCGGCATCGGATTTCTTTTTTAAAAGCAAAGGTAAATCACACTCTTACTAGGTATATAAAAAGAAAAGTCATAAACTTATTTGTTACAACAAAACTAATGCCAGATCGTATAATTTCAGACAGTGCAGTAAACACAGACACGAGTGTGCTCAATGCAGATTCGTCCAAAATTGAAGGTAGGAAAAAATCATTTATCGATTATTAGAATAAGTACTGAAACAATTCAAACAAAAGATTCTAATTCACATCAAGTATTTAACGCAGCATCCCCAGTAAAATGAATATCTATTTAAAATAGCTCTGATCTATCAAACCTTTAATTCAGCATGTAGAACTCATGCTATTAATATAAATTAGAGCAAAAATATAATTCTTAAAACACATTTTAATCTACTCATAGATGTAAATGACATGTACCAATTTATCATAATCATTATTATTATTATTATTATTATTATTATTATTATTATTATTATTATTATTATTATTATTATTATTATTATTATTATTATTATTATTATTATTATTATTATTATTACAGGCAATGTCATGCAGATGGTCAACACAGAAGCTGGAACACCAAATCTCTGTACCAAAGCAAAGGAAGATACAATCGCTGGTCTCAAGAGAGGTGCATCTTATGAAAGCAGTGAAGCAAAACCATGTAAAATAAGCAAGCCGTCGTTGTCATCGGTGAGTGCAAAGAGGAAACCAGAATTAAGATGTATCAATATAGAATCTGCATTTAAAAATCGAATATACAGATGTCAAATTGAAAATAGCTTGGGCATAATAGACCCTCAGATATTTCTAAATGAATGTAAAGCCTTGGTGAGCAATGAAATTGAAACCATTCTGGGGCGTTATGTATCGGGATTAAAGTTATGCGGAACGTTAGTATGTCAATATATAATTATGACTCCTGATAATGAAAAAATAGAAACTTTCAACTTTAATAGTAAAATGGAAGCTATTCTAAAAAGTACAGATGTCAGCAGTTGGTATGAGAGTAAACTTAAAGAACCCATTCTTTCAAGTATCGAAACATTTGAGTCAAAAAGCAGTTCCAAATCTCTATACCAGATAAACTCTTATTTTAAGTGCATGTCAATATGATTCTTTAAATGCAGGGTGCTACAGCGAACTACCGGAATTTATTAAACGTAAACATGCAGTAATAAATATCAAGAATACAGATGATAAATGCTTTGGGTACTGCTTACTCGCTTCCAAATATCCTGTAAAAAATAATCGTAATAAAGTGACATCTTATACTCGGTATGATATGCTTAAAGAATTTGATTTCAGTGGAATATCATTTCCTGTATCCTTTGATGAAATTGAAATCTTTGAAAAACAAAATGATACGATATCGATTAATGTGTATGGCATACAGCATCATTCAATCATTTTGTTATACCAAACAAGTGAACAAAAACAAAATCATGTGAATCTGTTAAGGATCGGTAATGAATTCAAAGCACACTATTGTTTAATAACCGATCTATCACGTCTGCTGTCGAAACAAATATCCAGACATTCACATAAATTAATCATGTGTGAAAACTGTTTGAGGCATTTTTCGAGTGACTCAATTTTAGCAAAACATAAGGTTAACTGTATGAAGACTCAAGTTATAACTATGCCCGACATAGGCACGAATGATAAAGTGAAATTTAATGCTTATTCGAAATGTACACCAGTTCCATTTGTAATATACGCTGATATAGAGACTGTACTCCATAAAGTGTCCTCGTGTCAACCATCTGATGATGACAGCTGGACCAAGTCAGTTCAGACGCATAAGGCCTATTCAATAGCTTTAAAATTAGTTTGCCATTACGATGACACTTTGTCAAAATTTAAATTATTTAGAGGTGATACTGCTATTGACGATTTTTTTAAGGAACTACAATTAATTGCAGATGACATAATTGATATACATATACTTACAGAAAAAGGAGTTAATTATGACAGATGAAGACGAAATAAATTTCAGAAATTCCACAAAACGCTACCTTTGCAATCGTGATTTTGAATCGGATACGGTAAAACGCAGAGACCACGACCACGTGACTTCAAAGTACCTTGGTTCTAAGCACATGTCATGTAATTTAAACAGAAACGTTCCGAATTTTATACCAATCATTTTCCATTGTCTATCAAAATATGATGCACACTTTCTAGTTAAACATTTGGCTTACGACACAGAAGCTGTGACATGCATCCCACAGACGTCCGAAAACTACCTCTCGTTTAGTAAGAGATACACTTCCAATGGGAAAAATATATATTTCAGATTTCTGGACAGTTATAGATTCTTAGATGATAAACTGAGTAACTTAGCAGATATGCTAAATCCAGAGAACTTCAAAATTACAAATTCGGCATATGAAAATCCTATGGAACGTGAATTGGTTACACGAAAGGGGGTATTCCCCTACACGTACTTAGATTGCTTGCAAAAATTGAATGAAACATCACTGCCTGATATTACACACTTTGATAATATAACACAAGAAGAATATGCACATGCCCTAACAGTTTGGAGAGAATTTAAGATACAAAATTTAGGAGAATATAGTGATTTATATCTCAAGACTGACACACTGTTATTAGCAGATATTTTTGAAAAATTCAGAGAGTTATGTCTAAATTTATATAAACTGGATCCTCTGCACTATTACACAATTCCTGGCTTAGCCTTTGATGCTATGTTGAAGACATGTGATGTTGAAATATCGCTTATCACTGACAAGGAAATGCTAGAGTTTTTTGAATCGGGAATTAGAGGTGGCTTATGCACTGTCACAAAACGTTATTCTAAGACAAATAACAAGTACATGAGCAATTATAACGCATCTTTCCCTCCTAGATACCTATCATACATAGACGCAAATGGATTATACGCCTCCATAATGTTTAATTATGCCCTACCTTATGGAGAACTTAAATGGTTAACTAGAGATCAAATTAATGATACCGATTTCTTAAACATATCGGCAGATGCTGAATATGGATACGTATTGGAAGTTGACCTCGAATACCCTAAAGAGATCCATGACGTTCATAATGACCTTCCACTGTGTCCAAAGAGTGAGATACTGCCAAATGATAAATTCAAAAAATTACTTGCCACACTGTCAGATAAACATAAATATGTTTTACATTACCTCAATTTGCAACAATGTGTTCAATTAGGAATGAATTTGAAACGCATACATAGAGTTGTATGTTTCAAGCAATCTCTCTGGTTCAAAAAATATATTGACCTGAACGCTAAGAAACGCGCTGACGAAAAGTCAAAGTTTGGGCAACAATTATGGAAAAAGTTTAGCAATTGTGTCTATGGCAAATTTATCGAGAATGTTCGTTCTTATAAGGACTTTCGTATAGTTACGAGTTGGAAACAAGCCCGAAAACTTATATCACGTAAAACATTTCATAGATACATAATTTTTAGTGAAAGTCTGGTTGGTATAGAAATGATAAGAGATGAAATTCTTATGTGTAAACCCATATACATTGGTCAAACAATTCTCGATTTATCTAAATATCATATGTACGACTTTTATTACAATGTTTTGAAAAAGAACTTAAATGATTTAACTTTAAGTTATATGGATACGGATGTCTTTTTGTTTGAAACCAGTACTGATGTTTATGAATTTATCAAAAGTCACATACACTATTTCGACACATCAAATTATCCTTCTGACAACGTATATGCAATACCTTTGGTAAACTAGAAAGTATTGGGACTGTTTAAAGATGAACTCTCTGGCAAGGTAATGACCGAATATGCAGGACTACGATCAAAATTATACGCCTTTCGTTATGATGGACAAGTTATTAAGAAGGCCAAAGGCGTGACAAAGACAGCAATACGGTCAATAACGTTTGAAGATTATTTATCGTGTCTGAACGATATTGTTGTTGTTGTAGTGTTTAACGCCCGCTTTTACTACTACGGCACCGCAGGCGGTGACACTGATGATACATGAAGATGGAGCACCGGTGGAATGAGAAGGCGGGGGAAACCGGAGTACCCGGAGAAAACCCGCCCTGACGCCGCTTCGTCCACCACGAATACCACATGCGGGTCCCTGGGATCGAACCCGGGCCGCCTAGGTGGTAGGCGAGCGCTCTAACCGCTCGGCCACGGCGCCGCCGTCTGAACGATATGAATGCAGCTTGTTACACAAAGCAGATAACCTTCAAAAGTTATAAACATGATGTCCACACAATTGAAATGAATAAACTTGCACTGAGGGGGATTGACACCAAGCGTTATATGCTTAAACAATCTGATTTAACTTTAGCTTGGAATCATTATTCTATTGATACACTTTCTGTTACCTCTGAGCATGACTGAGTAAACAAGCACATTTTAACACCTTTGTCCGTGTAACTGACGTTTTTTAAAAAAAATAATGTTAATTTTTTTATCTTATACTGAGTCCTGCTATTTGCAGACAAATACATATCAGACTTTGGACTATGTAAGTAGAACAAGAATTAAAAATAAATTTCTTTTGTCTCCTTGTAAGACAAAAACAAAACACAAAATGTATTGGTTAAAGATAATGAAATGATGTATCTATGTTATTTTTTATTATTAAAATTGAGATGTAGGGATGACAAAAAAAGAATAATGCAACACTTTTTTGTGAGGGGAAAAAGAAAAAATAGAACATTGAGCCTTGCTGTTTACAGACAAATACATTTCCTGACGTTTTTTGATTATGCAAGTAGAATAAGATGAAAAAAACATGTATTTTTTTAATGTAACCTTGTAGCTATTTTACTTTTTGTGAAAATTCATGTGTAGGAAAAAACAAAAAATAATACGGTACTTTTTTTGGTGAAGGAAAAGAGAACAAAATAAAACATTAATCTTGAGGGGAAATCTTGTGTTTATTTTTTTTTCAATAAACAATAACACTGCACATCCATCACATATCCTAGAAATCCTTCATTTTCTTTTCTTTTGTTAGGTTTAGTCTCTGTTTACACCACAGCATCTTCTTATATCCATTGGGTCTTAGGAAAACCTAACCATTTAACGAGTATCCTGTTCCCACGTTGACGTAACACCTTTTCAATCAGATAGGTGTCAGGGTATCGAGTTTTGAACAATTCATGACCCCCCTTGTATTTCCACTCCTTCAGTGTCCCGTAGATGATACGTGGGTGGGTCAATGTTCTTCACTTTGACAATATGAAATATTTCAGTGCTCCAATTGGGCGTATACCCTTTATGAAACACTCCCTTATGCCTAAAAAGTCTCACGAAATCCCCGACAAGGAATTTCCTGGGGTTTCTCTTCTCCTTTCGGAATCCACCACGTCGAAACACTGTGAGCATGAGATCATTGTTGGTGACGTCACGGGGCCGCATGCGAATTGTCGAATGGTATTACTGTAGGTGTTAATGATGTCAGGTAAGAGATCCAACCATTTATATGAACGTCGAGACAGAAATTCTCTATGAAACATTCCTTTAAGTGTTCGGATTAAGCGCTCAACGCCAGCTGCCTTGATGGTACTGAACGTGCTATAATGATTAATTCCTTGTCTAGTCATTAACTGACGGAAATTACGCTTATAAAATTCCTTGCCATTATCGGATTGAATATTCTTTGGCAATGAATCCAGTTCAGATAATATGTCACTCATTGCTCTTGTAACATTAACTCCAGTCTTATCCTTCAGAGGTCTTGCATAGGCCAATTTTGAGTAAAAATTAATTGCAATAAGAGAGTGGAAGAGGAGTGGCACTCTTTGGCGAAGTTCCTGCTGCCAACACTTGGATTTTAAAACATAATGGGTTATCCAGCTCAGAATGGCGTGACATGTTGAAGATGACAGCTATGGTGGTTCCAGTACGTTCACTTCCGGGACGCTCCACGGGTACAAGCCACTGCAGACATTGCAGTGAGATAGAAACTTTACCGCATGTACTCGGGAATTGTCCTCAGGGAGAGTTGCTGCGAATAAAGCGTCACAACACCATAAGAACTCTGCTTGCCAATGCTTTGCGAAGCACAGGATTAGAAGTCCACGAAGAAGTACACTGTGTGGCTGACTGTGGCAGTAACCGTCGAATTGATGTCATTGCTATCGACAGGAAGAAAGGGACAGCTGAGATCTTAGATCCCACAGTGAGGTTTGAGACATCCTTAGACCAGCCAGCAGAAGTGGATCGTGAAAAGAAGAAAATATATGAGCCCACAATTCCATTCTTCAGTGCCTCATATAATATCAGCAACATCGTGGTCACAGGCCTATTCTTCGGAGCAAGGGGCACAATACCAAAATCATTTGTGCAATGGAGACAACAATATAAGCTCCCTAAACAGCTACAGGACGACATTGTCCTAACGACTATAAAATACTCTGTGGCAATATGCCGAAATCATTTGTATGGAAACCACAACATTTAAATTTGAAAGTACTAAGATATAAAATAATCATTTAACTGTGTCATATACTAACAAAAACTTTGTATTTTTGTTGTTGTTGTTGTTGTTTTATTCACCTTTTTATGTATTCATTTCAAACACATGAAAGCTATTCTGTGTCACATGGCAAACCTTTATATAAGGTCAGATTTAATAATAAAAAAATAATTATAGTTTCTATTCACTTTTGCATACGGAATCATTTCGATAAGATCTATTTGTAATAAGTCATTAAGACCTTTACTGATTATTTTTCTGCGAAGGAATCTTCTTCTGGCTGGTGAATGCGATTCGGCAGCGATGTTTCGTCTTATCATGCTATTATTTTCGACTGTTTCAATTCTGTAATGATCTCTTGAATTTCCTGTGGATGGTTCAAGTTGCCAGCCTCCCTCGATGCAATAAGTAATTTCAGTCTACTAATCAAAATGTTAGGGTCAGACCAATATACATAATCCAACTTTTTATTTGGTATATGTTCCTTCCACACGATACCCGAACCTGTCTTACCGCTAACTAGATCACGTATTATATGTTTATACTTAAATCCTCTGCTTGATCTCAGTCGACCACTTCTGTTGTAGCCCTGCCTGTGAACTAGAGTTTTATTCAAAATCTGTGAGTAAGTATCGAGATCATCTTCGGTATATGATGAACTTTCAGGTATTCTTTTGAATAGTAATTCGTATAATCCCGGACTAGCTGCATAACTCTCTTCTCCCACCTGAATTTTGTTATCTGAAAATATAATCCTTTTGTTGCCCAGCATATAATCACCGTCTTCATAGCGCACACCATAGGTGGTGTCCATATCGCTGGAACTCGCTTTACGTAGCTTCTGCAGATAGGTGGAAAGGCTGCTCGATTCTTCGTCTTCTTCATCTTCTTCTTCCTCTTCGTGATCGAGAGGTTTTCGCTTCTCCTGGTTCTTGATTGTATCCTTTAGAGGAGTAACTAGGGGTTGCAGCACCTCAGACATTACACGTCGGGTCTCGAACTGGAGACCCTTCAGGGAGCGCAACTTTTCCCTTATCGCCTTACTGTGACGAGCGATGGATTGTTTGAGTCTTATACCTTCAGCATCCATGTTAAACTGAAGTAGTAGCTAAACCGATGCTATCAATTTATAGGATATTTTTAATTCAATACTTAAGACATGTCCATCTTTTGCACGTGTATCTGGAGCAGCGAAGCTTATTTTATCGCCTGTCACAATGGGCAACGGATACTGTTCAATAATTTTATCATTTATCGCAAACACTGTATCTGCTTTTGTATGTGGATGCGGTGAGATCACTTTGCATTCAATTAAGTCCCCGTTTATAGGCGACTTGTAGTATTCAAGCCCTGACGTTAACGTGTATCTTTGTGAGGTACCCCGGTAAGGTTTGGTTTGCAGTCTAAGAATGAGCTGCCCTCTCATTTGGTCTATTAGTCCGTTTATCACACGCACTTGTGATTTAAGAATATTGACATTATCCATTGTTGAGGTTATGTGTTTATCCAGGGAAGTCTGTCGCTTTACCACGGTTTCCAGATTTTTGGTCACCACTTCAGAGATATCTCCTGATATAGAAGCTAAGCTTCTGTTTATTGCCAACTGTGCATCATTTTGCTTCTTTACAACAAAGTGTCTAACATATTTCTTAGTTGCCGCATCAGTATCATCTACAGGGTCAGCTATCTCCCGTATTCTTTTCTTTCGAAAGGAGACGTTCCCGTCTGAATCGTGAAGCGGTGTCTTTGCATCTATATATTCTTTATTCGCTACATCATGGTCATGAACCGGAGGTAGAATTACCTTCATTCTTGTCGTATCCAGAATAATGTTGTTCTCAGCATCGCGTTTGAAGACATATTTATTTAGATATTGCATTAGACCCTCGTACTGTGCATCGAGCGAGGTTTGCACGTGGTTCCTAAGCATAGCTTCAAATTCACCCATACGCTGATATGAAGTCTTTTCCGCAAACGTTTGCATGCGATGCTCAACGTCAGACGTAATCGTATCAACATATCGCTTAGTCGTTGCATCATCGCTTTCTTCAGGAACATGGACATTACACAGCCGTTTATTCTTGAATTGAAAGTTTCCCGAGCCATCTCGGTTTATGATATAACGATTAAGTAAACCCCTAGAGGGGATACTTCTCCTGGATCCGAACCTGTCGATACTCATAACGAGAATGAATTATGCTACTTATTTATTCACTCTAATAAAGATGTCAAAACCATGCCGGTAACGTCCCTCATTCAAAGGAAAATCGGGTACTATGACAACAAAAGGTCTTGAGTTCGACTCATCAGCACTCTCCCACACTTGTTTACACAGTTCCCTGAATTCTGTATATGTCATATCGGTGTTTACGTAATCGTCATATATATGCTTTAAGTTGAGGTTATCCTGTCTGAAAAGTACAATCATATTCGCATTATCTCTTATTAAGTGCTTGGGTACTTTTGCATATGACTGTGCTAGGTATACTGCATCAACATTGCGATGCCTACCCATACTATAGTACGATGCTATTTTACCCTGCTTCTCATGAATGACATCGTCGAATACAAATATTGAATTTTCTTTGGCCTCAGATGTTTGAAGTACTTTTTCTCCGTCCTCGAACGTGCATACTCCTATGTCAGGTATGGTTTTCAATACTTTGAGCAGGTATTGATATTTTGCCTGATGAAGCGATTTCGAGTAGATGTAAAGGTTCTCAAACCTTAGACCGTTCTCGTGGATTAGCAGGTTGAGTAGTACATTGGTTTTTCCGGCATTTGAGCTACCCACTATGAGGGCTCTGATGTTGCTCGGGAAGAGTGGCCCGTACCTCCCTTCTCGAATATCATCACCGAAGTCTAGAACTTGTATAGGTAGCGAACACTTTTGCTTCACTACTTCCATCATGAGACTAAGGTTATAAGATATACATTTTTGCTTTTTATTTCTAATTCTACGATGGGCTCTAGACGTGTTCGGAAGTCATCCAAGAAGGGTTCCGGAATAATTAATTCCTTAATAAATTCTCTTCCGTTTGAGGCTCATTTGCCCGGTTATAGGTACTGTGGTCCTAGAACGAAACTACATAAACGCTTATAACGAGGAGACCCTCCAATAAACGCTTTGGGCTCTGCCTGTCGTGACCACGACATCGCCTACGCACAGCACAAGGACGCGGCTTCGAGACATTCTGCTGATAAGGTTCTTGTAGAGAAGGCTTGGAAGAGTGTACAGGCTGCTGACTCTACTTTTGGTGAGAGGCTTGCTGCAAGACTTGTAACCACAATCATGAAGGGGAATCTCGCCATGGGTGCTGGTTTGCGCAAGCGCCGCAAGAGAATAATACCCACGCCCTCTAAGGGAGGGTTCCTACCCTTAACACCATTGCTGGCTGCATTGGGTGCAGCGGGTAGCCTAGCCGGAGGTGCTGCTCAGATCGCCACCTCTGTCAATAAGAAACGTGCTGCAGAGAAGCAGCTGAAGGAGATGATTCGTCACAATCAGCAGATGGAGACTGTAGCAGGGGGTAAGGGTCTTAAGCGCAGAAAGAAGAGGAAGGGAAAAGGAAAGGGGCTCTATCTGCGTCCAAAAAACTCAAGGGCAAGGCCTGTACTTATCCCGGAAAAAGCCTTAAATGCTACAGAGATCGAAACTTACGCTAGACGTCTACAGATTCCTAATTTCAGGGGTGTTTATATGCTGGACAAACTACCTCCAAGACCTCTCCATACAGAAAGGATTGTCATTAATTTGGATAAATCACACAATCCGGGAACTCATTGGGTTGCTATACGCAAGGATGGAAATTTAGCTTCTTATTTTGATAGTTTTGGCAATCTGAAGCCTCCAAAGGAGATTGAATCCTATCTCGCAGGTGTCAGACTCATGTATAACATAAACAGGTATCAAGATTTCGATACTGTCATTTGTGGACACTTGTGCTTACAGTTTCTGTTATAAAACGTTTTCGTCGGGGTGTTTGTGGGATCAAAATGAGTTACACCATCACTGTGAGCGGTTCTGATTCCAGCTTCTCTACTTTTCTAAATCCGCCACTCCATTTGGATCCTAATGGTGTTTACGAGGTTGCTCTATTGAATTTTGAAACATTTTACTCTATACCAAATGTTGATGAGAGCAATAACCTATTCCACTACATTCGCAATGAAAGACTTGAAACCATCGTGATTCCACCTGGTACTTATGAACTGGAGGATATCAACAACTTGCTCGAGGATAGACTAAAGGTTGGCGATGACTTTTTTATACGTCCTAACAATAATACTATGAAGGCCGAGATTCAGTGTCCCTATGCTATCGATTTTGCTCAAGAGAGATCGATTGGCTCCCTTCTCGGTTTCACCGGAGCACGCATTGTGAATCCAGGTATAATGACAGAGTCTGATGAACTGGTGAACATCTTCAAGGTTAGCATAATACGCATCGAATGTAGCCTGGCCACTGGCTCCTTCATTAACGGTAAGAGTGGACATTCTCTGTACGAATTCTTCCCTTCAGTTCCACCGGGTTACCACATATCACAGGAACCGTCCAGTCCTATATACCTACCCATCATTGACACAAACCTCATTGATCATCTCGACATTTGAGTGGTAGACCAGAACTGGGATCCACTTGATTTCCGAAACGAAGTTATTACCGTGAGGCTACACATTCGACGGAATGGGAATAAGTTTTAGAAGATTTTGCTATAATAAAAAGCCTCTCTCGAGGTTGAGACCTACTCCGTCCTCGACACGCAAACTGCTAACATCATCTAATCGAAGGTTCCTCGAGGGCTTGGGATTCAAGGTTCTGTAATGGATGTTTTGGATGTGACAGGGGTTCCGGTTTTTGATGATAAGATTAGTAAAGAGGAAGAGCATGTATTCCTGCCTTATAATACATCAGCTCTTGATGTGAATGATGAGATTAGGATACCGTGTCAAGCTGAGGATTTATACACTCTTCCTAGCAGAAGTTATCTATACATAGAGGGAAATCTCGCTAAACCCGATGGTGGAACCTCCTCGTCAAAGCTAACCAACAACGCCATGGCGTTTCTTTTTGATGAGATTCGGCTAGATATGAATGGCACTACTATAGACAGAACCAGGAATCCCGGTATTTCTTCGACAATGCGCAACTACGCATCTCTCAATACATTGGACTCCAATCGGTTACAGAATGCTGGCTGGACCTATCCCGGTGAGGATGTAGACATCGTGAACGCATCGAATGGAAACTTCAATGCCATCGTTCCTCTCTCGATGCTTCTGGGTTTTGCAGACGATCACAAGGAGGTCATACTCAATAGCAAGTTTGAACTTGTTCTCATTAGATCTAAAAATTCCAATAACTGTATCATGGGCAACGAACCAACTCTTATTAAACTAACCAGGATCAAATGGAGGATGCCCGTACTTCGACTTTCCGACGCCGAGAGAGTGGAGAAACTTAAACTCGTCAAATCAGATCAACCTTTACACGTGGCCTTTCGAACCTTGGACCTTCACACCCAACCTGCTGTACCGCAGACTAAAGGTTTCGCCTGGAACGTTGCAACAACAACAAAACTTGAGAAACCTCGTTTTGTCATTGTCGGTGCCCAAATAGACAGATTGAATTATCTTGCTAAAGACAGCTCTCTTTTTGATCACTGTAACATCACCAATCTGAAACTTTATCTCAACAGCGAGTGTTATCCCTACCATGACATGAATTTGGATTCTGGAAATTCGAGATTTGCATCTCTCTATGAACAGTATTCTAAATTTCAATACGCTTATTACGGCAAAGAGAATTACCCTCTTTTGAGGAGAAGTGACTTTCTGAAATACGCACCACTATTTGTTATTGACTGTTCTCATCAACCTGAAGAAACTGTGACCGGAGCTGTTAACATCAGATTGGAAGTTCAAGCATCAGCTAACTTTCCTCCACAAACATCACTAATTTGTTTGATTATTCATGATAAATTATTCACTTACAAACCCCTAACTCACATTGTTCAGTCTATCATTTAGGGAAAAGAATGTATGGAAATAGTCTCTTCACTCCTCTAATTGTGATACAGTCCACTGTTATAACATTATTGTTTAGACATGTGTTCACAAAAGATATTTCACCTTCATTCATATAAACAATTATGTTGTATGCATATATAATGTTGTCACTGTATGAGACAGAAGGGAGCTTACCGTCTTTTAGATACGTTTCAATCACTGATATGTTTCCCACTATTATCGGCCAGTCCTCTTTTGTTATGTATACAAACTTTTTGTCGTTCGCTATGATGTAGAGGGACGGGAGTTCGTAATGCAGTCCTATATTCACACTATGCTTTGGGCTGATGGAGATCTCGTCGAGCATATACACACTATTTGGTTTCATCTTTCTTGATCTTTTCAGTATTGGGTTCGAAGATCAGTACTATAATGTTATCCAGGGCAGGATCGATCGCTTTCTTCTTAGGCTTACTTCTCTTCTTCTCCGGTTTCCTGCACACAATAAAAATTAATACGTTTTTTTCACTGCTGAGAATGATTCTAATGTGTTTTAGAGCTTACTTCTCTTTTCTTTTATTTCTTTGCACTTACCTTTCTTCGCCTACTCCGTCTTTGCCACGTTCTTTCTCGTCCACGGGGTGTGTGCTCGAACGATTCACATCCTGGTACGGGGGCACGTCTTCACCTTCACCTTCACCTTCTCCTTCATGTATTCTGTAAAAATTACATACTTTTCTTTTAGATCTTCTATGTTTAGCATAAGCAACATATATCTCTCACACGCACACATGGAAAACATTTTTACTTACACCTTTAGCTGCCGGTACACATCACAATATTGTCCAGAGGTAGAGTGTGCTCATCTGATCGTGCTGGGATGGATCCTTGCAGGTGATGCTGTGCGTATCGCCATTACACGATTCCTCGTGCTTTTCCTGACAGTGCTGCTTCATTTTCTCATACTCGGCGAGGTTCACCCAACAGGCGTTATCGCTCTCGATTGCACTTCTGATTATTTCACTATTCATCTTGACGTCTCACAGCCAACTGTACTCCAGCAGGCCAGTACTAGTTTCATGTATCGCTCCCCGGGAGAAGGGGGGAGGAGGAGCCAGGCATTTCGACATGTCTGTGCTTGCATGGGCGAAGGTCACCCTGCCACGCCGTACAGGTTCCCTTATATCGCTTTCTCTGTCTCAGAATGTAATTTTTCAATTTTTTTAAAGATTTTTTTTTTTTTTTTTTTTTTTTTTTTTTTTTTTTTTTTTTTTATTTTCAAGATGTCCTTCCATATGACTCATAACCATACAACTCGGCACCCACAATGGCTTAATACACCGGACAGTTCTTACCTCCCCCCTACGGTACTTACACACACTCATGCCCCAGTCTTCATTAGTGGTACATACACACAAACACATACACACACAACCCCTCTCCCAGCCTAGCATGCATTGCACTATCATCATAAACACATACACACACGCCCACACATCCAAGGGGGGGGGGTTGGGATTGGATGGGGGGTTCTATTCCCCTACCACTTCATACATACAGTCCCCCCATCCATATATCCTTCAAACGGAACGCCGATTCAACCATTCTTTTCTCTCTCTGTCTCTCCCATATGCTCATATAGACTTTCTAATACTGCTGAATCGGTGGCCGTTTCAACAACATGACCCCTGCGGGGGTAACGTTGAATAGGGCAATTATAACCGTTGAATCGGCCAATTATAATAGGGCAATTAAAACCGTTTAATCGGCCAATCCCTACTACTCCTGTTGTATTGTCTTTGGTTTTTGTTTCTAGTTTTTGTTATTGTTTTTTCTTTATATACATATATACACTTTATTTACACACATGCACTCCCGTATTCACTCTGACATATCGTGAGATATGCCCTCACGCACACACACACACACACACACACACGCACATTAAAAGACTATTTACAGACGCTATTTACACTCGCTTTATATACATTTCCGTGGTTTTCCTGGGCGGGCAGGTTGCAGCTCCTGACTGGTTCCCTGGGGTGCAGGCCTCTGAGGTAGCTTGTGTGCGGCCTGGGGCCCGTGTTTGCATGGACGCACATCAGTCGGTGAGCCGAGCGACGTCTAAAACATTTTGATTCGTGCATGTTTTCGATGCTTCGGCTCACCTTTGCCGATGTTGGCGATGACGTAATTGTCGTGGTTTCTGATGCGCGCCCATGCCGCGGAGGCTCTTTTGGTTATTGCCTCAGGGATGGAGGGGATCTGGGTTTCCAGGTGAAGGGTTTGGTTGGTGGTTAAGAGAGGAGCAGAGAGGATTTTTCGAGGGGAGAGGTTTTGGATGGTTTGGATGTTCTAGGGCGGTTTTTGAGGCGTTTGCCCAGGCCACACATGCATATAGAACCACTGACAGGATAAAAGCTTTGTACAGGAGTTTGGACTTCATGTCTGCAGCTATGAGTGTAAGTGCGTGATTAGATGATTGAAAGGTAGATGGAAGCACCAGTTGGATATTGTATTTGTTTTCTTGTAACAAGTGAAAATAGCTCATTTAGTGTCACCTAGTTGCCACACGAGCACAGCAGGTTTAGAATTACTATTACTGAACACACAGTTATAAAATTTGAAGTTTGGGCGAGTTTGTTCATTTTTTAAATGTTCTTTGGCCTTAAAGGCCAAAGCAGTGTATCTGCTTGTTGCGCTACTTTCTTGGACAGGAAAGATAATCTACCAAGGGAGTTCAACAGGCTTCGGAGTCAAGGAGAGTCAGAGAGTCGAGCAGGTAGTAAGTGCGGTTCGTGACTAGTCCAGCGTAGCAGGGAGCGAGAAGTTGCGAGAGCGCGGCAACCGGCCCGCCGCTAGCGGTGTGATTTTCACGGCCATCGCCGGGCGTTGGAACTACACTGCAAGAAGTGTATCTGTGTATACAGTGTTAATTTTGTGATTTATGTGAAGTGTACAGTACAGTGAGCTCAGGATTTCGAAGTGAGTGTATATATTAACGCGTCATATTAAACAAGTGTATATAACATCAGTTTCTCCGTGTACATAACATCTTTAGCTAATCTGTGTTTTTGGTTTATGTATAGTGACAAGTGCTTAGTGTTAGACATAGTGTTAAATACCGCGTGGGGCGCGCCTAGCGTTCCCCCGCGCACAGAGAGTGTGCAACTATGGCATCAGCCGGACAACATACAGACACGCCGGCCGCTAGCAGCAGACTGGCAGAGAGCGGCGCGCAAGCACCCATATTTATAGATTCCGCCACCACAGCCATGGCAGCACTTGTCCAGCCCTCCCCACCCATATTGGCGGACGAGATGACACAACACCAACAGACACAGGAGGAAGAGCGAAAGGCACGATCCCTGGACAAACTGCAAAAAGAAGTGGAGGACATTCAAAACGAAATAGCATACTACAACAGCATACTGGCAAACCTCGATGCTGATTCTACAAACTTTATCAGATTCTCACAGGACCTCGCGTACTGCTACAAAGATTACGCAGTAAAGAAACGCGAACTTGTTAAGCAGAGTGAGGGGTGGAAGACAGCTACGCCGAAGAAAAAGCGTACCAGAGAGAACGATAGCGACTCCGACGGTGAACGTCCCGGCCAGTCTTCGAGCACCAAGAGGCAACTAAGACAAGCTACACCGCCCCACCCCCTCGCTCTACACAACTCGTTTGCACCACTACAGGTAGCAGAACGCGAGGAAGCAGACTATCCAGCACTTCCCACACCCTCACAGAACCCCTTCCAACTTCACAAACCAAAGATCCCACCACACCAGAAGACCCCAACAAAAACCCGCCCCCCTCCCCGACCCTCAAACCCGGTCCCATCCACCTCAACAGCTACACCTACAGCCCCGACGACCACTACAAACGACAACCAAAAACCACCCAGGATCATTATACCAGACATAAAACAAACAGTTAAGGTTCTCCAACTTTTACGCAACAAACTACAGAACGGGTCATATAAACTACAGACAACGAGGGATTGCCTAAAGCTCTTCCTCCAGAAGAAACAGGACTCCGCCCCCACAATGCAGCTCCTGACGAACGCCGGTGTTGAATGCTACAGTTTTACGCCCAGAAGCGACCAGCCCCTGCGTTACGTTATTAAACGCCTTCCTGCAGATCTACAGGTGGAATACATAAAGGAGGACCTGGAGCAGAAGGGTTACACCGGCGTTCAGGTGCGACAAATGGTGTCCCGTGGCAGACCTCTTTCAAATTACCAGGTAAGCGTAGATAGAACCGCTGATAACCAAAAGCTCATACAGGAAAGAGAAGTGTGCCATATGATGGTCACCGTGGAGGTCTTAAAAACCTTCCAGAACATCACGCAGTGTTTTAACTGCCAACAATTAGGCCATACCTTTAAAAATTGTCACATGACCTCCCGGTGTGTTCTTTGCGGTGGCATCCACCGCCTAGCTGACTGCCCAAAAAAGGCCAAGGAAGACACTGTACCCCACTGTGCGAACTGTGGGGAAGCGCATCCTGCCAGCTACAGGGGGTGTGAAACATTTAAGATGGAACGCCATCGCCGTCAACTGGCAGCCGCAGTCAGGAACTCTCCTGGTACCCAACCAGGGCCACGCCCCATCCCCTACCCGGCCCTGGTCCAAAAAGGCACCTCTTTTGCAGGAGCCGCCGGAGGGCAAAATGCACCCGCGCAACCGCCAAATGGTCCCCCTCCACAACCCCAGCCCTCAGAGGCACCCACTAGCGACCTGGGAGGTTTGAAAGAAATTTTCAGCCTCTTCAAGGATTTAAACCTCCCAGTACTACTACCAAAGTTGCGGCCCATAATCGCAAGATTAAAAAGCTGCAACGATACCATGGAGAAGCTGGAAGCCATCATATGTTTGGTTACCACTCTCTTCGAGTAAATGGCAACTTCAAGGGGAGGCATAACTTTAACTCGAGCACTCCTGTGGAATGCAGATGGCATCCACAGGAAGCAACACGAACTTGAAAACTACCTGCGGCGTAACAAAATTGATGTCGCATTCATTTGCGAAACAAAATTACAGCAAGAGCACACTTTTAAGCTCCAGGGGTATCAAATCTTTCGGAACGACAGAACTGGCAGACAGGGGGGAGGTACTGCTATTTTGCTCAGAAACACTGTTGCTCATGCTTCTGTTACGCTACCTGCAATGGCAGCGTTAGAGTGCACAGCACTCAAAACCCGTGTAAATAATCAAACGGTGATGCTGGTAGCGCTCTACCGGCCCCCCAACTCCTTAAATTTCATACCTGACCTCGAACAAATCCTCGCTTTAGAGGAGCACGTTATAATTGCAGGAGATTTCAACGCTCGGCACCCCTGGTGGTTTTCACGCCGGGCAAACGCGGCTGGAAATCTCCTGGTTGAACTTATAACAGATAATGACGACTTAGAGGTACATCTTCCCCCAGAGCCCACATTATGGCACAGATCGGGGCACTTTGACCCCGAAATTTTGGACTTCGTACTAACAAAAAATGCGACGCCTTTAATTAACTTCACAGTGTATCACAGCCTGGACTCTGACCATCTTCCCGTGCACTTCGATATACAGGGTGGCATTCCGGCCGGTGCCTCTGGGCCTCGAAGGAGGGCTGAGACCGATTGGAATAAGTTTACCACGGAAATGCACGGGATGGCGCAACCCAGGCTGTCATACTACAGCGAGGCAGACATAGATGTCGCCATTGAAAACTTTACTGCCTCGATACACACGGCCAAGAGAAACGCTACCACTTACACCACAAGACCACCCGGTTTTTGCACGTACCCCGAGGTAGAGCAACTCATTGCGCGGAGACGACGCTTGACAAGACTGTGGCGGTACACCCGTCAGCCTGAATACAAAGTGCTAGCAAAATGGCTACGCAACATCATTCGGCATCAAATTAAAATCAACAAAACTGAACAGTGGGAAAACAAAATGCTGAGTACCACCCATTCGGACTCTTCCTTGTGGAAATTATTAAAGGCATTTAAAGTCTCCACGAACGTCAACTCCGCAACTGAGGCGCTGCACACTCATGGCGGCCTGCACTTCTCCGAAGAGGAGAAAGCCGAGGTCTTCGCTGACTGTCTTGAAGACAGATTCAGCGAAAACCCAGTTACCAACCGAGATATAGAACGGGAGGTACAGACATGGGTACAAACCTGGGTGGCGCAGAAGCAAGAGCAACAACTACCCATCATAACACCGCAGGAAGTTTACAAGCTCATTAGGAAATTACCTAATGGGAAAGCTGCCGGCCCAGACAAAGTGACTAATGAGGAACTTAAGCATCTCCCGAGAAAAGCCCTGGTGCAACTGACTAAAATTTTTAACGCCTGTCTGCAGCAAGGCTATTTCCCCTCTACCTGGAAACGAGCCAAGGTAATTATGCTCCCAAAGCAAGGAAAAAGCACCAGACAACCGCAAAACTACCGCCCCATTAGTCTCTTGTCTACTATTGGTAAATTGCTCGAAAAACTTATACTTTCTCGACTTCAAAAACATGTTTCGGAATCACATGAACTATCAAATTCACAGTTTGGTTTTCGAAAAGGACATTCAACTGATTTACAGCTTTTGAGATTAACTGATGACGTAACAGAGCAATTTAACAATGGGGCTTCAACGTTGGCGCTATTTCTGGACGTAGAAGCCGCATTCGACCGGTGCTGGCACAATGGCCTTATTTACAAACTGCACCACAATTTCCCGGCTCTTCAAAATTATCTATATTTGCTGCACAATTTTTTAGAAAAACGGAAGTTTTACGTCCAAGTGGGCCGCTCCTCCTCACGGGAGAGAGTGATGCGGGCTGGCGTCCCACAAGGGGCAATCATGTCACCCTTTTTGTACATATTATTCACCAACGATTTCCCAGTGGACGCCAGATGTAAGGTAGCCATGTACGCTGACGACACTGCAATATACAACCACCATAGAAATCCCCGTTTCGGCCTTGCAGAAATGCAACGTTATGTTAACAACTTCCTTTCATGGCAACATGACTGGAAAATCAAAATTAATCCCAACAAATGCCAGCTGATTCATTTCTCTAAGAGGCATCACACTTTGGCAATGGACCTAACGGTCGGTGGTCAGGTATTGCATTGCCGTCGGCAAGTTAAATATCTAGGGGTTACCTTGGACCGCACAATGTGCTGGTCCACCCACATAAAAAATAGCGCCAACAAAGGCAGACAGCGGCTAAAGTTATGCGCCCCCATCTTCCGCAGCAAACAGTTGCAATTGAAGTCCAAACTCGTCCTGTATAAGGCTTTCATCCTGTCAGTGGTTCTTTACGCGTGTGTGGCCTGGGCAAACGCCTCAAAAACCGCCTTGAAGACTATCCAAACCCTCCAAAACCTCTCCCTCCGGAAAATCCTCTCTGCTCCCATCCTAACCACTAACCGAACCCTTCACCAGGAAACCCAGATCCTAACCATTTCCGAGGCAATAGCGAAAAGAGCCGCTGTCGCGTGGGCGCGCATCAGAAACCATGACAATTACGTCATTGCCAATATTGGCAAAGGTGAGCCGAAGCATCGGAAACACACTAGAATTAAGATGTTTTAGACGTTGTTCGGCTCACCGACTGATGTGCGTCCGCGCAAAGAGGGGCCCTAGGCCGCACACACGCTACCTCAGAGGCCTGCATCCCAGGGAACCAGTCAGGAGCTGCAACCTGGTCCGCACAGGAAAACTGCGGAAAAACTGTATATAGTAAAGTGTATATAATGCAGTGTGTGTAAATATGTATATACGAGTGTGTGTGTGTGTGTGTGTGTGTGTGTGTGTGTGTGCGTGTGATGGGACATATGTGTGGTATGCCCAGGAGTGAATGAGCGCGTGGATGAGCGTACATAAACAAAAAACGATCAAAAGAAACAAACAAGACATTGAACATACAAAATAAAACTGTTCTCGGTGGGCTAAAGCTGCCCACTGTATGGGTTTTAAAGGAAACACAGATAACACGAATCCACTTGTAAACTTTGTAAATAATATAAATAATGTTAATTTGAGCCTGTAAGCCGGGCCCTTTTGTACCGGCACCAGGCAAATGTTTTAGTTCAATAAATAAGTTCAAGTTCAAGTTCTACCAAGGTGTACATAATTACTAGGACCTCACGTCTGGTACTTGTTTTTTCGTATTTACAGTCTTCATTACTAAACTACGCTTCAAGTTGTGTACCAGCAGAGCATTAGATTCGTCGTATAAAATATAAACAGCCCTGGCTATGAATCACACGTACGAAAGCGAGCATGGTCAAGTGACCGTCAGAAGCACACAGTCGGGTGAAGAAACATCTACACCATGAAGTGCTATCGACGGCAGACATATACTGCCTATGTTGACATTTCCTAAAACCTTACCACTATATACTGTGCACACAATGTTTACTACACGGCTCCTATGCGCATAGACTGTACAGGGTGTGACAATCTGACGGCACTGCCTAAACTCCAGTAGCAGCGCAACATAATTCCTGTTACTTCTGGCATTAGCGCGTAAGAAATCCTCCATCTACTCGTAACTGCCTATATGAAAGTCGCAGTCCCATTTTTCTTGGTCAAGTAACCTAAGAGTAATATTTTTATATTCTAGATCACAGGATTAGTATTTTCTTCATAACCATTTGAACCCTAAAAGCTTGCATTCTATTTAGATCGTTTATTTATATCAGAATTTCATCAAATAGTAAGGCCAAGGTACATGAAGGGAAACTGAAAAAATGAACATCGTATGACGACTCTGGGACTACAATTACATTTGTAAAGTGAACAAAAACTGTGTTCTTGATCTGCAGTATGCAACTAGCATGTTTTTAGCTGTAAATAAAGGTGCGTGATTAGAAGATTGGAGTCTATGTTTCCACTGTGGACATAACACAAACACGAGACGGTGTAACCACCCCATCAAACAACACACCCTACTGCTCCACCTGCCGACACAATGGGCACTACACCGGGCAAGTAAATTGCCCGATGTACCCCAGACAAACCCCGACACAACCAGAACACACCGCAAAGACCTACATCTTCCCCCATAACATCCCCACGCCACCAAAACCACAACACGTAACTGACTGGCCCGAGACAAATTTCCCCAAGATTCCAGAAACAAAGAAGGAAATGACATGACACGAGACAATGCGAACATTCCAAAACGTCATCACGCAATCCGAGCAACAGATCAAGTCCCTACAGGATCAGATCACAAACATACATCAAAACATCACCAAATACATCCGAGACATCACAAACACGACAACCACACAAATACTCAGCACACTCATACCACCCATATACGACATTACACCACCCGCACACAGAGCAACATTTTTACACAACCTGACATAGACAGCACAAAAAACGCCTAAAAAAAAGCAGTAAACACGACCAGAGTTGGCAACCAGCTGGCTATATTCATAAATGAGAACACATAACAAAGACACACATGAACAATTCACAGCACACCAATCACCATAAAAAACACAAACACACAATATCTTGTTCTCTTGTTCTCTTCCGATCCCAATGCTATTAGGGTTCCCAAGGGCTAGGGAGTCTTTATTTTTCCAACCTCTCCATTTCTGTAATTTCTCTATAAAATCTTAACCCCTAACATGCTGACCTGTCATGGCATGTAATTGATAATCAGACATGTTGAAAAACAGGCCCAAATAACTCTTTTTCATTTCATTTCATTTGAGTCTAGATGGAAGCACCATTCGGACGCCGTATCGGTTTTCATAAAGCAAGTCGAAATAACTCATTTGGCATCCCACAGATACCACGTCAGGAGTTCAGTTTTAGAAATACCATTATTCAGTGCACAGTTACAAAATGAGGGGTCTGAGGGAGTTAATTCAGACTGTTCGGACTTTGAGGCTAGTGCACTGAATTCTGTTGTTTGCGCTACATCTTCGAGCAGCCTCTGGAGCAACTGTGGTGACGTCGTTGCCAGTGGTGGTCATAAGTGAGGTGCTACACTTCACCCTGTAAACCCGGGTGGATAGTTAAAGTATGTCACCGATCTGTGTATATACCTGTAAATATTGTGTTCAGTGTGTGTTCTTTCCGTGTGAGTATTTCCCAGGTAATAGTGTTCTTTAAGTGTACGTATAGTTATAGAGTAACCCAATTTCCCAGCACATATAGGTCGGTCTGGGTGGCTCAGTTGGTTAGACGCTGACCTAAGGATCCCAAGGTCGCGGGTTCAAACCCGGCCCAGGCCGATGGTTTTTAAGTGTGCTTAAAAACGACAGCTCCATATCAGTAGATTTACTGGCATGTAGAACTCCTTCGGGACAAAATTCCGGTACACCGGCGACGCTGATGTGATCCTGACAATTGAGAGCGTCGTTAAACAACAAAATAATAATAATAATAAAGACCAATAAATATATGACAGTGACAAAGTGCAGTTTAGTTTTAAAAACTCACGTGGGTCGCTCGGTTGTTTGCCCCTACAACACGCACCAGGCAGCGGCCCCATGCTCACCAGAAGCGCACGGGACTGTGAGCAGCAAGAGAAGCAATGACATCACCGTAGTGAGCGTTGATCAGTCGGCTGCCAGCGAGAGATTGAGCACCATCACGAATGAATGAATGATAAATGTTAGGGAGATACCTCTTCAGCCTAGTCTTTGGCTTTTTATTGGTTGTGTGAGGGATCTTTACGTCGTTTGTGCATATTTTTGTTTTTGTGTTTTTGTTGACATTGTGTAGTATTGTGTACTGTGATTTTGTATTGGTGTTACAGTGTTTCAGTTTCCCGTGTTCTACATCCATTGCTCCATAGGCACGCTTCTACCCAAGAAGATCAGTGATTTTAAATTATGAATATTGTTTTTTAATTTTTTGCTGCTGCACTTCACCAGTGATTTTTATATGATTTGAATGTTTAGACGGCCATATCTATAGACTCGGCAGCCCCAGTGCGACCAACCTCGCTCCACCTGCCGCAGTCCCACTGTCCGCAGCTTCCAGCAGCCAGCACACCTAAGACCAGATGATGGAAGAGGAGCAAAAAGCAGTCGCGATGCAAAGAGAAGTCGACGATCTCAAGGGTGAGATCATCTACTACCAAAACGGATTGGCAAACATGGACGGGGAGTCCTCACAGTTCGCCAAATTCGCGCGAAATCTCGACATCCAATTTTTCGGTGGAATATATACTTCCTCTACTTACCAGTAGAGAAAGTAAAAATGTACTGATGAAGATCGCGTGACGTCTTGGCCCGAAATCACGGTTGTGTGGAAAAGAATATGGTCTCCTTGCGCTCCAGTATGAAACTGCTATGTTTGTAGCTATGAATATATGTGCATGATTATATGACTGACAGGTAGATGGAAGCACCAGTCGGATATTCTATCCATATTCTTGCAACATGTGAGAATAACTCATTTGTCGTCACCCAGATGCCACCTCAGAAGAGCAGTTTTAGAAATACCATTTTTGGGCCCAGAGTTACAAAATCTGTAGTGCAATAAAATCAACACAGCTTTTTTAATGTCCTACTCATGTGATGCCTTCACATACAACGTCATATTGGCGACTTTTAACCTGTAGGAACCACAAAATGCTGAGTCATCATTCATTCTCGCGTCGTCGTTCGACCAGAGCGGACGTGATTTGCTTCTCACTGGTGGAAAGACGGTATCCAGAAAGCTGACTCGCCGGAGCAGGAGATCCCGTGCCGACTTGGTGGAGTGTTGTGGTGTGCGTCGGTGGATTGCACGCTTCAATCTACGGACTAATACATTATATTAGTCACAGCACAATTTGGTGTAGTTCCTAAAGGGGCTTGGCAAGCAAGCTTTGGAACTCACCAGGCTAGCTTCCCGGAGTGGCATAGAAAGCTACTCAGGTATTTCCCTTTTCTTCCTACTCTTTTGCTTTATTCTTTCTTTCCTTGACAGACTTCAGACTGACGACTTACGTGACAGCGGGCTCACAAGATCCTAGCCAAGGGTTGACGGCTTTGTGCCTGAAACCTCGAGCCGAAATGGCTCGCAAAGGCGCCGCCTTAGAGGAGGTGCGGTCCTCTGTGAGCAGCCGGAGGGCAACCGCGCTTACTGCCGATGATGGATAATTACCTTCGACATCATCTTCATACAGATCCTTATCACCTGAAGCAGTGGAGCCAAATAGGAAGCGCTCCAAGACCGATACGCAAAAGCGTAAGTGCTCTACTCCACGCCACATACCCATGGCAGAACTAGAGAGCCTGGGTTCAAACAATCCCTTACCTGAATCTGACTCCGAGTCCGATATGGAGCTGGGGGAGTTCACGGTTGTGGAAAACCGTAAACGGGGAAAACAGACGCCATCACCAAATATGATGCAACATGCACAGGATGTTGCATCATCCAATATGATGCAACATCCTCAGAATGTTGCATCATCCCAAGCCAAGAAGGGGCCAAGAATTCCGCCAATCATTGCGGACGTATTCCCTAACCATGTTAGGGTAATGCGTACACTGGCCAAACACCTCAAGTATACTTTTGAGGCAAAAAGGAAGCCTAAGAGCGTCCATATCCTTACCCACAGTTTGGGTGATTTAGAAACCGCTAAGTTGGTGTTACGAGAAATGAACATAACGTTCTACTCGTACTCACCACAACGTCCACACATTGAGCGCCGAGTCATCAGAGGCTTAGACTCAGAGTGCACCCCTGATGAAATCAAAACTGCACTTAAAGAAGAACATGGCATAACTGTCAATTCAGTGGCACAGTTGAAGAGAACCGTTAATACCGAGGGGGGTATTAACAAAGTTCCTATGCCACTATTCTTGGTAGTACTTGACAAAGTACTTAACCAAGAAGTACAACCAATTGACACAGTAAGGAAACTAATTTTCACTGTAGTCAAAGTGGAAAGGTATTATGGCAGAGAGGGACCTGTGCAATGTTACCGATGCATGGGGTACAATCACTCCAGCATGATGTGTGAGCGAAAGCTTACATGTCTGCGGTGTGCAGGGAACCACTTGCTAGAGAACTGCCCTAAACCTAGGGAAGAGTGCAAGTGCGCTAATTGTGATGGTACACACGTAAGTGTGTACAAAGGATGCTCCACAAGGAAAAAGATCATAGAGAGCCGCCGCAAGAACCGCCCCGATGATCAAGTGGTTCGCCCAGGTGTGTCCTTTTCCAATGCCTTAAATAAGGCAGAGTCCACTCTGCGTCGAGTGGAACAAGAGGCTGCTACACCAAAGAGCGATTCCCCATCAAATTCTGTGCCACCACCTCCAGGTCCTATAGAAAAGGCAATAGTGCCTAAACCCCCTGCACCAAAACCACGCAGGAAGAGGAGGAACAGAAAACCTAGGCAGAGCAAATCTTCTGCCCCCAATGTAACTTCGGAGCCACAAGCTCCTGTAATAACTACAGACGCACCTGTAGAGGCAGAGCCTATATCCAAGGTTAGGGATATTCCCCCTACCCCTATCCCACCAATGCCTAACACGGCAACATCCTCCTCCACACTAGCGACTATTTCGCAAAGTGACCTGGAGGAATTTAGCTCTTTATCCTCATGGTTTGGGGATTTAATAAACAAGGCGTTACCTGCTCTGAGAAACTGTAAGATGCAGTTGAACAACCCCAACCTGACCCCCATGCAGAAGCATTCCATCTTGCTTCAGACACTGGAACAGCTCTACCCCAACTCCGCTCAATAATGGCTGGAAGACATGTCCGGAGACCATTTAGAGCTGCGATTTGGAACGCAAACGGACTACGGAGTCATTACCCTAATATTTCTAATTTTGTACAGTATTTCGGAATCGACATTCTCATGGTCTGTGAAACTCATTTGGATGCTGCCACCAACTTCTCCCTCCCTAATTACGTCACCCATCGGTCTGATAGGGTTGGCCGACAAGGGGGAGGTACAGCCATCTTTGTTAAGAACCATATTACCCATAAGCCTTTCCCTCTTCCACCACTTCAGCATGTAGAAGCCTGTGCTATTAGGCTATCTTTAGGTGGTCTAGATACATTGCTGATAGTGGCATATGACCCCCCTGATCACCGCTTCTATGAAGCAGATTACACGGCTTTATTAAACCTCCACCCTGTGGTCTGCATTGCAGGTGACCTAAATGCAAAACATGCCAACTGGCATAGTCGTGCCACCAATGCGAAGGGGCGAGGACTATTCCGCCTTATAAGCGGTAACCCAAGCCTCATAGCTCATGGACCGAGAGAGCCCACTTTTCATCCTGCCCAAGGGAGACCGGACGTGCTGGATATTATGGTCACTAAAAACTTTAGATTCCATATAGACCTGACGACAGTCAATGAACTGGATTCTGACCACGATCCTGTGTTAATCGACACCAATGTTAATATGTCAGCATTGGTAACTCCTGATTGGTCGTATGAGGTAGACTGGGATGCAGCCGTCCTTGAACTGAACCAATCAGTGGATCCCAGACCGCATATAAATTCTATCGAGTCGTTAGAATTAGCGGCAAATGCATTCTCCCGACAAATATCAAATGTGATACGAGGGCATACTTACCGCATTCCTTGCAATACTCCTAACCCCACAACCATCCCAAATGAACTCCGACTGTTGCTAAGAGCTAAGTCAACAGTCCGGAAGCTTTGGCAGCGTTTCCGCCATCCCAGATTGCAGGCAATTTATCTGCGATTTAAGACCCTGGCTAGACGCCTCTTACGTGCACATCGCAAAGAGGCCTGGGAAAACACCATGAGGAACGTAAACCTCTCTGAAAAGAAGCCCTGGCGGATAATTAAATCCCTGAGAAGGGACAAAACGCTATATCAGCATCCTATACATGGCACTCGCGGGAGATTATCTTTCGAACCGCAAGAGAAAGCCACTGACTTCGCGGACTATTTAGAGTCCCAATTTGAGCCCCGAGAGGACATAGAAGATGAGGACTTTTCAGAACTAGTTGAGGCAACGGTGGATTACCTCTATGAGGATCCTCCACCACCTCACGAGGCGACTCGCATACCAATTGTCACACCAAGGCAAGTTTCCTCGCAAATTAGGTGTCTCAAACCCAACAAATCCCCTGGATATGATGGTGTTACGACACATATGTTACAACACCTGCCTCGCAAAGCCATTATCCACTTGACGAGAATTTACAATGCTTGCCTGTATCTCCGACACTTCCCTACTGCTTGGAAGGAAGCGAGGATGATTTGCATATTGAAACCAGGCAAGGATCCCAAGTTTCCATCAAGTTACCGTTCTATAAGTCTACTCCCAATAATTTCAAAAATTTTTGAAAAACTTCTACTGTCCCGTTTAACTCCTCTATTTGAGGAAAGGAGGCTCATTCCGGATCATCAGTTCGGATTCCGTCAAGGCCATTCCACTACCTTACAGCTCCTGCGTCTTGTTGAGAGGGCTGCCCTGGGTTTCCAGGAAAACTTCAAAACTGTCGCAGTGCTTCTGGATGTGGATAAGGCCTTTGCAACAACATGGCACCAGGGCCTACTGTACAAACTTAGAGATGCAAATCTCCCCTCCCCCTACCTGACCCTCATAGCCAGTTTCCTTCGTGACCGCACTTTCAGGGTGCGAGTGGAGGGCAGGTTATCAACTATCAGACCAATAGCGGCCGGAGTACCGGAAGGTAGTGTTCTATCGCCACTGCTCTTTGCCGCATACATGTCTGACTTCCCCGTTGAACCCAGCACTGTTACGTGCCAATATGCCGATGACGTCCTCATACTGGCCCGTAACAAAAATCTACGTTACTGCCTTCCCCCATTGCAAAGACACCTAGATGCCATTGAGAGTTGGAGTGAAAAATGGAGAATGGGAATCAGTCCACAGAAAAGCTCTGCTTTTGTGTTAGGCAAAATTCATTCCTGGAGACCAGAAAGGGACCTGACACTTGGTCAGAGGAGAATCCCTTGGGTCAACACAGCCAAGTACCTTGGTGTACAACTAGACCGAGGACTTACCTTCACCAAACATGTCACAGCTAAAGCTGCCCAAGGTCATGGAGCTCTGGGAAAGCTCTATCCCATCTTTAGGTCAGCTATGCCTACACGACTTAAACTACGCATTTATCGTGCGATCATCCCTCCCCTGATCCTGTATGGATGCGAGGCATGGGGATTCGTGGCTCAAACCACCATCCGCAGACTGCAAGTCGTGCAGAACAGGGCCCTTAGGATGATCTACGATACTGACCGTAGATTTTCTTCCCATATTCTCCACACTCATTCTGGCATTCCATATATTGTGGATGTTGTGCGAGATAGAGCCCGCTCTATGTATGCGAAACTTACACCACACCCTAACCAGCTGGTGAATACCCTGGGACAATATGATCCCCATCTTCCCAGGAGGCGCAAAAGCTATCGTTTACCCAAGGATGTCTTGGGCTAATTAGCTTCACTGCTTCCTGATTTCACCAAACATTCCAATGCATTCGGTTTCTCGCTAAATTGACACTGCTTGACTTGCTGGTTAGACAAGCTGACCTTTGCTAAGTGAGCAGAGGGGCATGGGTGCCCCAGGATGGGTAGACATTCTAACTGGCACTCATATCCCTAGTCTATAGCAAGAGAGAGTAACCAATCATCACCATTGGCTGACACTGACAAAAATAGCTTGTAAAATGACTACATCTTTCATACCTCACGGGTAAATCCATACTAAATGGATAGGTACCGTGGGCATATATCCCGCTCGGGTAAACCCGGGCGACCTGATTTGGCTCTTGGCTCTTGGCTAATGCTGAGTACCACCCATTCGGACTCTTCCTTGTGAAAATTATTAAAGGCATTTAAAGTCTCCACGAACGTCAACTCCGCAACTGAGGCGCTGCACACTCATGGCGGCCTGCACTTCTCCGAAGAGGAGAAAGCCGAGGTCGTCGCTGACTGTCTTGAAGATAGATTCAGCGAAAACCCAGTTACCAACCGAGATATAGAACGGGAGGTACAGACATGGGTACAAATCTGGGTGGCGCAGAAGCAAGAGCAACAACTACCCATCATAACACCGCAGGAAGTTTACAAGCTCATTAGGAAATTACCTAATGGGAAAGCTGCCGGCCCAGACAAAGTGACTAATGAGGAACTTAAGCATCTCCCGAGTAAAGCCCTGGTGCAACTGACTAAAATTTTTAATGCCTGTCTGCAGCAAGGCTATTTCCCCTCTACCTAGAAACGAGCCAAGATAATTATGCTCCCAAAGCAAGGGAAAAGCACCAGACAACCGCAAAACTACCGCCCCATTAGTCTTTTCTCTACTATTGGTAAATTGCTCGAAAAACTTATACTTTTTCGACTCCAAAAACAAGTTTCGGAATCTCATGAACTATCAAATTCACAGTTTGGTTTTCGAAAAGGACATTCTACTGATTTACAGCTTCTCAGACTAACTGATGACGTAACTGAGCAATTTAACAATGGGGCTTCAACGTTGGCGCTATTTCTGGACGTAGAAGCCGCATTTGACCGGTGCTGGCACAATGGCCTTATTTACAAACTGCACCACAATTTCCCGGCTCTTCAAAATTATCTATATTTGCTGCACAATTTTTTAGAAAAACGGAAATTTTACGTCCAAGTGGGCCGCTCCTCCTCACGGGAGAGAGTGATGCGGGCTGGCGTCCCACAAGGGGCAATTATGTCCCCCTTTTTGTACGTATTATTCACCAATGATTTCCCAGTGGACGCCAGATGTAAGGTCGCCATGTACGCCGACGACACTGCAATATACAACCACCATAGAAATCCCTGTTTTGGCCTTGCAGAAATGCAACGTTATGTTAACAGCTTCCTTTCATGGCAACATGACTGGAAAATCAAAATTAATCCCAACAAATGCCAGCTGATTCATTTCTCTAAGCGGCATCACACTTTGGCAATGGACCTAACGGTCGGTGGTCAGGTATTGCATTGCCGTCGGCAAGTTAAATACTTAGGGGTTACCTTGGACCACACAATGTGTTGGTCCACCCACATAAAAAATAGCGCCAACAAAGGCAGACAGCGGTTAAAGTTATGCGCCCCCATCTTCCGCAGCAAACAGCTGCAACTGAAGTCCAAACTCGTCCTGTATAAAGCTTTTATTTTATCGGTAGTTCTATACGCGTGTGTGGCCTGGGCAAATGCCTCAAAAAACGCCCTGAAGACCATCCAAACCCTCCAAAACCTCTCCCTCCGAAAAATCCTCTCTGCTCCCATCCTAACCACTAATCAAACCCTTCACCAAGAAACCCAGACCCCATCCATACCCGAGGCAATTACAAAAAGAGCCACTGCCGCGTGGGCGCGCATCAGAAACCACGACAATTATGTCATTGCCAGTATCGGCAAAGGTGAGCCGAAGCATCGGAAGCATGCTCGTATTAAAATATTTTAAACGTCACTCGGCTCACCGACTGATGCGCGTCCACGCAAACACGGCCCTAGGCCGCACACACGCTACCTTAGAGGCCTGCACCCCAGGGAACCAGTCAGGAGCTGCACCCTGCCCCGCCCAGGATAACCGCGGAGTGTACATAGTGTATATAGTTAACGTGTGTATATAGTCCTTTGTTATAATGCTGGGACGCATAGTTACGTGTGCCCAGCAAACATGTGCGAGCGGGACGCTCACTTGAAGTGCCCAGTGTGAGTGCGTGTATGTATGTGTGTGTGCGTGCATGAGGGCATATCACATGATATGCCAGAGTGAATGAGAGAATGCATGTGTGTAAAAAATATGTATATAGCAAGGAAAAAGCGAAAAAAGACAAAAACAAAATATAAACACATACCCAGGAACTATACACAAGAGAACTGTTCTCGGTGGCCCAAAAGAGGGTCACTGTATGGGTTTTCTTAAAACCCAATGTATATTTGTTGTAAAGATCAAAAAAAATTGTAATCCAATGATAAATTAAGTCTGTACGCTGGGCCCCATGTACCAGCACCAGACAAAATTCTTTTAATAAAATAATCTGAATCTGAATCTAAGACTCGCGTAGCGGTGGTTTTGAATTTTGGACATCTATTACCTGGCTTTTTTTTATGTTATTAAATTCACACGCACATTCACACTCTTATTCATACTTTCGGACTGTGAGGATGATGGGGAATAATCCTAGTGGAAGAAAAATTCCCACCCGCAGGAAATCGAACCCGGGAACCCTTTGGCCGCTACCGCCCAAGTCATCCAATTCGGTTGTCATTACTAAAATAGAGTGGTGGTTTGGCACTTAATTTGCTCTACTTTTTGCATACTAATAAGGTCAGGAGCTTAGATCAATTCTCAAAAACAGAGTTCAACTCAGGGTATACCTTTAAGGCGCGAATTATAATGCAGATTTAAACCCTCGTGTAGCCTTAATTATAGATATAAGTTTTACTTCGTATTATAAGCTTTAATCTTCAGTTGAACTTGAGTTTGACTACTGCAAGCCGTTTTCCGCTTAACTAGAGTTTAATGTTATGTTGTGAGATGGCTATCCCAGCTGCACTTGTGGATATCAGGGAATTGCCGCAGATGATAGACCTCAGAGACGCAGAGCTTTCTTAACTCGCCAGGGTTAACCCAGACAACCTGAGCTTACTCCTGGACTCCTGGCACAAAGGAGCGAAAACGATTTGTGTGGTTATGTTCAGGTATTCCCAAATTGTATTGGATTTATTGTACATTTCTTTTTACCGGGAGGGTTAGCGTCCTTGTCGAAACACTGCCTTTTTATTTCTTATTGGCGACACTGACCAACGCGAGTTAAAAAGAAATAATATATCTGCACGACTCTTCTTTTCGCTTCTAGCACTAGGCTTACTCTATCATGTGTGAACTGTATTAATATGCGAAGCACTTCTAAGCGCCAATAATCACGTCTGATTCACTGACTCGCGAGGTTCCTTAATTTTGCTTCGACACCTTTTACTGGTAGCGCTTGTCAGATTGTTCGGAGCTGGATAAAAACCCTAACGAAGAATGTGATGACGATATGAAGACTGGGTCTCGACGGCAAGAAGGCTATATGAAGACTGTCTGACGTTTACATGAAAACTGCCTTGTTTTCCTAAAGTGTGCAAGTTTCTAGCTTTTTAAACTGAGGTTCCGGACATTGTTTTATCATAAACTTCTACATATTATACTTTCAAGACTTATTAAAACAATTAAAATTACAAAAATAGAATTATGCGTATGCATAGAAACCAATATTTACATTTTACTTAATTATACATAATCACACTCATTATATTTGTCACTTAATGAACCAAATTTATTATTTGATGCATTCCGAGCTAAACGCGCCGTCTCAAATGATATATTTCTAGCTTGTTTTGTTTTTGTAATATAATTCGAAAATGATCCGCTACATCGCCGCGACTAAAGCACAGCAATTTGTCATTTCTCGGGTTTATAATGGAACTACACAAAAGTAGATGATTTGGGGAGTGGAGCGAACAGAGAGATAATGATAATAATGATGAAACCTATTCAGTGAGGATTCAGATGATAAAAATAATTGTATTTATTATATGACATACCAGAAAAAGAATACCCATGTAGTAAATTCCTGAAAGTTGAGAAAAACTCCAATGAAAACTACTATAAAACGCGAGCCTCAAAACATATTGCTATATCTTCCTGGGCTAAAAGGTAATTCGAGAAACATAAATTATATATGTAATACTTGGAAGCTTTTCGTAAACGACAGTGTACTAAATATTATTGCTCAGTATACAAACTAATATACAGGATGTCCCAGAATAGACCGACAAGTTTTGGGAGCTGACAGATAACATTATTTTAAACACTTTTTGTAAAGGAACGTTTTTTTTTCTGCGGCGTTTCGTTTAAGTGCTAGACGAGTTAATGTCATAGATTACTGCCTCCCAACCAGTTTAAGTATTTATGGAAAAATCAACAATGCAAATTAGTATTGCATTTATCTTAGTAAGGCACACAATCTTAATCCAAGAAACAAACACGGAACACAACAATACACGAACATGTCATTGCTTACAGTTAATCAAAGTAAATGTTAGAACGCACGTACATTACGATTAAAATATAAAGAGTGCATCGGCGTGCCCTATTCTGCCGTACTCTCGCAAAGATGGCAGCCATTTCTCAGGCTTAAAAGTTTGAAAACTGTTTGAAATCGACAACGTTGCCATGGAGTTATTCCAAGCGTTCAATGCATTCTAGAAGCTCTTTCAAGTACTTTACTCATCCACAAAGCTGTTCAAAGTGCTCAACTCTTCCGTAAAGTTGCCCCAAAACGTTAACCTGTCCACATGGTAGTTCCACTTCCTCAACGCGCCCGCGAAATTCTTCCAAGTCATTTAAGCCTTCATGAAGTTATTCCAAGTCGTCAACTCGTCTGCAAAGTTGTTTCAAGTTGTCAACGCGTCAGCAAAACTTCTCTGAGCTGCCATATCATCCGCCAAGATATTCCAGATCTTTCTTCGCGCCTATATAATCTTATCTTCTATGCCAGATATTGCTCTTCTGCGACCTCTTTCGTTTTCTTAATTTTATCTCTCAGTTGCTTTACTGCTTCCTTTTTTCCTTCAGACAAGAGTTAGTCCTACTGTTTCTAGCCTGTTCCTAAATGTAGTGCAAAGGTTATTCTCCTTTTGACTACAGCAACACAATTGGGCTACAGAAACTACAATAACACTAGATTTCTGTAACGCACGATTTCCTACTTTTCCTCTTCCGTTGAATCATTTCGTTTCGTTGCAAAACTGGGCTTGTGGGATACAACGTCAAAACTTCGCCTCTGAAGCTCACTTTTACAACTACTGCCGTGTTTACTTGTGGCTTGTTAATAAGAAGATGAAGCTGATTAAAAAATCTGATGTGTTACACTCACATGACTTTCTCTAATCTTGTACTAATCATTCTCACAAACTCTTATTCCTGTATCTTCTTCGTGTTAATTGAGATAAACATTTGTACAAATTGTCTTATTGCTTATTTCCTTGTAGGTACAAGGGGAATATTAGAATACAGTAGACTTTGTGCGATAGTAAAATATTTTAAAGCTTTCAAATTCCGTTCTGTTTGCATGGTTAACATATAAAAAATGAACAAAGATGCTTCATTTCACGAAAGTTTTTAAGTTTTCTGCAACTGACACAAATAACAAGCAATATTTCAGAAATGATTCACTCTACAGAAGAAATTATTGAGACATAAATTGTATGTTTTAGCAAGATCTATATTTGTTGTCTGGTAAGATGTTGTCTATCTCTTACGGTTTACAAGTTATCCAAAAGCCATCAAGAGTAAATACGACTACAGGGGCTATAGCCAGAAAATTCAAGATATACATTTCATTTGGCATAAAAATATTTCAAACATATGACATTTTAATCAAAATCGTTAGAGCCTTTTTCAAGAAAATCAAAATTTTCGAAAAAGTTTGAATATAAAGGGTAGTTTAGGGTGGAGCTATTTTCTTCAAAATCTTGTATCCCATCCTACAAGGAGATTAAACTTAAGTACCAACTTTGTTTTTAACCGACTTTTTGTTTTTGAATTATGCAGTTCACACACACTGACACACACACACACACAAACACACGCGCGCGCGTGTTTTCTAAAAATGCTGTTTTTGGATTCAGGGGGCCCCAAAACATATATTTGTGGTGGAATCTCGACATCGAATTTTTGGGTGGAATACAATACTTCGTCTACTTTACTATATGTATTAGATAAAGTAAAAATTGTTACACAAGAGTTAAACTGAAATGGAGTGACATTTTGATTTTTAAGTGATTTGTAATGAGTAATTAATTATTTTTCAGTGGTTTATGGAACACAGTTGATAACACTGACTAAACAAAGGAATGACCTGTTTATAATTTGTGCAAAACAAAAGAATGGTCAGGTGATTCGCATATAATGTTCCTATGTATTAAATAGTGAAACTTGCCCTTCAATATGGTAATTTGATCAAATATCAGCCTGCCTGAGTTAGCAGCGAAGCCCCTGTTAGTCACTTTTACATGAAGAGCTACTGGGAGTTTGGAAACTAGCTCTGAAACTGCAAACCGACCTGCCGTTTTTAATCACAGTGTCAAGTACCCGCGCCGAACACTAACAATCATCTCCCTCAACTTTCATTCCAATTGTTTAATTGGACACTTCACAACGGAGTTTCCTTCTGGAGAGGATAGATGGGGTTAGCTCGTTTAGTTGTGCAGTGTTCTCTTTGACGAGCAACATTTCATACAAGCAAAATCATAATTTGTTGTGAAATTTGCTTTAGCAAATGTACAAACAGTAACCCTACTGAATTTTCTCCTCTGTGTAGACAGCAGCGAAAAGTGCTTTGGAAACCATATTACTGGAAATTAGGGATGTGTTCTCGATGCTTGCGATACATCAATAGTCACGAAGCCACAATACTACGTGATTATTTGCTGACCCTTAGGTTTCGAAATTTTTGAAGCGTAATCGAACATTTAAGTTCGATACACGCGCATAGTTTCCCATCGAGAGGTGAATCCTGCGAGCTCTTAGATGTTATTCACTTGGGGAAGTCCATAAAGTAATGTGACATCATTCACTTCGCCTCGAGACTTCGAGTTGACAACATGGGGAAGAACCGCCGTGCTAAGAAGAGGACCACACCGGCTACTCCTGCTATAATATGTCTCAACCTAAAGCGCGTCTCACCCTTAAATGGAGCGCAGTGCAACATGTTGCAGTGTTGCAACATGTACTAGTTGCGAATCTTTCTCTGCGCGCGACTCGAGGTGGCCTGAGTCCTGTACTTAGTCCTTCAATTGCTGCTTGACGAGACGGGCACTTTTAACTTTGGTATCCCTGCATGCCTTTGCTACTGTATGACCTAAATTTACAAATGACTCGTCTATATAAACAATTGATTTCCCCTGGTCCCTAAACCTTTTACGTCTTTTAGATATTTATGTCGCCATCTGATGATATCGATATCGTCTCTTTCTATTAATATGCACTTGTTACCCTTTCTTTCATATTCGAACCCCAAATCAGAGTGGCCCTTGAGAAATTTGGTAGGGTCTCATCACTGTTGAACTGTGACAAACTTATATTCAGCGTGGGTGGAATATTTGCAAACAGTAAAGAATGAACAATTCGCCGCACTCCACCTTGCACTATTCAATCATTTTGCGTTAACCTAGCGTTTTGTGTAGTCCCGCCCCTTTTGCTTTCTTTTTCGATGGCGTTCTTAGAGGTCCTTTCATTAGTTCCTTTTTAATCATACACACTACTGCTTCTGAACACCCGATAGCCTTAGCTGTTTCTTTTAACGCCTTACTTACACGCATTTTACTTAAAAAATAATCTAACACATTCATAATTATTTGGCGTTCCTTACTTCTTTATTTACCAACATATCGTCCCTTCCTAGCTTCACCCTCCATAACTACAAACATTTACAAAAATATTAAACAAATAACGCAATAACAGCTCACAGTTACAAACACGGCTTCTTTCGAACTAATGCTAGTGCTGCTCCTTATACTATCTTCTGTGTCAGGCCTAACGCTGAATAGATGAATACCTTTTGTTTGCCTTACTGGATAAAAGAAAGAGGTTACTGCCTTTTGGTTTATTTTAAAAACTTTCTCCAACCTTCCTCAACATTTGTTCTCGCTGGTTCCCTGATGTAAACTCAATAACAAAAAAGAGTTTCACACTGCGTAACTTTTGCGTGCACATATATAAAATTTTCCGAAAACATTTAATTTAAAAAATTATAACACTTAACTGGGTAAACATAGAGAATTCAAAGTAGGCAGGTAGTAGCACTATAGTTTACTCTACCTAAGAAAAAAATATAGATGCATTCTAGCAGTTAGTTTGTTAGTTAGTGCGTGATGAGTGTAGAAACAGCAAATATCGGACTTCTATTGAAAAAAACGTTTTCTGAAGAAATTTGGACCTATAGAAATGTATAATGACTCTGAAAAGGATATAACCTGATAGAGAAAAAAATTCTGCATAGGATAATGTGTCCAAACCTGAAATTTATAACAAATGAATATTTATACCATGCTATTAGGAATCTGGCAACAGAGCGAGGGTAGAAAAGGACGCGGCTAATGGCAACTTGTATGTGCTAGATAGAGACAGAGATGTCCCATTTAACTCCATACTGTCTTCTAAGAGTGAAACGCTATATAGTTCCATCCTGTTGTAAACATCTGGGCGGGAAGAGAGACAGAGACAGAGATATTGGGACAGAAAACGGTTAAGCTGTTGATTGGTTTGGCGAAGATAATGGGCGTTATCTTTTGTTTGTGTACGTACGATAAACCCCTCCTTTAAGTACAGTATCGTACATAAGTAGCTTTCCTATCACTACTCTGCGCGAGCTCATTTCGGACACAGAAAAGTATGCAAATGTTTCGATTCTTATAAACGTAAACAGGCACACGTTTTATCTTTCTGCTTCACATATCACACCCCTCCGAAGGAGTGTCGCCTTGTCGTGGCGGAGGGGCTCAGTACCTGAACCAGACGGCCTACTAAGTGTCATTTTGACTACTGGTAGGCAAGAGGTGAGGGGAAGCTAAGAGCATTCCAAACGGGTAGATGAGGTTCGGTAGTCTTGGTCGACAACTCATCTAGGAGAAGAGGACTCCGAAATCAAACTCCCCCAGGGGCTCCTACTATGGTAGGTACGGGTTTGGCGTACCCGGGGCCCCGAGCCATACTCTCGATTGGGTTCCTCCAAGAGGTGAGAGGGCATATGCCAAACGCCCAATCAACTTTGGTCCACTTTTGTGTTTGACCTCCCACCTGTTACCTCCCTGTACACAGTCTGATGGATAACCTACGCGCGGGTCGTCGGAGGATGGGGTGACGCAAGGGGTGACTGGGTAATCGCGTAAGTCCTAGCCCCTGGTTATCATGTAGGATCTGTGTGCGTATCCGCTGATAAAGGTCAGTCCCGGGGAGGGGCCATTGCATGAGCTGATGCACTCCTGAAGGCGATTGGGTCCCTCTGTCTATACATTGGGAGGTGAGACCCTAGAGTGAGCAAGGTCCAGGCCAGGACTCTCACCTAAGCCGGGGTGGCGCCCAGGATGTGAGCATGCCATCGGAGACATTTGCAATGGTGGAGGATATCATCGCCATGAGTTCTTTTAAAACTCAAAAAACAAAACATGCCAAAGCCAGTGAAAAGGAAGTAGCAGAGTTGAGTGGTCCTCGCTACTTAGTGATATCAAGAACAGAGGAAGGTAAAATATTCAGATCGGTGAATCCTTTCGTGATACAGAAGGGTCTCGATAAGATAGCTGGCCCAGTGAAGAACTGCACGAGATCGCGAAACGGCACGCTGCTTGTTGAATCTATTTCAGCAGCACAGGCAGCTACTATTGTAAAAGCCAACATGTTAGCCAGCTATCCGGTGCGTGTAGAGATGCACAAAACGTTGAACTCCTCTCGCGGCGTTGTGAACACCCGGGCATTGGACGGCATGTCCAATGAGGAGATTCAGGAGAACCTCGAAGATCAAGGTGTAACAGCAGTATACCGGGTTCAGAGAAAAGATGGAGGCGAATATCTGCCTACCCGTACCCTTTTCCTTACCTTTAATCGGGTAGATCTCCCGCAAAGGATAAAGGCTGGGTACGAGGCCATTGAAGTAAGACCTTACATTCCGAGCCCGCTTAGATGTTATAAATGCCAGCGCTTTGGTCATACAAGTGACACGTGCAGTGGTAGAGCTACCTGCGTAAACTGTGGAGGCATCGCCCATGACGATGACTCCACCTCACCTCCCAGATGTATTAACCGCAGGGGAGGACATCCAGCAAACTCCCGAGAATGTCCCCGCTATATGGAGGAAAGAGCTATCCAGGAGATCCGGGTTAGAGAGAAGGTGTCCTTCTCAGAAGCCCGAAAGCTCTTACGTTTGCGACAGCCCGCTTTCCCGAATTCCGGTACCTATAGCTCGGTTGTAGCTAAACCAGTACCGTGTCGGGAAATCGCAACTCAAACTAGCGATATAAATGGGGCAACAATCTCAGACAAAATTCTTGTAGCTAGGTCACATCCAAAGCCTCAGACATCACCTAAGTCCGCCAGAGCATCTACAAACAGCGCAGTTCAATCCAGCAGACCAGGAAGGTCGCCAACAAAGAAGCCGAGCTCAAAAAGTAGACCGATTGTATACGATGTGTCACCGATGAAGTTTAAGACCCAGTATCAAAGATCTGATTTCCTCAAAGACAATAAGATATCTCCCAAGGCACCAGAGGGAAAGAAAAGCCCAAAAACATCTCCCAGGAGATCCTCTTCGGAGGAATCCTCTGGGATGACTACAGACCGGCGAATGTCATCTTCGCCGGTCTCCGTGTCCAATCGGTTCGAGGCTCTAGAACCAAAATTCAGTATCGGAACACGGACGTCCTCGGCAGAGGACATGGAGTTCGAATCTGCCCACACTGGGAGACCCCCAGTAGAAAAGAGGCACGAAAAAGCGCCAGACAAGAATGCGAGCCCCAGAGAAAAAAAAAGGGCTAAGTTAGTTCGACAACCGCCAACTCCAAAGTAATGAAGAGTTACCTTGGAGCTACCTATCCTATACATAATGCAATATGGCTCTGCTACATTGGAACATACGTGGCATTCGAACTCAAAGGCCAGAACTTGAGCTCTTGCTCAAAGAAAACGAACCTCTGGTCGCATGTTTGCAAGAGACTAAGCTGCGTCCTCGAGACGCTTTCCATCTAAGGCGATACACCCCAGTACGATGTGATGTCACACCAGAAGAGGGTGTACCGGCACATGGCGGCGCTATGATACTTGTCAGAGATGACGTATATATGCAAACTCTACCTTTGCACTCTGATATACAATCAGTTGCTGTATGGATTAAACTGCCAAACATCCATTTCACCATCTGTAATGTTTATTTGCCTCCGTCCCATGACTTCTCGCACATTGATTTAGAAGATCTAGTTTCCCAGTTGCCAACATCGTTTCTGTTGGTGGGAGACTTCAATGCGCACCACCCACTTTGGGGTTCAAGTCGCGCTTGTGCGAGAGGTAAACTCATTTCCGATTTCTTGGACAGTCACAACCTAGCTCTCCTCAACACTGGAGAGCCTACATTCATTTCGGACTCCCACAGCACCTTCTCACACCTTGATCTTGCAGTTTGTTCACCTCAGTTGGCAGTCTCCTTACAATGGAATGTCATCTCTGATTTACACTCTAGTGACCACTTCCCATGTCTTATTAGTCTCTTGACGCAACATGCATATTCCACACGTATGCCCAGATGGCGTTTGGACCATGCCAACTGGAACCTTTACACCCAGTTGGCTGTCTTTACCTACAACGAGCACGACTCAGTGAATAATTTGGCGCAGCATCTCACGGAGACGATTCTCTCTGCTGCTGAACAATCGATTCCGCGGTCGACTACACACCCCCGTCGATTTCCCGTCCCCTGGTGGACCGAAGAATGTCGGAATGCCATTCGTGCTCGAAGGCGTGCACTTAGGGTTTTCCAACGTCACCCTACTTTGGAAAACCTAATCGAATACAAGAAAATGCGCGCCAGGTCCATTTGCTTAAGGATAGCAAAATGTCATCATGGAGCAAATTTGTAGCTTCATTTAACCGGCACACACCTTCCTCGGTTGTGTGGGATAGATTAAGGCGTGTTGCAGCTAAAACGACCCAAATACCAATAGCGGGACTAAAAACAGCCACAGGAGCTGTTGTTGATTCATTTGAAGTGGCCAATACCTTTGGCAGTGCTTTCGCACAAGTGTCTAGCTCGGAAAACTGCTCCCCTTAGTTCCTTCCATTTAAAACTCAGGTGGAATCTCAAGGCTTCACGTTTCGTTCTAGAAACGTAGAAGATTACAATCGCCTTTTCACCATGGCGGAGCTGGAGCATTCCCTGAAATCTTCGCGATGTTCAGCACCAGGACCGGACGGTATTCATGTACAAATGTTACAACAGCTCTCTCCTGAAGGTAAGGCATTCCTGCTCGAGGTCTATAATCGTGTTTGGGTTGACAGTATACCCCCAGAAAATTGGCGGGAAGCCACCGTTATTCCCATCTTGAAGGCTGGAAAGGACCGTCATCTTCCCTCCAGCTACTGTCCTATTTCCCTCACCAGTTGCGTCTGCAAGGTGATGGAACGCATGATCAATGGACGATTGGTATGGTGGTTAGAAAGTCGTAACCTACTGACTAACATCCAGTGTGGTTTTCGACGACGCCGTTCAACTGCTGACCATCTTGTGTCAATATCGACACAGATAATGGACGGCTTTATGAAGAACTGTCAAACCGTTGGCATATTTTTCGATCTTGAGAAGGCTTATGATACGTGCTGGCGTTCAGGGATTCTACGTTCCCTGTATGCCTGGAACATACGTGGACGCCTACCACTTTTCATTCAGGAGTTTATGAAGGACCGCTTTTTCCGAGTAAGGGTCGGCTCGGTTTTTTCTAATTATTTTGTTCAGGAGGAGGGAGTACCTCAGGGTTCGGTGCTAAGTGTCACGCTCTTTGCTATAGCAATTAACTCCATCTGGAAATGTGTTCCACCTGGAGTTTCGTCATGCCTATTCGTAGATGACTTCGCTGTCTATTGCACTTCTCAGCGCACGGCGTTTTTACAACGGCGCCTGCAGCAATGTTTGGACAACCTTAGAGAATGGAGCGTGAAAAACGGCTTCCGTTTCTCAACTGAGAAGACAATCTGCGTTAATTTCTGGGGCCGTAGGAAACGATTACCACCTTCGCTCCGCTTTGGTCCAGATATACTTCCCTTCGCAGAAGAGACGCGCTTCCTTGGTTTGATCTTGGACAGGAAGCTGAGTTGGTCGTCGCATATTGCACAGCTAAGAGCGAGATGTGACCGTTCCCTAAATATTATGCGAGTACTGAATGGCAAATCGTGGGGAGCGGATCGGACAATTTTGTTGCGAATATATCGCGCATTGGTCCGATCCAAGCTAGACTATGGGTGTATTGTTTATTCGTCAGCACGACCATCTGTGCTGAGAAGATTAGACGTGGTCCATAATAGGGGCATCCGCATTGCAACAGGAGCTTTTCCAACAAGCCCAGTGGTGAGCCTTTACGCCGAGTCCGCAGAACCTCCTCTGCAATATCGGCGTGAGATTCTCTTGGCAAATTATGGTTGTGCGCTTAGATGTATGCCTAAGCACCCAACGTTCGCTTCTTTTTTCCCCACCACGCTAAGAGAACGATATAGAAATAGCACCCTTAATCCTAAGCCTGCGGGGTTCCGTTTCCAAGAGCTCCTAGTGAAGCTTGGAGTGGAACTGCCTGTGATGTTCGCCAAGGGCGAGAGACTTTACCCCCCTTGGCTATCTGGCACGCCCCATGTAGATCTTGGGATGACCATACACCAGAAGTCCACGATGCCTGTTTCAAGTATCCGCACGTGTTTCTTAGAATTTTTGTCAGGCTACACTGACCGTCGATATATTTACACCGATGGATCAAAGAACTCCAACGGTGTTGGATGTGCTTATGTTTATGGAACCGAACCATTTACATTCGGTTTTCCAAATAGCACTTCCATTTTTACTGCAGAGCTTTATGCAATTTATCGAGCCGTTTTGTATGTTCGCCGTCGTAAATTAGGTGACTGCCTGATTTTGAGCGATTCCCTTAGTGCACTTCAGAGCCTTTGTCAGAGCCCCACCCTATTGTACAACGTATCCAGGATGCCCTCCATGTTTTACACGCTTCTGGCGTTGACGTGGTGTGTGCATGGATTCCTGGTCACGTAGGTTTGCCTGGGAATGAAATGGCAGATTTAGCAGCAAAGACGGCAACTACAGAACCTAGTCTTACCATCTCACGTGTTACTTCGGAAGACTTCAGGCTTGAAGTGCGGAGAGCGGTGCTGTCGTCCTGGTACGACGAGTGGTCAGCTCTCCGCGGTAATAAGCTTAGAGGAGTGAAAGAACTTCCGATAAACTGGGTAACTTCCTGTCGCACATCTCGTCGCGAGGAGGTTAGTTTGGCTCGATTAAGAATAGGGCACTGCAATTTTTCGCACGGTTACCTATTTAAAAGGGACCCTGCGCCTCTATGTCCGCTGTGTGACAACGTTTTGTCGGTTCGCCACGTGCTGCTGGAGTGTTGCTCTCTAGCGCACCTTCGGGATTCTCTGCAGCTGCCTGCCAGACTTGCAGAGGTCCTAGCGGACGACAAAACAGCGGTTGATAGAGTTGAATTTGAATAAGTTTTTAAGTTTTTAGCGCAGTTCAATATAAATTTGAGGATTTAAATTTTTTAATTATCTGTTTCTGCTTTTGGACATATTTATCACCTTGTTTCATATCTGGCTATTGCCACTGATTTTTACCTTTGTAAATTTTCCTTGTTGCTAGTATGTTTATTTTTTTGAGTGAAATTTATATCTGGCTATTGCCATGAGTCTGTTAAGGGCGCTGATGACCTAGAAGTTGAGCGCCCTTAAACCAAATCCAACCAACCAATTCACATATCACATAGAGGTGTTCTCGGCTCGTGACTTCTGAAAGGAATATATACATAATGGTATACTATATACAGATTAGACAGAAGACAGGTGAAATTATACACACTATTAACGTATTATGTTAAATTAAGCTGCATTTTTCTTAACAATTACTAGAGGACACTGCTATTATATAATATTTTTGCATTCCTATACCAGGCAACTCTCTCGCAACGAGGTCTGTATCGAGTTGAATGCTGATTAAGATGTTTTTGTTTATAGTGTGGAGTTGCTTCTGATATTTAACACTGTATTTCCTGTACATCTCGCGTACCTCACAAGTCCAAGGAGACTAATGTATTTGCAATTTAAAATCAGTAAGCCTTTTATCATGGAGCAGGCTGGTGCTTCAGCCGAAATGAAACACAATCGAGGCAAACCTTTAAAAAGTGGCGAGTGGCGAATGATCGCGCATTGTTTCGCATTACTTAAAGAAAGAAACCCGGAATCGTCTATAAAAAACATTGAGAAAGAAACTAGTGATCTTCTTGGTGTTTCCGCAAGTAGTGTACACAGTGTTAGAATGGAGGAGCAAGCATCCGGAACTCTAAGAACACCGGAAAAATCACGTAAATGCAAACAGCGTGTGAGCAAAAAGGACGATTTTACGAAAAGTGCTATATGCAGTAAAGTTCATGGTTATTTTTTCAGAAATGAACCGCCGACTCTTAACAAAATTTTGCATGCGTTAAATTCTGACACGGACTTGCCGAATTTTTCCCGAATTTTTCACGAAGTACTCTCCACCGTTTGCTGATAGATAGAGGATTGAAGTTTCAAAAGCGAGGCAGAAATCAGTTATAGTGGACAGAGTGGAAGGAACCCGATTAAAGGTAACCATTATGTTACTGCATGATTCTTTTAATATTCCAACTCATAGATTTAATAAATTAATGTGTAACCCAACTCTATTTATTGTCTAGAAGTTAGCGCTGCTATGTATACTACTAGTGTTGCAAAACTTTTGTGCGTGCCTGTACGTCTAACACGTGGCGAGTTGAGTCAGCTCCGCCTTGTTGTTTACAGCAGGACTGAACTATAAGCTGTACGGAATAAGAAGGCACATGAGGCGGAGCTAGAAGAAGGTGTGTGAGAGCAAGTAGCCAATCCTAGAGAGGCGACGTTGCCCAGTTCGTTAACGCGCTGCCTAGCGCAATATTTGGTTTTCACTTTTCTCTTTGCGCTCAACAAATCCAGCAACGGCTCATTATTACAAAGAATTCCATTGAAAAGAGCTAGAAATTTTGAAGCTGACTGTCCAAGAAGCAAAATTTTAGGTGGCCTGTAGCCCAAGATATGATCAATTGAATAAACACTGCGCTCAGCGATAACAAACAACACTTGCCTTGCATCATAATAATTGTTTGTCTTCGCAATGGGCGAGATATCTGCAAGAAACGGAATTTAGTTTATTCTTATGAATGTTCCAAGGCTGACGTACATATATGTGCAGTGTAACGTGTGTCTAATAATTGCTGTAACTCGTTTTGTTGTTCACAAATATGTCATTATCAAAACCTGGTACAAGTGGCTTACAGGCGAGTAGATCGAAAGGAAAAGTACTACACTTAGATGCACGGGCTATTATTTTGAATGTTTACACCTTTTCAAAAGAATTGTCCTCAGAAGAAGTGCGTGCGAACATTGCATTTAAACAGAGTCGGGCGCTAACAGCTAAAGCATGCAATGTAAGTGAACATTCAGTGTCGCGTATAGTGCAACAAGGTAAAACAATCTCTTCAGAATCATGGCGGCCCTTGTTTAAATCCCCCGGAAAACACCGTAAGACAGAAAAACGGGTTTCGAATCTGGACGACTTTCAGAAAGACGTTCTGCGTCGATCCATTTTCCAAATGTATGATAACGGTGAATATTCTACTATTAAAAAGCTCGTTCGCTTAATGAGGGATAAAATAGGTTATAAAGGTTCCACAACATCTTTGGGGTTAAAATTAAAAGAAAATATTTCCGGGCTTTCGCTCTGATAACTTACAAATTGCATCATAAGGAACATTTAAGTGCTGAAATATGTCTAAAATACACAACCGAGAAGGCCACACAGGAATATTACCCGTAAAAGGTTGCTTGAAATTCTGCTTAGTCATTTGTTGTTGATTAATGTAGATTTTCACTTAGAATACCTAATAAACTTATTAACATGACACTCCGCAGAGACACTAAATTGAGAAAAAAAATGACAAATGCCTATCAGAAAATGTTTCAAATTGCGCAACTATGATCACACTTTCACTCCGACAGTAAAAATATTTACACGAAAACGTTCCTAGAGAATCGGATGTAATAAAAAACTTAAGAAGTCAATAGGCCCAATTTTCAGCTTGAAAGATATGAACTCCGTTGAAACATTAGATTGCAAACGAAAATTGTCTGCTTAGATGAGGAATTTATATTTGAAGCAAATTACAGGATTAGAGAGCCTATTGTCTCATTTTAAAGAGATTGAAATTGTTATGACAGGTTTTAAATGTGCACCTTGCAATCCTTCACCATCCTCGCTGCTGTCTACCGGTAACGCTCACATGCTTATCTCCCCTCTCTTTCTTTCGCACAGCGATATGAGCCGGCAACAGCGCTCCATAGCTGAGTAGGGATTGGAGCTACTCATGTGCCTTCTTATTTCGTGCTCCCTTTAGGCTGACACATGGTATACATCCGTAGCTAAGAAGCCGCGCAACACCGCCTCAACTGGCTCGCCCAGCTCGACGCGCTCTGAGGAGAGAACTTTTCCACCCCCGGCGCCGGTTCCCAGCCGAACGCATGGACCAGTCAACACCGCCTCGGCCGGCCAGTCCAGTCACACGAAACCGGAAGAGACACCACAGACCTCCGCCGACAAAACCACAGCTTCACCGGGATCGCGTACACTGCGCCGCGGCACTTACAGTGCCGTGTTAGTGGGCGTCCCGCATCACCTGCCGACGCAGCTTCTCCGGGGCTATGCTGCGAAACTGTGGCCTTCAATTTCGAGGGCCACTCGCATCCTGTCCAAGAGAGGCCCAACTCCACTAGTACGCCTTTTCTTCACAGAAAAGGAGCACTATGACGCAGCACTCAACGCCGGCCTGGAACTACTCGGGGAGTCCCTACGGATCGAACCGAGCCGGGCCGAATTCACTCCACCCTGCCGACGCTGTTGCCTCTACGGCCAAATGAAGCTGGATGCACTGCACCTCCCCGGTTCCACTACTGCGGGGCACCCAACATAACGGCTTCCTGCACCCAGCACGACCTCACACGACGCCGCCGCTTTTGCGCTTCCTGCTGGGGGCAGGATCATTACACCGGGAAAGCTTGCTGCCCGTCTAGGAAGCAACCAACACCGTCACAGCCGAAAGCCGCGGTCACTACGGTCACCGCCGGGCCAGCCTGCCGCCAGACAGTGGTGACCAGAGCAAGAAAGCCGACGCCACGCCGGAGTTCTCCACAACCTCTGTCACGGTGATCCTCCAAAAGCTGGAAGACCTCCAAGCAGAGATCGCCAATCTACACACCAAACTTGACAACGCCGAACAGACTTCAACGACTTCAGGGACACCATGGAATAGTACAACTCGCGCACGGAGGCTCTGATGCCTACCAAGCTCGACATTGGTGCTAACCAGAGGACCCTGGAGTCAAAGTTCAACGAACTACTCCTATCGCTCCGAAGGCTCGTCAAGGAAGGGGTGGCAGCTCTTCAGACGATGCGGGAGGAGCGATATTCAACAGATGCCGCGCCTAATGGGGCCAATGCAGCACCCCCGACGTAACATGGACGTCGGCGGTACAAACACCACAACAAATTCCCTCAATTTCCTTCACTTTAATACTTCCTTAATTATCACACCTGACTACCCAAGGGCGTAATCGGCCATGTTTACGTCCTGGCAACTTCTCTCCCGGCTTTGGCCCTTGTGGCCAGCCAATAAACCCGCTCCCTTAATCCGCAGGTGCATTAGCGGTACTGCCGATCCTCTCCCTAAATTCTGTCCGGTGGAGGTTTTTTAGTGGGTAGTACCTTCGGGTGAAGCCTACAGCCCCCCTCTATGCCATCCCAGCACATGGGGCTCCATAAATGGATTTTTCCTCCACTTGAAAAAAAAAAAGATACTGGCATGGAATCGACATCGAGCGGTTCTTCAGAAAATACGCTTTCGGTGTTGATTCTGCAATGTTTATTTTATTTTAAAATCACCGGATGTCATTTCCGCAAGTAGAACATTTTAAAGTTGCCGCAATGAGTAGAGACGAAGACAGAGATACGGCCAGGAAGACCCTTTCTGCTTATTCAGTGCAAAGTGCAAACCCAAACATCAAATTACCTCACTGCAAGTCAAGCAAGAACCTGACCAATTGCACGTTGAGCTGAATTTTCGAACAGTTAGATGTCACCTGCTGCAAAGCCTGAGAAATTGCCAGGAATGTGGTTTCTGAACAGTAACATTATGCAAGAAAACAATCGGTGTTAGATTCATTGACAAGTTAACAGTTCCCAAGAAGAAATATCTGAACGACGATTTGTCACTTTCTCTTTGTAGTGCACTGGAAACTATTCCACTGCAACAGTTTTGTGTGAAAGACTATTTAACACAGCAGGACTCGTATATGACAAAAAAAAAGTATATTTGACATCGATGCTAGTATTTTTGAACAAAAAGTTTTAAAAGTGGACTGTTTCAAAAACGAATGTCTAATGTACAGTTTAAAAATAAGTCCACTGATGAGTTTAATTTTTGTCTCATTAAATATGTGCATCCAATTGGCATTACACAGTTCTCTCAATGCTCTATTTTGTACCGAAACTAAAAGTGCACACAAAAACACGGTCCTTTTTCTAAAAATATTTTTTTTTTGGATTCAGGGGTCTCAAAACATATATTTTCGGTTAAATCTCGACATCCAATTTTTGGGTAGAATACAATACCTTTACTTTACTATCCGTAGTAGAGAAAAGATAAGGAAGAAAGGAGGAGAAGAGGAAAAGAATATTAATAAGAAATCGTACAATCAAAGGGGAAGGAGGAATGGAAGGTGCCAAAGAAAACGATGAAAACGTAGAAGGAGGAGGCGAAAAGAAGGATAATGCTGAATAAGACGATAGTGAAGGAAGGAAATATAAAGAGGAGAATAAGCTGGAAATGAAGATGAATGATGTCAAAAAGTAGAGGAAGATAACAGTGAAGGAGGAGGACAAATGGAGAAGTCGATGAAAGGGGTCGGAAAAGAAAAGGAGAATAAATAGAAGGTAAAGATGCTAAATAGGATAAAGAATTAGGTGAAGATGAAGGTATAGATAAAGAAGAATAAGAGGTCCACATATAACTCTCATACTTCTTGGTTAAGTATGAGCATCTGTAACCAAAATGTTACTTCTTTAGCCTTCGGAATTGTTTATATCCAGTTTGCTGGTGCTTTAGTAGTAAACAGGGGAACGGGAAGGAGATTAAGTCCTTGTTTCCATCATGAAGCGTTTTAAGAGTGCGCCAAATGTAGGTGCAGCACCTGCGGCCTTAATTGTTTCCCCATCCGTTTTGTTGCAGTGTTTTAAAAACGATAAGTTGACACTCCAACACACTTGGCATGGCTACTACCTGCAACATGTTGGGATTATTCTATCGGTAACAACTAAATTACATTAAGACAGAATTTGTTGAGGAAACAATTCTATTTCTTCCTATTAACGTTTATTCTTCTATTTAATTCATGCTACTTGAGATAAACTACTGTAGAGACTATTTTATCACATGATCCCTTCCTTTGAATAACTGGTAAACTGTAAAAGATAGACGAACTATTATACAAAAATGTGGGTCTCGCTAAAACACACATTTTATGCCCAAAATATTTTTTAGAGTGAACCAGTTCGGAGATATTCCTTGTTATGTGTGTTAGTTTCTGAAAAGTTAAACTTTCGTCAAATGGAACATCGTTCTTCATTTTTTATATGTTAAGGGACACTGGAAGTGAAATTTGAAAGTTCAACATTTTTTGATAGATTTTTTGAAATTTGTCCTGTGCTTGTATTTATATGAGAATAGGAGATACACCAAATTTCTTTAAAATTGGATAATTCGTTTAGGATATATAAACTGAATTTAGTCGGCACATTTTCAAAATAGAGCTCGCGTCTATTGACTTTTCAAAATTCATTTATATTGGCAGAACTGATACTCTAAAACATGGGTAAAAATTGTATGTACAGATATTTCAAATACGTCCGCTGATTATGCTGTACATATTTTTTTAATAACAAAGAAAATTTAATCTTAAAAATTATAGATTTTTTTTCATATAAAAATATGTTTTTGGAATTCATGATAATGATAGCATCAATATTGAATCGTAGTTTTGTTTAGCTGCTATTTATGAATACTTTTGGAAATTTTCATTGAATTTGAAGCAAAACTCAGGCGCGACCTTCTTTTGGAATGTGCAGAAATGTAGTTTTGAGAAAAACAGGCTTTTATATAGGAGCATCCTGTGTACGTTAAGGGAAGAGCGCTATTTGAAAGGGTCGTAATGACCACATGGAGTGGGGGATATGAAAAATGTCAGCTGATCCAAATGCACAGGTGTACCAGGAACATTTTAAGGTAAAAAAACAATTTTTGACTTTTTGACAATTTTGACCAAAATTTCACTCCCAGTGTCCCTTAAACGTGCAAAGAGAACGGAACCTCAAAGCTTTAAAACATTTGACTATCGCTCCAAGCCTACTGTATTCTAACATTCCCCTTGCACCTACAAGAAAAGAAACAAATGATATCTCAACTAACACGAAAATATCGGAATATTAGTTTGTAAGAATGGTTTGTACAAGAGTAGAGAAAGTCATGTGAGTACAACACCTCAGATTTTCCTAAAACTTGCGTTCCTTTGTACCCTTCTCTTCCCCCTCAATTTTAGTAATGTGAGAGAATACCTCCCCTCACATGTCGTTCCTACTTTTTCCTTAGAAATTAAAATTTACATGACATTAACATTTCAGTGAATTGGTCCAATTTATTCAGAGGCTTCAAAACATATATTCCTGGTGCATTATCCAGATGAGATTTTTCGGTGGAATGCTTTTACTAGGAATTGATAGAGTAGGCAAGGGAAAATTCGGCTCGTGTGCCACTTCCGTTCTTGTGTTCTCATTAAGTGACGAGTATAGCTGTTTCATGAAGAGTGGTAGAGAGAATTTGTTGTAAGGTTCAAGAACAGAAAAGTTTGCTCCTTAATTCGTGTTTCAGAGTCTAAATACAATATTAAATTTAAAACCAAAGAATTTATTACATTGACCAAACAGTCTTAAAATATTATTAAGGCTAAATAATAACGGAACTTAGTTGCTTATTTATTGTGAAAGAGAATTTAATATAGTAATAAGTCCATAAGATATTTAAAATAAAAGTATTCAAAACAGCCTAAAAATTATATGCCGTGCAGATGGAACGGACCCACCGCTGCAAGTTTTGCATCAAACCACGTCACTCAGCAAAAGAATCGGAGTGAGGTAGGTTCAATCCCTGGCTCTCCTCTCGTGCCCATACCTGTGAAAAAGTTCCAACATAACTGTTGTTCTCTGATAATGGAATTGGTACACAAAGGAAAGATTACCCCAGGGATAAATTATTTCCATCCTTCTTTTAAAACTCCGGTACTGCTATATAATAAAGCAATTTCTCAAAGAGAGCCCCAGAATGTTCTCATTTTATTTCTTCGTCTTTAAAATAGATTCAACTATTCGGTTGGTTTACTGTATTCAGAGGTTTATTGCAGACTCGTTAAACGAGGCATCTACCTTTGTAGGGTTCTAACTGCTGCTATGAATGCAAAATCCCGTTCCACTTTTACTGAAAAAGCAAAATGTTTTACAATCGCAATTCTTTCTCTGTACACTCTCTAAAAACTTTTAGTATAAAAAGTTTATTCTTCTGTTTCGTTTGTTACTTTCTCTACCACGTATAGTAAATAGATGAAGTATTGTATTCCACCTAAAAATTCGATGTCGAGATTTCAATGGCAATATGTTTTGAGGCCCCTGAATCAATGAAGCATTTTTTAGAAAAAGGTCCGTGTGTGTGCCTGTGTGTCTGTCAGTCTGTGGACAGTATAACTCAGAAACGAAAAGTCGCTTAAAAACCAAAGTTGGTATTTAAGTTTAACGTCTTTCAAGGATTCGACACAAAGATTTTGAAGAAAATATCCCTACCCTAAACTACCCTTTACATGGAAAAATTTTCGAAAATTTTGATTTTCTTGAATATGGCTCTAACGACTTTGATTAAAATGCCATACCTTTGAGATATTTTTATGGCAGATGAAACGTATATTTTGAATTTTCTGTCTATAACCTATGTATTCCTGTTTACTCTGGATAGCTTTTGTGTAACTAGTAAATCGTAAAAAATAGACAAAATCGTAATGTACAAATATGTATTCCTCGTTATTTTTCAATTGTGGAATATTTAAGGTTCCGTAAAACGGAGCATCGTTATTCATTTTTTTATATCTTAGCCGTGCAAAGGAACGGAATCTCAAAGGTTTAAAAGATTTGACTATCGCTCAAAGCCTACTGTATTCTAACATTCCCGTTGCACCTACAAGGAAATAACCAATAAGATAATGTGTACAAATGTTTATCTTAACTAACTCGAAGTAGATAAGAATAGTTAGTATAACAGTAGAGAAAGTAATGTGAATGTCACATTTCAGAGCTGTCTTTAAGGTAATCATTGCAGCACGTCACTGACTTAAGAATGCCAAACCAATAAACAGGACTTTCTAAACGTGGAACTGACGGAAGGAGACACAGATTTGTTAATCTGTTTGGACCTAACGACCCAAGGGGCAACGTAATTTAATTACATGAGCCATGCACAACATTATTGCATTATATAGGGTTGTCCAAAGCTGCTCCAGCTTCGTTTAATAACACCAAAGAGCTAGTTTATTGGGCAGAAGGAAGTACGTCTATTGTCTTCACCCACGATACCCTTAAGCTTTCATTATGGTTCCTTTAGATCATTAACTATGCAAAGTGGGCGCCAGTTTATTACACTTCCCCAACCTCGATCTACAATATTTGATTACTATATACCCAATTCCCCTTGTATCTACAAGGAAATAAACAATAAGATAACTTCTGCAAATGTTTATCTCAACTAACACGAAGAAGATATAAGAATATGAGTTTGTAAGAATGGTTAGTATAAGAGTAGAGAAAGTCATGTGAGTGCAACACACTAGATTTCTTCTCGTATATTCTTGTTATACTTGCGATAAAACAAATGCATTTGAGATGCTTACAATTGTAAAATATAGTATTAGAATTTTTATTGTAGTATTATTTTAATAGATACAAGTGAAATCCATGGAACCGCAGTCAAATGATATTCCTTTATCATGCACACGTGCATTACACCGATTATTTTACGTGGGCCCTCCCATATCCTGTACTGCAGCCACATTTGATTGCGTTTGCTGAGTTAGAAACCCGCGAACTACAGCTTTCAGTGGACGGCCAGTGCATTTATCTCACCATAACGCTCTCGGCTATTCACGACAATTGCAAGAGACAGTCGCTTATGCACATATGAAAACCGGTTTTATGAATAATAGAGGAAGAACGGTATAAGTAGCAAAACAATTTGGGCTGGAATCTGCTAATTTTGGTCAGAGACCTCTCTATGAAGCCTTGAGGTTCTTTTACGGGGCATAAATCTAGAGTATGGGGCAACCTCATTTACTTCTCTTTCGAAAGACACACGCTAAGGATTTTTGGACCCGAAAACATCCATCGCATTCCCCGGGGTTTGACCTCGCGGCCTCTGGAACTACAGGTGCTACCCCGAGACCATACATCAGGCAGTCCAAAGTCAGCTCAAAAGGGCCAGTTCACTGAAACGCGTTCGTTCTTGCCTCGCTCCATTGGCCATCCCTTCTCTTCACTACTGTTTAGCTTCAGAAATCTTCGTTCGCTGGCGATCATGGCTTTATAGGGACATGTGTTTCATGAAGAGTGGTAGAGAGAATTTTTTTGTAAGTTACAAAAACATGAAAATGTGTTGTTTAATATACGGATTTGAATCTGCAAGATCAGAAGCACAAATCAAATTTTGGTGGTACTACAAATATTCATTTACAATTTCAAAAGGTACTTTCTGAATACTCGTATTTATAAACATATAAAAGGGCGATATGATTCCACTTTTAGGGGTTTATTTATTATTAGTTTCTTTAATATAAGCTATTGTATCTCGCGATTCAAAGTTTGAACACAATATTGTCTTTAAAACCAAACGATTTATTTTGTTGACAAAATAGCTTTAAAATATGTTTAAGTTTAAACGGCAATGGAATGTTACTGCTTTATATATTCTGAAACAATTTGGTATGTTAATCACAAGGCAGCGTAAGGATATTACGTGCAAAAGATAAAGGAAGGCTATCAATTTGAAGATTATCTACTTTGCCTAACCACAGTAATAGTTCAAAATACTCCTAATATAAACAAAATAGTTAATAATAGTGCAGCAATTATTACTACTACGCAGGTGGAACGAAGCCACCTCTGTGCTTGTTGTATCAAAACAAGCTTCGTCACTCGGCAAGAGAATGTGGGGTGGGTGAAGCAAGTTCAATGCAAACTCTTGTCTCGTGCCCATGCCTGTCATACAAAGAGAACGACTTTTGAGATACGAGCTGACTCAGGTAAAAGGGCGTGTTAATGAAATGCAGCTTAGCTATATAAACTACAGTGAAACAGTTGAAACGCAAGCCAATAAAACCGCCCACTTTATAAGGAGATACAGAAGAAGCCATAAAAGCTACACGGGAATATAAATAAAGCATGAAGATGGAAACCTGCGCTTGTGAGTTTCCATGCAGCATTGACCTCCCACCCAGTATGAATTCCAAGTGTTTCCACAAGATGGAAAAATTTATTCCTTAGACATGGGTCATGAAAGAGCACATAGCTTTTGTGGCAGCTATTTCTACACACAGGGTGCGCGCGCAATCCACAAGACAAACGAGTTTTCAGCTTTTAAATGGAGCGATTAATACACATGTAAGTGATAGGGAAATTAAGTATAAGAAAATATATTGAAATAATAATAACAATAACAAGAACAACAACAACAATAATAATAATAATAATTAATAATAATAATAATTAATAATAATAATAATAATAATTAATAATAATAATAATTAATAATAATAATAATAGTAATAATAATAATAATAATAGTAATAATAATAATAATAATAATAATAATAATAATAATAATAATAATAATAATTAATAATAATAATAATAATAATAATAATAATAATAATAATAATAATAATAATAATAATAATAATAATAATAATAATAATAATAATAATAATAATAATAATAATAATAATAATAATAATAATAATAATAATAATAATAATAATAATAATAATAATAATAATAATAATAATAATAATAATAATAATAATAATAATAATAATAATAATAATAATAATAATAATAATAATAATAATAATAATAATAATAATAATAATAATAATAATAATAATAATAATAATAATAATAATAATAATAATAATAATAATAATAATAATAATAATAATAATAATAATAATAATAATAATAATAATAATAATAATAATAATAATAATAATAATAATAATAATAATAAAATTTTACAGGTAAAGACTACTTCTTAGTTCCTTTCCTTTCATTTAATGGAACTCTTTGTGCATGTTGATCTTAAATACCAGGTCCGGTACTTCTTTGTTTAGTTTTTTTACGTAACAGAAAAAAGACAGGCGCATTTAGCGTTTTATAGAAATCTGATGTCACGACCCGCGCAAGCCGCTGGAGGGTGCCTCAGCGGCTTCCCTCCAAAACCGGAAAAAGTTCAACTAGGCAGTGCTCGCTCGAACGGCCACCCTCTGGCGGAGGCGCCAAGAACCTCCAACTCGCGAGGTTCTGCTGCATCTCCCCACCAAAATGAGTAGAAATTGGAGAGAGGATTTACGAGGCAGAAAAAGAAACACAGAAAAATAAAAATCTGATGTGTTGCAATCACATGACTTTCTCTACTCTTATACGGGGATCTTCTTCGTGTTAGTTGAGATGTACATCTCTCAAATTATCTTATTGCTTATTTCCTTATAGGTGCAAGGGGAATATTAGAATACAGTAGGCTTTGAGCGATAGTCAATCTTTTAAAGCTTTGAGATCCCGTTCTCTTTGCACACTTAACATATAAAAAAAAATGAACAATGATGTTCCAATTCACGAAAGCTTTATTACAAGTAACAAGGAATATCTCCGAAATGGTTCACTCTACAAAAACATGTATTCAGATATAAATTGTGTGTTTTAGCGAGATCTACATTTTTTGAAAAGTAAGATTTTGTGTATCTCTTACGGCTTACGAATTATTCAAAAGTCATCCAGTAAAGAGGACTAAATATGCCATAGCCAGAAAATTCAAAATATACACTTCATTTGTCATACAAATATCTTAAACATATGGTATTTTCATCAAAATCGTTAGAGCCATTTTCAACAAAGTCAAAATTTTCGAAACATTTCCATGAAAAGGGTAGTTTAGGGTGGGGCTATTTTCTTCAAAATCTTCGTGTCGCATCCTTAAAAGACATTAAACTTAAATACCAAATTTGGTTTTTAAACCACTTTTCGTTTTTGAGTTATGCTGTCCACAGACTGACACACACACACACACACACACGGACCTTTATCTAAAGGTGCTTTTTTGGGTTCAGGGGGTCTCAAAACGTATATTTCCGGTGAAATCTCGACATCGAATTTTTGGGTGGAATACAATACTTTAGCTACTTACCAGTAGAGAAAGTAAAAAAACGACTGAAAAAAATTATCAGAAGCAATCCAACCCAGGATGTACCAAATACGAGGCACAGCGTTGCCGTACATTTTATGCAATATTCCTGAACTATCCGTTAGCACCTAATTATAAAGCTAACAAAATGATTTCAATTGGCCACATAATTCTGCGTTAGGTTATGACGTCAGCACTTCAGCAGTCAACTTCTTGTCGTTGGGATGGCGATGCTTATTTGTTTTTTGTTAGTGCCATATATCATACTGGAAAGTTTCGATAAAATAGATGATATGTTGCAGGAAATTGAATGCTTTGTGGAGATAGATGATATTCCGCTAGAAATGATTGAACAGACAGGAGAATCTTCATTGATTCCTGAAAAATCAAGAATTTGTGCTAAAGGAAATATAAGAAAATGTATGCCAAAGTTTGTGTAAGGAATGTATTTTAAATATGGTTCAGATTGCGAAACAGGAAATTTAATACGTGGCCTTGACTTAAATTTGTCTTATTATTCTTCTAAAACTTACTGTTTAAAATTCCTTTCTTCCACTTCTCTTAAAACGGAGGTAAAGCTAGTTTGAAAAATTAAACTAATAAAGAGAATCATTCGGAATTGTTGAACGGCCACAATCAAGAGGTATTTAATATATAACCTGACCTCTTAGGAGATGCACATCTTTTGTGTAACAAGATTTTGTTTGTTATAGTTTACACTTATTCAAAAATTATCCACAATGAATCGACTTCAGAGGCTGTTACTAAATAATAATATGAGCAATTAATTACTTTTTTTATAAAAATGCCTTAGACACGTGGTATTTTAATGAAAATTGTAGGATTTCCGTCATAACCTTTGTGTCGCAGCTTTGATACACGCCGAACTTAAATACCAAGTTACTTGTTTAACCAATTCTACAACCGCCCTCTTAAAGAGCCCTATAGGGACAAAAGGCTGTTCTATTTCCTCGTTCTCCTCTCCCTCTCCCTCCTTCTATTCCCCTACTTCTTCCTCTTCCTCCTTCTATTCCCCTACTTCTTCCTCTTCCTCCTTCTATCCCCCTCCTCTCCCTCTCCTCCTTCTATCCCCCTCCTCTCCCTCTCCTCCTTCTATCCCCCTACTTCTTCCTCTTCCTCCTTCTATTCCCCCTCCTCTCCCTCTCCTCCTTCTATTCCCCTACTTCTTCCTCTTCCTCCTTCTATTCCCCCTCCTCTCCCTCTCCTCCTTCTATTCCCCTACTTGTTCCTCTTCGTCCTTCTATTCCCCAACTTCTTCCTCTTCCTCCTTCTATTCCCCCTCCTCTCCCTCTCCCTCATCTATTACCCTACTTCTTCCTCTTCCTCCTTCTATTCCCCCTCCGCTCCCTCCTTCTATACCCCTACTTCTTCCTCTCCCTCCTTCTATTCCCCTACTTCTTCCTCTTCCTCCTTCTATTCCCCCACTTCTTCCTCTTCGTCCGTCTATTCCCCTACTTCTTCCTCTCCCTCCTTCTATACCCCTACTTCTTCCTCTTCATCCTTCTATTCCCCTACTTCTTCCTCTTCCTCCTTCTATTCCCCTACTTCTTCCTCTTCCTCCTTCTATTCCGCTACTTCTTCCTCTTCCTCCTTCTATTCCCCTACTTCTTCCTCTTCCTCCTTCTATTCCGCTACTTCTTCCTCTTCCTCCTTCTATTCCGCTACTTCTTCCTCTTCCTCCTTCTATTCCGCTACTTCTTCCTCTTCCTCCTTCTATTCCCCCTCCTCTTCCTCTTTCTCCTTCTATTCCCCTACTTCTTCCTCTTCCTCCTTCTATTCCCCTACTTCTTCCTCTTCCTCCTATTCCGCTACTTCTTCCTCTTCCTCCTTCTATTCCCCTACTTCTTCCTCTCCCTCCTTCTATTCCCCTCTTCTTCCTCTTCCTTTTTCTATTCCCCTACTTCTTCCTCTTCCTCCTTCTATTCCCCCTCTTCTTCCTCTTCCTCCTTCTATTCCCCCACTTCTTCCTCTTCCTCCTTCTATTCCCCTACTTCTTCCTCTTCCTCCTTCTATTCCGCTACTTCTTCCTCTTCCTCCTTCTATTCCCCTACTTCTTCCTCTCCCTCCTTCTATTCCCCCTCTTCTTCCTCTTCCTCCTTCTATTCCCCCTCTTCTTCCTCTTCCTCCTTCTATTCCCCCACTTCTTCCTCTTCCTATTCCCCCTCTTCTTCCTCTTCCTCCTTCTATTCCGCTACTTCTTCCTCTTCCTCCTTCTATTCCCCTACTTCTTCCTCTTCCTCCTTCTATTCCGCTACTTCTTCCTCTTCCTCCTTCTATTCCCCCTCTTCTTCCTCTTCCTCCTTCTATTCCCCCACTTCTTCCTCTTCCTCCTTCTATTCCCCTACTTCTTCCTCTTCCTCCTTCTATTCCGCTACTTCTTCCTCTTCCTCCTTCTATTCCCCCTCTTCTTCCTCTTCCTCCTTCTATTCCCCTACTTCTTCCTCTTCCTCCTTCTATTCCCCTACTTCTTCCTCTTCCTCCTTCTATTCCGCTACTTCTTCCTCTTCCTCCTTCTATTCCCCTACTTCTTCCTCTTCCTCCTTCTATTCCCCTACTTCTTCCTCTTCCTCCTTCTATTCCGCTACTTCTTCCTCTTCCTCCTTCTATTCCCCCTCTTCTTCCTCTTCCTCCTTCTATTCCGCTACTTCTTCCTCTTCCTCCTTCTATTCCCCTACTTCTTCCTCTTCCTCCTTCTATTCCGCTACTTCTTCCTCTTCCTCCTTCTATTCCCCCTCTTCTTCCTCTTCCTCCTTCTATTCCGCTACTTCTTCCTCTTCCTCCTTCTATTCCCCTACTTCTTCCTCTTCCTCCTTCTATTCCGCTACTTCTTCCTCTTCCTCCTTCTATTCCCCCTCTTCTTCCTCTTCCTCCTTCTATTCCCCCTACTTCTTCCTCTTCCTCCTTCTATTCCCCCTACTTCTTCCTCTTCCTCCTTCTATTCCCCCTACTTCTTCCTCTTCCTCCTTCTATTCCCCCTACTTCTTCCTCTTCCTCCTTCTATTTCCCCTCTTCTTCTTCTTTCTCCTTCTATTCCCCCTACTTCTTCCTCTTCCTCCTTCTATTCCCCTACTTCTTCCTCTTCCTCCTTCTATTTCCCCTCTTCTTCTTCTTTCTCCTTCTATTCCCCCTCTTCTCCCTCTTCCTCCTTCTATTCCCCCTCTTCTCCCTCTTCCTCCTTCTATTCCCCCTCTTCTCCCTCTTCCTCCTTCTATTCCCCCACCTCTTCCTCTTCTTCATTTCCTTCACCTTCTTCATTACCCTCTTCTTCTTTAACTTCTTCACCTTCACCACCCTCTTCACCACTATCTTCTTCATATCCTTCACCTTCACCTTCATTTCCTTCACCACCTCCTTCACCACCTCATTCTTCTCCTTCACCTTCTTCATCACCTTCATCTTCACCATCATCACCTTCTACATCACCTTCATCTTCTGCTTCATCATCTTCACCTTCACCTTCTGCATCTGGTTCTCCCTGTTACTGTTCTCATTATTATTGTTATTGCTACTGCTTCTCCCACTCCTCCAAGCGCTACGGACTGCCTATTGCACTTCTGTAAGGCTCCACATTTTTAAGTACAGTGGACTCCAAATGTTTCCCAAGCCACGTGTTCCTAGCCGCGCTGGGAACGCAAGATAGCTTATCGGTAGGTTATGCCAGGTGGTCTCAAAGGTCGACTTGGCAGCTCATACCTGTCTACAAGGGTGAGGAGCGTAATGTGTTTTTTAAGTTCAAAGAGAATATCATTCCATCATTTCTCTTACACTTGCTCGTAAGAAAATAATCTCAGTGTAAAGAAAACAAATTTAACGCTATAAATCCAGAAATAATTTTCAGCGAAAATAGAAACTAAATATTCGGCATTAGAGCTGTCATTATTTAAACTATTCATGGAGAGACATGTATGTGCTGTAAAATTTGCACCCCTCGTCCATCGAAAAGCATTTGGAGCCGGCTGTACACCCTTTTTATGAAATATATGCTGCTTACTTCATCAATAGGGCCCGGATTCTTAGTTTTTTAACTATTTTGTTCCTTGATAGTTAACTGCAGTGGTTTAATTTAATTATCTGTTTCATGATCATCGAAGCCAAATCTTATAAAACCTAAAAGTGGCTAAATGACACTTTGAAACCTAAAAGAGGCTAAATCTCCTATTTATTTTAAAATGAAAAAAACAACCTTATTTTAAAATGGGAAAATAAAATGCTTATGGAATTATGAATGGACTTTGTTACATCTTTGCTACGTCTTTTCACTTAGAGGAGTAATGACAACAATGCAAGAGGCAACTGACTTGTACTTAGCTGTGTGGGACCAAGCTCTGTATTGTTGCAAGCAAGAAATGTGGGGATTGTCGAGGGGAAAGGGGTCATTAGGAGAACACACCATAAACTCAAGTTTAAAAACAGTATCCGTTGTGTTCAGTTGACTACCGCGTATTGTTAATGCTTACAATTGCTACACCGTTAGAAGTCAATTTTCCTTAGATTTGGCAGGTAATTTAAGGAGCCAGTGTCATGCCTAAAGTCAGCTCATCTCGAAGGTGGTTGATTCGTCAGTGGATTGGTAACGATCCGAACTTCACCACAGATGGCAAAGTAATATTTTGCCAAATCTGCCAAAAGCGAAAGAAACCATGCCCACAGACACAAAAGTTTGAACAAATATTAACATCTTCTATAGTGCACAAATAAAGTCGCATTAAGCGGCTAGGTGCTGTGCAGATAAACATACCGTACAGCAGAACCTGTATGATCTGTTCTCGGTTGCTGGAATGCAGGTAAGGATTAAACACCTGTTATAATGCACATAGCGTATAAACTATAATTTTATTTCCGTATTTTCCAGGTGCCCTATGGCCAAAAATAGCATTTTCAGCAGCACAAAGGATCTATAGAACATATTAGCAACATTGCTACAAAAAGAGGACAATTAATAATAAAATTAATAAACAATAATAATATAAAAACTATTTCGGGAGGTTAAAGAACTAAAAAAAACTTTTTTAAGATACAAAAATAACTAAAACTTAATTTTAAGAACCTAAAAATCCTGGCCCTATTCATCACTATCCCACCAAGATTCTTACATCATTTATTTTCTTTCCAATTTTCAATTTCTTAATCGTATCCGAAACACAATTTTTATTCGTAACTTGTGAAACTCTAGAAATACCTTTTATTATCCAATTTTCAGAACTGCTATAGGTGTATTTCGTGGACTTCATGACAAGTGAAGGCCCGGAGATCCGGGAATGCCTTAAGATAAAGGATTTCTTGTTGACCGGCTTCACTGGATCGCCTAATTGCTTTCGCTACACTGGCTTACAACTAATTGCACTTCCTCAACCCACAAATTTCGTTGCTAATGACCTCTTATTCTCTGAAGAAATTGAAACTCGTGCTTCTTATATATTACATTTATTTCAATATATGGAAAATATCTCCCATTATTTATCTTACAACTCAATAATTCCGGTGTCAATAATTAAAGTCGTACTAGGAAATGCATCCAATGATACGTCATATGTAATGTGATTGTATAAAACATAATTATAATTTTATGTAACTTAGACATGCACTTCGAAGGACGATACAAACTCTTTGGTATGTGCCAGTTTCGGGAAACAAAACTTTAGTGGAATGGAATATCGTTGTTCATTTTTTATATGTTACGCGTGCAAAGAGAACGGAATCTCAAAGCTTTAAAATATTTGACTATCGCACAAAGCCTACTGTATTCTAATATTCACGTTGTACCTACAAGGAAATAAGTAATAAGATAATTTGTACAAATATTTATCTCAACTAACACGAACAAGATATAGGAATAAGAGTTTGTAAGAATGGTTAGTACAAGAGTAGAGAAAGTCGTGTGAGTGCAGCACATCAGATATAGTGTTGTCCTCTGAAATACTTTGCTGTTTACATTTCCAAAACGTTCCACATTTATTTTAATCATTTTGTTGCAATACCATATAAATGAAAACACATTAAGGGAGATGCAGCAAGCAAAAATCCGTGAGCTCAGAGTTTCCATTGCGTAGCGTGTTGTATAGGTCGTTATTAAATTTGCCTGAAGATGGAGTTGATTGGAACCCCGTCAACATGGGCACATCTAAATTGTAAATTGGACATTGGTTGTTCATTAGATCAGTACTGCGTTGGTGAACATATGGGAACATTTCTTTTCTGTAGTTATGTAAAGCGAACACCAGGTACTCAGAGCGTGTTTCTCACTTTGTAAGCATATTGACCAACACTTCAGCTCTGATTGCATCAGTTCTGAGACATAAATGGGCTATTCCATTTCATATGTCAAAAGTAATTAATAATGTTTACATGTAAAAGAAAACAATTTTGAGAAACTTATGTCTTTAGTGTTTATAGTTTTCCAGCTAAAAGTCGGTAAAATTTGCGTTATCTTTTTATAAAGATTAAACTTATATAAGTTTAAACCTCTTTTATTGCAGTTTTCAGTTTTATGAAACCCCATTTTTAACAATGAAACAATAAATATATCTCTCCTAGTAAAGATGCTGAGCTGCTTGTGCTTGGCTCTTGCTTTTCTGTGGACCAAAAGCACATCAATGTAATTCTGGTATTCGTTGAAAACTGACCACGTGTTCAACTCTAATGCGACTAAATCCGGCTGGAAGGTGATTCATGTGCTTCAAGTTGCCCCATGTCCACAGTAAATGTTCTTAAAGCTGCTACAGTGACCCAAGTGACGTCGAGGTTATAAACTGACGCAATAATCAGCTCCTAGCAGGAGTCATTTGTTTTAGTGCAGGAGTTTGTTACCTGCCCTTGCCCCTGCATTTTTGAAGGGCTCTGCTAACTCCACCTGTGGTACACTTGAGGAAGTAACGAAACGTGAAGAATTCATGAGAGAGAGAGAGAGAGGGGGGGGGGGCTACTCGAAACATTTCCCTGCAACTTTATATTGTAGGAATGTAAATAACAAAATAAAGGTATTCTGGGTCAATGCATGGTACCCCACATTCAAAATTAACTACAAATCGCATAAAAGGCTTTCACATGGCCCTTTCTACTCGCTATACTGTTCTCACAGACTATTTATAAATAATTAAGATAACATTTTTCATTACACATTTAAAAATCTGATGTGTTGTACTCACATGCCTTTCTCTACCCATGTTACTCGAAGTAAGCATTTTCAGAAATTATCCTGTTGCTGATGCTCTTGTGGATACAAGGGGAATATGAGAATACAGTAGGTCTTGAGTGATAGTCAAATCTTTTAAAGCTTTGGAATTCCAAGAAATAAAAAAAGTAAATAACGGCCTTCCTTTCGAGAAAAGTTGAGGTATTGCAAAGGTCACACAAATAACAAGGAATATCTCCGAAAGAGTTTACTCCATACAAAAATGCATTTGGACATATATACCTTAGTTATTTTAACGAGATCTATATTTTTTGTGTAATAAGATTTGGTCTATCTCTTATGGTTTTCGAGTTGTGCGTAAGCTATCAAGAGTATAGCCAGAGAATTCAAAATATACACTTCATTTGCCGTACAAATATCTCAAAGATATCGTATTTTAGTCAAAATCGTTACAGTCATTTCTGAGAATCAGAAATTTCTAAAAATTTTCCATGTAAAAGGCAGTTTAGGGTAGAGCAATTTTCTTCAAAATCTTCGTGTTGTGTCCTTGAAAGACTTAAATGCCAACTTTGGTTTTTTAAACAAATTTTCCTTTTTGAGTTGTTCTCCACAGACTGACAACGCTCGCGTTCGGACCTTTTCTGAAAACATTTTTTTTTTTATTAACGGAGTCTCAAAACATCCTTCCAGTGAAATCTCGAGATTGAATTTTTGAATTGAATACAATATTTCTCTACTTACCAACAAGCTTACTGCTGGTGTTTTTAAACATACAAGCTGCGTGTGAGCCATGTTTAAGAGTTGGAATCAGGACTTAAAAATTCAATGCCATAGTCGGGAAGCCATTGATCTTCCGGTTATCGAGCGGCTGCTTTAACCACTAAGCTACCATGGCCAACTTGCCAGTACGACATTAAACTTAACAGGGAAAAAGTGCGAATTAGCTGGGGAATTTAATTACAAGCATATTATAGACATTTAGGGGCTGGCAAGTCGACCTTCGACAGCACCTGACCTAACTGATGGATAAGCTATCCTGGCTTCCCCCCGTGGCTAGGAGCATGGGAGTAGGAATACATTTGGAGGCGGCTGTACAACTGACCTCCTTCACAAGTGCCGAGTTAGAAACTTTAGCGAAAATCCCAAATTGTGATAAGCCGCTTTAAAGTTGGTCATACAAGAATTATGGATTCCTACTTGTTGAACGAAGGACTTTCAATCGTCTGTGAGAACTGTCTTGACCTTTCCAGTATTGGGATAGAAGTGCAGACAGTTCAGTACTCTAACAATGAGAGGTTTGGAGCGCAGCCTCCCTGTGGTGTGACGGTAGTGCCATAACATTATATGTGAAGCATGCCAGCCTAAGGGCCTAATTATGTATTCGTAAATTTATAATAAGTATACTGTTTATTCATGAAGGGTAATTGCCATAGACAAGAGAGTAACGTGTTGTAAAGCCCACCTGCTGAACATAAGGGGCTGACAATGACGTCACGTCAAAAAGACATAAATCGCACAAGCCCATTTAGTTAATTTTATCTTGCTGGTACCATAGCTCACCTGCCTGTTGTGCGAAGGGTTCCAGTTTCGATTACCGGTTGGGCAGTGAGAATTCCCTCTAGAAAAGTTGATTTCCTGGAGTCGAAAGCATGAATGTGTGCGAGTAACACTTGCAGAAGTTATCTTATTGCTTATTTCCTTGTAGGTGCACGGGGAATAACGCAATTTAAAAGCTTTAAAAGATTTGAGTATCGCTCAAAGCCTACTGTATTCTAATATTCCCCTTGCACCTACAAGGAAATAAGCAATAGGATAATTTGTACAAAAGTTTATCACAACTAACAAAATGCAGCAATAAAATTAATAGTATTTATTTATTATTGAAGGTTAAGGATTTTTAAAGTAGTTTTTGCATAAATTTTAGCTTAAATAGCATACATTTTTCTAGATTTTGCAAATGCATAAAAGAATTGTCATAAATATAGTTAGAACTTCTGATTTTTTCGGTCATAAGTGCTCGCATATTTCTGACATGTTTAGGTGATAGACATTCGGGTCTAACCAGCGCTCTGTCCGCTGTGTAGTGCGTTTACTGTAGGTGCTGACGTCACTGAAACAATGCCCTGACGTGACCCACGCCAACGCTATCTCGCCGGCAGAGCTACCAACATGACAGTACAAACATTAGCTCAGTATAGTGTTGAACTATATACGTTTCAAAATCTGAATTCTGCCTTAATGTAATTAAAATTACACCATTTATCCAGTAAATTTTTTCGACATGCTGAGAGCACAAAGTTAGAAATTTTATTCATTAATTCCTAATTTTAGCAATAGATTTTTGAAATCAGATCTATAACTGAAAGTTTAAAAAACCCTTGTTATTAATTAGGGACACATACTTTCACAGCATTATTTACAGATAATCTAATTTTTAGGAGAGAAAATACCTAATATAAACAATATGAGTGTATTAGTTCTTAACCAATGAAATATGAACTGAAGAATTGTGTCCAGAAAAATATTATACTTAAAATTTTGATTAGTTGCACTCACATGACTTTCTCTACTCTTGTACTAACCATTCTTACAAACTCTTATTCCTATATCTTCTTCGTGTTAGTTGAGATAAACATTTGTACAAATTATCTTATTGCTGATTTCCTTGTAGCTGCAAGGGGAACATTAGAATACAGTAGGCTTTGTGCGATAGTCAAATGTTTTAAAACCTTTGAGACTCAGTTCTCCTTGCACACTTAACATATAAAAAAATAAACAACAATGTTCCATTTTGCGAAAGTTTTAATATTTTCGAAACTGACATACATAAGAAGGAATATCTCCGAAATGTTTCACACTATAAAACATTTATTCAGGCATAAATTGTGTGTTTTAGCGAGATTACATTTTTTGTATAGTAAGGTTTTGTCTATCTCTTACGATTTACGAGTTATTCAAAAGTCATCCAGATTAAACAGGACTACATAGGCTATAGCCAGAAAATTCAAAATATACATTTCATTTATCATAAAAATGTCTCAAACTTATGGCATTTTAATCAAAATCGTTAAAGCCATTTTCAGGAAAATAAAAATTTTCGAAAAATATTCGATGTAAAGGGTAGTTTTGGGTGGGGCTATTTTCTTCAAAATATTCGTTTCACATCCTTGAAAGACATTAAACTTAAATACCTACTTTGGTGTTTAAGCGACTTTTCGTTTTTGAGTTATGCTGTCCACAGACTGACATACACACACGGACTATTTAAAAAAAATTCTTTTTTGGATTCAGAGGGCCTCAAAACATATATTTCCGGTGAAATCTCGGCATCGAGTTTGTGGGTGGAATACAATACTTCCCCTTCTTACCAGCAGAGAAACTAAAAAAAACACACAAACGTAGGTTTCCTTTTTATTACTCCGAAACCGAATTAATACAGTTTGAATGCTCACTCCACAACCCGGTCCCACCGCAAGTATTTCAGTCCTCTCTCGATTGCGTCTATCCACGCCTGTTTTGTATCTTTGTTCGCTTTGATGTCTATCACGTGATTACAACGTGTTTCATACTGCTACGTTCTGTCACAGGAATCTTTAATTCTCTCCCATTGTTAATTAATTTGCTTTATTGTTGCTCGACGTGGATATATTCTCCCACACAGGTGCGGGCACCAGTGAAAGGGAAGTTATTAAATTCCTTCTAAGATGTGCTTCATGGAAGAGCGTTTGTTATTAATACGAGTGGTGGAAAGAGATAAGTCATCAAACCACACCGCCCTAAAGGGGATGTCTACCAAGTTCGAAATGGAGAAAGATCGAAATGATCTATAAAACAACGCCAGGGAATCTCACTATGGGCTAGGTGAAGCATGCGAGAATGAAGCTCGGACTGTGGGACGTTGTGTTGCAGCTTTTCGTATAGCACATGGTAGTGTGCATCAGGGAGCAGGTGGAGGTCGACATGGGGTCGAAAACAGCGTTACTGAATTGATTTAACTCTTGCTGCATATGGACATAATCTGGAATATCATCTCCGTCCAACACTGCTCAGGAAACGACACAACCACCGAGATTCCACTATTCTTTTGTCACAATTCAATGGCCTAGCGGAACACGTTTGTACGATGGCGCTGGCAGGTTCTAGAACATCGACCCTTTTCACCGGACATAAGCCCATTGTGACCTGTTCCTTAAGATGGAAAAAAAAAAAAAAAAAAAAAAAAAAAAAAAAAAAAAAAAAAAAAAAAAACCACTAGGAGGGATACGTTTCAGCACCAGAGGGAATAGTTCGAGTTACATGTTTACTTTCTCTCCTGGTTAGTAGAGGAAGTATTGTATTCCACTCAAAATTTAGATGTCGAGATTTCACCGGGAATATACAGTGGCGGCTCGCAGTCAAAATTTTAGGGTAGGCAAAGTGTAACAGTAACAAACAACAACAACAACAACAACAATAATAATAATGATGATGATGATGATAATAATAATAATAATAATAATAATAACAATAATAATAATATAATAATAATAATATAATAATAATAATAATAATAATAATAATAATAATAATAATAATAATAATAATAATAATAATAATAATAATAATAATAATAATAATAATAATAATAATAATAATAATAATAATAATAATAATAATAATAATAATAATAATAATAATAATAATAATAATAATAATAATAATAATAATAATAATAATAATAATAATAATAATAATAATAATAATAATAATAATAATAATAATAATAATAATAATAATAATAATAATAATAATAATAATAATAATAATAATAATAATAATAATAATAATAATAATAAACCCCGTTTATCCGAAATATAGGGGGCGAAGTCATTGCGGATAACGCAAACAATATATTGTTTGGTTGTTTAATAAGAGCAGAGTGAATGAGTGTGACTTACGGACGAATTACCGCCAAAACTGAAATCACGAGTGTCGGCAGATTTTTTTCCAGGGGGGGGGGGCCACATGTTGGAAATTTGCAATCATATAATATTAAATCATTATTTTACTGTCAAAATTTATAGTATTTGTTGCAGATAACCGTATTAATTTGTGCTAAACAAAAATTGTTCTTTACATCAAAATTAAAATAATAGTTTAAAAGTCAGTAACTGACTCCACATTAAGTTCACCAACTTCCAAGGGGGGACCGTGGCCCCCCTTGCCCCCGTTTCGCGACGCCCATGACTAAAATAGATTAAGAAATTGAAAAATTGTCTGACTGCAGATTTGTGTTAAATAGCTAAAACACTCCTCTTTTCATTGTCAGTGCGCCGCGAAAGCGAAATTTGTAATAGTTCACTAATTAAGTCGGTCATACTGGTATTACACAGAGATGACGACAGATTCAGATCTCTGAGATCTTCGTTCGTGGAGTATGGCTGTTCGGAAAATGTCGCATAAATTCGGATTTGGGCCGGCAAGTGTTCGGACTGCTGGCAGATGCGTCTACGCATGCTCGGAGTGCATATACAGACCGAATGTTTCCTTATCCCTGTTCAAGGGCCTCGTACTGAGGAAATGGGGCCGGGCAGGCAGAGGTCAAGCTAGCCTGCTCTCCACTACCCAGGTTCCATGCGTATCATTTCTGCCGCGCGTTTCAAACACGCAGCGCAGTTTTGATGAATCGGAATTGAGATTAAAGGATTTGACCATGCGCTGGTCATTATAACCGAGAAAACTTTTCTTGAACTGCAATTTAGGGGAAAATGACGGTTCAAATGATAAAATGCAGAATCATAGTTAAACATTATTTGTTGATATATTACGATAGGGTAGGCAGTGCCTACCCTGCCTACCCTGAGGAGCCGCGCCTGGGAATATATGCTTTTTAGACCCCCTGAATCCAAAAAAAAGCATTTTTGGAAAAAGGTCCGTGTGTGTGTCCGTCTGTGGACAGGATAACTAAAAAATGAAAAGTCGGTTAATAACCAAACTTGGTATTTAAGTTCCATGTCTTTCAAGGATGCGACACGAAGATTTTGAAGAAAATAGCCCTACCGTAAGCTAACCTTTACACGGAAGATTTTTAAAAAATTTTTATTTTCTTGAAAATGGCTCTAACGGTTTTGATTAAAATGTCTTATGTTTGAGATACTTTTATGACAAATGGAATGTACATCTTGAATTTTCTGGGTGTAGCTCCTGTAGTCGTATTTACGCTGGACAAATTTTGCATAACTGGTAAACCGTTAGAGATAGATCAAATCATACTGTACAAAAAAATTTAGATCTTGCTAAAATACACAATTTATGTCCAAATAAAGTTTTTTCTAGGGTGAACCATTTCGGAGATAGTCCTTGTTACGTGTGTGTGCTTCGGAAAACTTAAAAGTTTCATGAAGTGGAAAATCGTTGTTCATTTTTTATATGTGAAGTGTGCAAAGTAAACGGAATGTCAAAGCTTTAAAAGATTTGACTATCGCTCAAAGGCTACTATATTCTAATATTCCCCTTGTACCTACAAGGAAATAAGCTATAAGATAATTTTTACAAATGTTTATCTCAACTAACACGAAGAAGATATAGGAATAAGAGTTTGTAAGAATGATTAGTACAAGAGTAGAGAAGGTAATGTGAGTGGAACACATCAGACTTTTTTTAATGTTCTTGCTAATGTCCCACAAATATACTGAAATTCGTTTACTTTATTGTTAAGGTCTTGGGATTGAAAAGATCGCCAACCACTCCAGGGGCATGATCATGTTGGCAGAATGCAAGCGAAAAGATGGCCAAGCATTCTGCTATAGTGGTCTCCAGCGGACAGACGGAAACGAAGCCGTTCTAGAATACCTTATACGTCTGGAATATGGATGACGTCAGGGTGATGGATAAGCGGAAATTGGTTGAAGCGGACTGGAATGATAAGCACATCTGCGGAATGGGAAGAAAATGGAACCATTGAAATAGTGGAAACACCCTCCAAAGTAAGGTAAAATTAAAATATCAGTTGCAATAATATTTTGAAGACTTTTACCTCAAGAGAAATAGGAAGGAATTGTATTCAAGGTTACTAAATTCTTCTACATCGTCTTTGTTGGTAAAACAGTGGAATGCGAAATTTAAAAGTGCCTGTTTGTTAACAATGGACAAAAAACACATTGCACTGAGCACTGCTCAGACTTGTCTTAATTTTTTGTAGTGTTTTACGCCCGTTTTTACTACTATGGCACCGCAGGCGGTGACACTGATGATAAGTGGAATGAAGATGGAGCACCGATGGAATGAGATGGCGGGGGAAATTGGAGAACCCATAGGAAACTTACCCCAGCGCCGCTTTGTCCACCACGAATCCCACATGCGGTTACCTGGGATCGAACCCAGGCCACTTTGGTGAGAAACGAATAGCTTTAAACATAACATACAGCTAAATATTGTTTTCTTGATCAGGACAAGAACATTCCTTATGCACATTATTCTTTACTAATAAAGCATGTTTCTCAACCAGGAGTTCTAGAAACAGCAAAATCCGCCACTGTCGGAAGCGGAAAACATTTGAGATTGAACCTGGTGCCCTTTGAACGCGTTCTTGGCGCAGAGTCGCGCTGCATTGCCATGGCAACGGGACCACCATAAACATAATAAAACGGGTGGTCTCTCGCCGGGAGTTGAACCTCCACAATATGAGGCCCAAATCCTCTATAGAGCAGGATAATCTGCCCTTTCATTCCCAGCTTCAAAGTGGTGTCCGTGACAAACTAGTTTCATTTGATTACTGCCACCCGGCGAACCGTATCATACAAATAATCCTTATTGCGTTTACAAGGCTTCAAACAGGGTTCTTAAGCGGAGGTCCGCGGACCACAATGGACCTCCAGTTCTCGGAAACACAAAATCTCATCTCTTATACGCACAAGACTTCACCAAACAACTCTATACAAACCTTGTTTAATAACCAAATAGCTATTTATTTTTATATTGGCAATTTGAAGCTCCTACGATTATCGTTGAGAAAGACGAAATTGCTCTTGCGAACCTTTGCGGACATTACATAAAATTAAGTAATTTGCCGTGTGAAGTGAAATGAAATTTTGAATTTTAACTTAGTATTTTCGTCTTGTATCAAAGGTTAGCTGTGCCATGCTCACACACGCAGACAATGCACCTTTTTCTAAAAATGCATTTTTGGAGTCAGGGGACCTTAAAAGATACATTTCCGCTGGAATATTGAAATGGAATTTTTGAGCAGAATACAATACTTCCTCTAATTACTGTACAAATAATTATTGACAAGTTGCAAAAAAATATATGTGAAAGAACTTCTAGAAGCATTGAGAAAATATGTCAACCTGGCTTGCAATGAACAACATAAATTTAGCAAACGGCGGTCAACAATACATTGTATTTTTTCACTCTAGCAATTATTAGAAAAAATCAGATGTGTTGCACTCACATGACTTTCTCTACTCTTGTACTAACCATTCTTACACATTATCTTATTCGTTATTTCCTTGTAGGTGCAAGGAGAATATTAGAATACAGTAGACCTTGTGCGATAGTCAAATGTTTTAAAGCTTTGAGATTCCGTTCTCTTTGCACACGTAACATATAAAAAAATCTGATGTGTTACACTCACATGACTTGCTGTATTCTTGTACTAACCATTCTTACAAACTCTTATTCCTATATCTTATTCGTGTTAGTTGAGATAAATAACTGTACAAATTATCTTATTGCTGATTTCCTTGTAGGTGCAAGGGGAATACTTGAGCGATAGTCAAATGTTTTAAAGCTTTGAGATTCTGTTGTCTTTGCACACGTAACATATAAAAAATGAACAGCGATGATCCATTTCACGAAAGTTCTAAGTTTTCCGAAACTCACACACGTAACAAGGAATATCTACGAAATGGTTCACCCTACAAGAAAATTTATTTTGGCATAAATTTTGTGTATTTTAGCAAGATCTACATTTTTGTATAGTATAATTTGGTCTATCTCTAACGGTTTACCAGTTATGCAAAAGTCGTCCAGAGTAAATACGACTACAGGGGCTATAGCCAGAAAATTCAAGATATACATTTCATTTGTCATAAAAATATCTCAAACATATGACATTTTAATCAAAATCGTTAGAGCCAATTTCAAGAAAATCCAAATTTTCGAAAAATTTTCCATGTAAGGGGTAGTTTAGGGTGTGGCTATTTTCTTCAAAATCTTCGTGTCGTATCCTTGAAAGACATTAAATTTAAATACCAACTTTGGCTTTTAACCGACTTTTCGTTTTTGAGTTATGCTGTCCACATACTGACAGAGTGACAGACTGACAGACTGACACACAGGCACACACACGGACCTTTTTCTAAAAATGCTTTTTTTGGATTCAGGGGGTCTGAAAACATATATTTCCGGTGGAATCTCGACATCGAATTTTTGGGTTGAATACAATAGTTTCCCTACTTACCAGTAGAGAAAGTAAAAATGAACAACGATGTTCCATTTCACGAAATTCACAGGCTTCAGCAAATGCGATGAAGAAGTTTAACGAACCGTTCTGGTCATAAATTAATTCAACATTTTCTATGCATACCTAATTATGAGAAATTGCATTTTTGTCGTGTCACATCTTCTAAGAGATAGTGGAAGTGTAATTATAGTCTGAAGTTTCTTGACAGGCGGTGACGCTGTGTCAGTTATTTTCTTGTGACAGGATTAGCATAGAGGTCAATCAACTAGGAATGTCGTCATCCCCTTCAGTAAAATGCTCTGGGGAAATGGCTTTTCAAACTTCTGTCTTGCCTGCCTGCAGTTTCAGAAACAAGTGCTTTTCTGTTTGAAATGCCATCTGTTCGTTTTTCCAGTGGGTTGCTACAAAGTGGAAATTATCTGAGAGCAATTCCATGATACTTAGCATTTCAATAGCTCATCCAGATCACAGAGATGATGAATAATTTTGTTGAGGTGTTATGGGGCTTCAAAAATCCTTGCTTAACTCTGTAAATGTTATTTCTTTCATTAAATGAACGCCAGAGTGAGCATTTGCAACTGTTTCAAAATGGCTTTCTCTGCTTTTTTACGTCAGAGGGCTTTTTAAGTGACTTTTTTTAATAACTTCATGAACAAAAAAGCGTATAGAGCTGCTATTTCAAACTTGTTACTTTCTCTATTACGTATAGTAAGTAGTGGAAGTATTGTATTCAACCAAAAATTCGATATCGAAATTTAACCGAAAATATCAATACCTGAACCTAAAAGAAGGCACTTCTAGTAAAAGGTCTGTGTGTATCTCTATGAAAAGATTACTCAAAAACGAAAAGTACGTTAAAAAGCATGGATAGTATTTAAGTTTCATATTTCTCAAGTATGTGACAAGAAGATTTTGAACAAAATTCCTGCACCTTAAATTACCCTTTATATGGAAACTTCGAAAAATTCAATTTTCAATATGTAGTCTATTGTTTATAGTGCAAATCGTACCACTGAATGCAACAATGTTGACATTGTTATGTTGCCATGACATTGTTGTACTGTAGCTTCCATTTTTTTTTACTGTGAGAAGAGTTTAAGTAAAAATGGGTTAAAAACCTTAATAAGAATATTAAATGACCAGCATTCGTCAATTTATACAGAGATATTGCAACTCAACTGTGGATAACTAAGATAATAAGAAATAGACAAAGCAGCAAATTTTCAGACCTGGAGTGAAGCGGTAGGCCAAAAGTTCCATCGCCCCAGGAGGATACAACTATATCCATATGAGACCGGAAGGTATAGGACCAGCTACTCCTACGCCGAAAAACCACCGAGAACCTCGAGAGGCATTATCCAAATCTTGGAATACATTACCGTGCAAGAGTGTACGAATCAGGTAAAAAGTAAATTTACTGTGTTTGAAAGCTACAGGAGGCCCAATAAAGAATAAAATCATCTGCAATGTATACTCGAAGCAATATAATATGAATTAATAATAATGTACACATTTTGTGTGTTCTTCGAAGAGAAAATTTCAAAACGTTAGTGGGTGTCCTTAACTTTTGGTAAAACCAGCTAGCTTGTCAATCAATTAATCAATAATCCAACATTATCGAAGGCACAAAATTACAAATGGAATGAAAATCTCTTTAATACATTTCAATTTTAATTTTTGTTTTTTCCACATTATTTCATACATTTCATAAATATTTAATGTTATGTAATGCCTACACAGGTTCACAAGACCATCTATATCCTTGTCAAAGCTAATCATTGTAGCTTGTACATTGGCAACATAATCATAATTACATTTTCACGTAAGTTTTCACGCAAGTTCATATAATTTTCACTGAGCTCTGCTATGATATCGATAATGGAGTAATAATACCTTTGTGTTACCTTTTGTTTTGACTCGATTATAATTTCTTAACATTTTGTGTATGTTGGCTACTGACAACAAATAACATTATTTATTTCTTCCCAATGGAATTTTCTCTATCAATAGTTCAAGCTTAACATGCAGGATGTGATTATCGTACTGTTTTGCTGTGTTCTCATTGGTTATTTATGGTTAGACCACAGTCGCACTCAAACAACTTGGATTTTTGTCTGATGGAAGATAGTAGCTTCAATTTAATATAAGAAATGGGTTTTAGTCTAAACAATATAGTGGGAAGATAGTTCCCATGGAAACCTGACAGATGGCGTCAATGTTGCAAATTGTGTATTGGAGAGGGTTAGACCACTGTTGCGCTGACCCCTTCAATTGTTCGTTCATTTCTCTCTGCTGCAGGGTTGCCAATGTTTAAAAGTAAAATTATCATACCGGCCACTCAAAATTATAGATTTGAATTCAAAATTATGGTATATCATAAACCAACTGCTACAAAAATAAATGCATCAGAATAACACTTATGGGCAAGTAATCGTATTGATGCTTGTGATATTCACTTACAATATTGATGACCTCAATCAGTATTACAACTTTAATAACAGAATATCACGTATTCTGAGTTTTCTCCATTGATTACCAATTTTCTGAACAGTGTCTTCTTCATTGAGATCACCAGATCTGGGCACACTGGCAACAAAGGATTGGTAGGATATGAAATGGTCACCTTAGAGGGGTGGAGACAGGCCAAGAGGGTAAAAGTGGTGTCTATTTGTGATTAATTTCATTTCGCTGGTTTGACTAAACAGTGAAAATGATATTTTGTCGGTATCGAAATTATCGTACACCCCCATAATTATCGTAGGGGTGTACTGCTCTGCTGTCATTCTCAGATATTTAGTTTATTTTTTCTCATCTGCAAATACTTATCTGATTAAAATGAATTATATAGAACATTAATACGTTTTAGTAAAAATCTGAACAAGAATAAGCACAGAAGTACATAATATCAACTTGTTTCTTGTATTGTGAAGTTATAACTGAGTTTTGTTACATACTCTCACTTATAGTGGGTCCAAGAGTAACTGGAACACAGTCCAAGGGACGGTTTTAAGGCACGGCTGTAACACAAACATTTACTACAGTTTGTAAGCGAATTTTCCATGCAGATGACCATGTCATAAACAGTTCAGATATCATTTTGTCCAATTCCTCGTTTTACGCAGCGAGGTTAGGTAAATTCACATCACGACAGCTGTAAAGGGATATATTATTAGTGCTGAAACGTAAATATGTCATTTACAAAACAACCACAGATTTTACTTGTGGGGCAGTATTGTATTCCGCCCAAAAATTCTATATCAAGATTTTACACGACATATACAGGGTGTCTAAATGATGACCCTGACTATGGCAGTCTATAACACTATTTTTTTAAAGTTTGTTTACTTAGTTCAAACATTCAAGTGTGTACTATACAATGACATAAATTCTAGAGAAGAGAAGGATTTTAAACCTAGTGATCAAAGTTTGAATTTGGTCTCTCCAGAGTCTGCAAGTATAAATGACAGTGTGAAGGCTTTTATGATCAAACGTATTGTCGTAAATCAGAAGACCAATTTCTGATAATCTCATTTTATCTTCTAATTGGTTAGCGTAGCGCTTAAGTCACTTTTGCACAAACTCAGAGAATGCAACTTAAACGTCGAATCGAATCACAACTGAAATGTCACTATTGTCATACTGAACTGCGCTGGGCACGAGTCACAATCACTGCCCACTGAACGCTTGGTACATCTTTAGACTGTCACTGGGTGTTCAGCAGCCGTTATATAGCACCTGCACACAATGAGTAAGTTTCTAGCAAGGGACTGTTTTCGAGTGCCAGGAAACGAAGGCTCTGCAATTGTTCCCATACGGACCATTCCCCGTCATTTCAGGGTAACTGTACTCGAATTAACACCAATTGCGTTAGGGAAATAGTTTATCGCTACTTCCCAAGAATTTGTTATGTCCAACATTGCACTAAACTACAGTCGACATTTCACCACACAGCAGTACTGCCAACGTACATAGTAAAACCATTAATTCTAACCTCAAATGTCACACAATGGTAAGTATATCCGTATATATTGCTCTAAGACAATTAAAGACAAAATCACGCACACACATGAAATATAATGGCATCCACAGATTGATCATTTAATTAGACTCTGTTGAAAATCTACTTCTCTGCAACGGATTCTTCCGTGGAAACATAATGGATGTAATAGCACCAACTATGGCCACAGCTTCACCATGGTTATTTTTACGAACAGTTGGTGGTACTAATGCAACCTAATGGACGGAATATCACCAAGCATAAACAGATGGCACCACTGTTGGTTTTTGGGGTATCGCAATATGCTTTTCTTCTTAATAGGCAACATGTTCCAAAGGAAAGAACACGGATATAATCAAAATAGTTAAGTTTGGAGTATTGATGAAAGAAACAAAACATAACAATGTACGCTCTCAGCATTTGCGACTATATGAGCGGGAAGTGAATTCCTCTTTTAGCTTGTCACTCCACACTGCGCATGAGCAGTAGTGAAGAAATGGTCATGTTTATTGTTTATTGTCACTTTGCAAACATTTTATTATCCCTGCAGTCGTTGCTAAGGCCTAGGAGACCTCTACATTTATTTTAACGTTCTAGTTTTTGAACGAATGCACTTAGAGCACAGAGAGCAGAAAATCACCTCGAAACCCGTATCCCATTCATCCCGGAGTCAATAGAAAAACGAGCAATGGCGGCATGGACGCGCATTAGAAACCACGAGAATGACGTGATCGCCAACATCGACAAAGGCGAGCCGAAGTACCGCAAACATACTAGAATACAAATATTCTAGAAGCGGCACGGCTCGCCGACAAATGCGCGTCCACGCAACCTTGTTCCTAAGCCACACACATGTTCCTGCAGAGGCCCTCGCCTCGGAAAATGTTCAGGGGCTGTCCTATGCCCGCGCAGGAAAACAGTGGGAAAGTGTATACATGAAGTGTAGATAGTGCAGTGCGCTGGGACGCATATTTCTGGTGCACCCAGTGAAAGTGTGTGTGTGTGTGTGTGTGTGTGTGTGTGTGTGTGTGTGTGTGTGTGTGTGTGTGTGTGTGTGTGTGTGTGTGTGTGAGTGCGCGCGTGTATGTAGGCGTGTATATAATTGTAAATATGTACATATGTATGTATATATATACCAAAAATTGAACAGAACTTAAAGGACATAAGAAAACTATTAAAACATGTTTATTGTCACTTCGCCACCATTTTGTTATCCCTCCAGTGGTTGTTAAGGCCTGGGAAACCTCTGCATTTATTTTAACGTTCTAGTTTTTGAACGAATGCACCTAGGAAATCCTCCTCCTCATCATTATTATTATTGACAGTAAATTTCAAATTAGAAGTTTCATTTATCTTTGATCAATCTGGTAAAATAATGCCAATAAAAACCACGCATATAGGCAGCAAGGAACACTGTTCTAAAAGGGCGCGTCCCTAACGGAGGGTTAAAAATCAAAACACCTAAACACTGTGGGACGGAGGGAGGTTGGCTGGGTGCTGTTGCCGTGGAACTAGGATCTCCGTGATTCTCTGTTAATGGCTCTCCACTGATTAGGTCATACTTGCCAACTATACTATTCAAACAAAGCATTTTTTTCACTGACAGCGTTAGATTACACTGCTAATACTGACTCAAGGTTTGATTACCGTGGCTCAGGCTGTTTGTTCAGTTGAAACCACTTATTCTAATGGCCTGTTCTAGCTGACATGCTGAACAAACAACAAGGGTGCACACACGTTGAAACTCTTAGAAATCGTTGACAAAGTCCACTTGATTTTCTCTAATACTTACGCTAAGTAATGGAAGCCTTGCATCCCATCCAAATAATCAACACCTCTAGCAGTGTATATTTGGACTCTACCTGAAACAAAAAAAACAAACCATTCTTAGAAAAAATATTTCAAGGATATGGCCCTGAGATTTAGAACAAAATACCTTCATCTAAAAAATGACTAATATTTTTAATAACCTGTCATAAGTAAGTTTCCTGACCAATCAGAACACAATTTTACTTTCTCTACCGGAAAGTGTGGAACTATGATATTCAACCCAAAAATTCGATGTCGAGATTTCACCGAAATATGCTTTTGGGCTCCCTCAATACAAAAGAAGCATTTTTAGAAATAGATCTGCGTGTTTGTGTGTGTATCAATCTATCAGTCTGTGGGCATCATAACTCAACACGAAAAGGTGGTTAAAAACCAAAATTGGTATTTAAATTTAATGTATTTCAAGGATGCGACACGAAGATTTTTAAACGAAATTGCTCCGCGCTAAGCTGCCCTTTACATGGACAAGTTTTCGAAAATTTTGATTTTCTCAAAAATGGCTCTAACAATTGTTATTAAAATGTCATATGTTTCAGACATTTTTATGACAAATGAAATGTATATCTTGAATTTTCTGGCTATAGCCCTTGTAATCGTATTTACTCTGAACGACTTTTGCATAATTGGTAAACCGTTAGAGATAAACCAAATCATACTATACAAAAAAAAATGCAAATCTTCCTAAAATGCACAGTTTATGTCTGAATAAATGTTCTTGTAGAGTGAAGCATTGCGGAGATATTCCTTGTTATGTGTGTGAGTTTCGGAAAACATAACTTTCGTGAAATGGATCATTTTTTTTATATGTTAAGTGTGCATAGACAACAGAATCGGTTGGCGGACCGACAGTAGGAAAGGTCCACGAGTGAAGTTATTACTCTGCACTTTAATTTTGTATAATCATCCAAAATAAAACTTCGTCTGTGAAAACGACAACTGAGTATGATGCTGCAAGGTATGTGAAGCAACTGTGAGTAAAAGTAGAAGTGGGGCTTACCTCTACTTCATTTTATTTTAGTTGTAAAATAAACTCCGTGGTTTTTTAGTGTTAGCATAACCTAAATAACAGAAACAGAAGCGAATCGCTTGCATGGCCGCCGCTAACGGAGGTAGGCAAAACGATACCAACCTAAAGAAAGAAAATGCAGCTAACATCGACTGTCCTGCCCTGAATGTAACCAATACTGAACGTAACAACGATACTTATACTAATAGTTCTAACAACGTAAAGGTGACATCACTGAACACTGATAATGATACTCCTAATAACCAAACTCACGGAAATCCAAATGAAGTAAAGGAATCTCCCACTAATGAAATTGTGCCACCTACAAAACCAAGCTACTCAAACATAACTAACCAACCCCTTCAAAAGAACAGGCAATAGTAATTGAATCTCATGAGGGCATTACCATAAAAGACGACATGCTTGCGCTAGGGAAACTTATTAACCCAAGCAATATACGCTATGTTTCCCGTATATCAAACGGAAGAATATGTGTTTTCCTATCCAGTGAAAAATATGTAGAAGAAATTAACACAAAGCACTCCAAAATCTCATCAATAATGTCTTATTAGAAATCAGACCTCTACTAACAAAGAACAAAAGAGTAATTCTGTCCAACGTATGTCCGGTTATCCCTAATTACACTATAGAAGAAGAATTAAGCAAACTAGGCATAAGAGTAATGTCAAAAATATCGCCAATCAGAGCTGGTTTATCAATCCCAGGATTTTCTCACATATTAAGCTTTCGAAGACAGATGTTCGTCCACAATGAAGACTTTGACAAGCTTCCCGAAATTCTTCAAATTCAACATGATGGGACGAATTACTTTATTTACCTTACGTCTGACATTCCTTCCTGCTTTCTTTGTAAAAGTGAGGGACATTTAGCAAAGTTCTGCCATAAAACCAACCAAATACCTGACAGTGCTCCTCCTGATCTCTCCCATAGCACATCTGATGGAAATCTATATTCCTCTGAATTTCCCATTCTTAACAAGAAATTACCAAAATCAAATGACGAGAACATATCCATACCTTCATCTCCAGTAAGGGAAAACATCTCCCGATGCACCCAAGATAATAATTCTGAGGACAGACCAGATGAAATTCCAGTTACTCCTAACCACTCTGAAACAAACACAAAATCTAGTCGCTCTGCACAGTTAGAGAGCTCCAAAACTCCTGTTCACATGGAAACCCAACCTCACAGATCTAAAAGACAAATTTCAGTAACCAGCAATGAAACTACCGGGACTGATGAACAACGAAACCTTCCAATTCAATCTGGTGCAAATAAACAGATTTCTACATCTAAACCTAACCAAACTAAGAGGCCTAAAAAGAAAACACAGACGTCATTAGACGCAGTACTTCAACCAATAAAACAGGTCATGGAAGCTGAACCAAGTTCCTTTCCAATCAATTATTTACAACTACTAAGATTCTTTGAGAACACAATAGGGGTTGCCGATGTATCCTCAGTTGCAGCTTACTATACAAACGGCCTAGAAGGCTTAGCTCGTGCGATTCAAAAACTACACCCTCACTTACCTAATAGTGGCATAAAAAACAGAAGCACGCGCATTGTAAAAAAACTACTTAAGGCTGTAAACAGAACAACGGAATATTCAAGCGATGAATCTTCATATCATACATAATAATGATCATAAAGCTTCTTGTAAATTTTTTTTGTTCCTCTCTATGGCCTCGTTAATAATTCAGTGGAATATTAACGGTTTTCAACCACAAATCGAATACTTACAACTTCTAATAAACCTAATTTGCCTTCAAGAAACAAACTTTAAAAATAATTTTGTTTCCAATTTAAAACAATTTAAAGTATACTACAAAAATCGTACAACCGCCCTTCATGCAAGTAGAAGTGTGGCAACGTACGTAAAACATAACCTCACTACCAGAGAAATCCCACTAATCACAGACTTGGAAGCAGTAGCCATTGTAGTAAATCTGTCCTCGTCAATCCGCACCTGTAATGTCTACATTCCAAACAGCTATGCACTCCAAGTGATGTTTTAATTGACTTAATCCATCAACTACCAAAACCCTTCGTATTATTGGGAGATTTCAATAGCCACAACAACTTATGGGGAAGCCGTTATACCGACAGAAGAGGAAAGATAATAGAACGATTACTACACGATTTTGACTTAATTATGCTCAATGCCAAAGAACCAACCCGTTATGGCTTAGCTCATGGAACATCAAGCAGTATCGATTTAACAATTTGTTCACCTCAAATTTATGAATTACTCAATTGGTCTGTCTATTCGTGTTTATTGGGCAGTGACCATTCACCAATAACATTTCTTTGAATAGTTCCAAAAGCACATACACCTTCAATACTAAGTGGAAGTTTCAAAAAGCCAACTGGCCGCTGTATCAAAACCTTATTAGAGAAGGCATCCGGAAAAATCCTCCACTCGCTGATCGTTCTTCCGGTGAAATCGATACTATTAGTGCTGAAATTACAACATTAATTGTTGCATCTGCAGAAACTAGCATCCCCCAAACCACAGCATCTAAATTTAATAGATGTGTACCATGGTGGAACGAATCTTGTAAAATTGCTCTTAAGAACAAGCATAGAGCATTTTACAAATATAAGAGACACCCATCCTTGGAAAATAACATTAATTTTCTGAAGCTTAGATCAAAAGCACGCAAAGTTATAAAGGAAAGTAAAAAACTAAGCTGGTCTTCTTTACACCACAATACTCCCTCCTCTGTTGTTTGGGACAGAATTAAAATAAGTGGTTTATACAGATTTCCTCATATAACTAATATCTGGAATGCTGAGGACAATAAAAATTCTAGTTCTTCTACCGACATCGCAAATATTTTCGCAGATACCTTCGCAAGTATATCAAGCGATTCTAACTACAACGAAAAGTTTTGTCAATACAAAACATCTAAACCAGAATCAGGGTTGGCTGCACTATCTGAGGACTATGAAGATTGCTACAACGAAGAATTAACTATCCACGAACTAATGAACGAACTACAGTTATGCACATCAAAAGTTCAGGGCCTGACAACATACCATATGAACTGTTAAAGCAACTTCCTCTAGAAGGACTTACATATCTTAATGAAAAATACAACTTTATCTGGACAAATAAAACATTCCCTAATCAGTGGCGCCTGGCAACAGTTGTTCCGATACCTAAATAAGGACCTTTACTTTCCACAAAACTTCAGACCTATTGCTCTCACAAATACAATGTGCAAACTAATGGAGAAAATCTTTACCCGAAGATTAAAATACATGTTGGAACAACAGAAATTCTTCACCAAAATTCAAAGCGGCTTTCGCCGTCACCATTCGACCACCGATGCCCTAATTATACTCGAAACAGAAATCCTAAATGCATATTCAAAATCACAGCATCTCTCCATGATACATTTAGACGTAGAAAAAGCATATGACATGGCATATAAACCGCACATTATTAAGACACTGCTGGATTTCAACATCAGAGGAAGAATGATAGCATTTATTTACAATTTTCTTCATAATCGCAGCATCAGGGTAAAAGCTAACGGCATACTCTCCAAAGAAATTAAAATTAAAAATGGAGTACCTCAGGGCTCCGTGATCAGCGTGACCCTTTTCCTTATAGCCATAAACAATATTGCAACATATATTCACCCACCAGTTAAGGCGTGCCTTTATGCTGACGACCTCATAATTTTTTGTCAAGGTAAAAACATAATCACCACTCAAAAACTACTTCAGTCAGCTTTAGATGATCTCCAAGAATGGTCGTCTACTACTGGTTTCAAATTCTCCAGCACCAAAACTAAATGTATCACCTTCACAAAAAGACAAGTTCCTGAACAGGACCTTGAACTATATCTCAATGAAGAGAAACTCAACGTAGTTACGACCACAAAAATTCTGGGTGTCATTTTCGATCAAAAACTGTCATGGAAACCCCATGTTAAAACCTTAAAAGAAGCTTGCACAAATCGACTCAACATTATCAAAACTCTTGCCGCAAGAAATTGGGGTGCTGATTTATTCACACTTCTCAAAACCTACAAGGCTCTTATTAGATCCAAACTAGACTATGGTGCTATTGTGTACAACTCCGCAAACCGTTCAGCTCTCAAAACCCTGAACTCCATTCAGTCTACAGCCCTAAGGTTGGCATTAGGAGCATTTGTTACCAGCCCAATCTTAAGCCTCCAAATGGAAGCAAAGGAGCCGCCTCTAAATATTCGCAGAAAATTATTAAGTGTAACATATGCCATAAAGATTGCCTCACATCCATGTCATAAAATGCATAACTATGTTTTCCCACTACACAAAGCTTGTCAGATGCAAACAAAACGACACAGAAGTCCGTTTCAGATTAGAATTCTCCAATACTTGAAAGAAATAGATTTAAAAATTCCTATGATGCAACCCAGCTATATTAATTGCTCCACACCCTACTGGCAGATACAAAGTCCACCAATTGATACCAGTCTTTCATCTCACTTGAAACTTCAAACTCCTTCAGGTATCCTTAAACAAACGTGGAGTTGTTTACTGGATGAATATAACTCTAACACGAAAATTTTCACTGATGGATCAGCATCTAAAGAGGGAAGAGGATGTGCAATTGTGTATCCTGATCAAACAATGCTCTACAGTTTACCTCGCCTGTTTAGCATTTTCTCCTGTGAAGCATTCGCTATTAAGGAAGCGCTTCTATATATAACCAATTCATCCGTTAAAAGTCACTGTACCATATTCACTGATTCCTTAAGTGTACTACTTGCCATACAAAACTCCGAGCCAAACCATGCACTAATCCATGAAATTCGACTTTTGTGTCACAATATAAATAAGACCGATAAAAAGGTATCCTTTGTATGGACTCCCTCTCACGTTGGCATAACAGGCAATGAAACTGCAGATGAAGCTGCAAAAGAGGCAGCTAAACATCCCGTCAGTGATGCCTCGATCGCTTCTCCACATCAAGACGTCATCAACGGTACTAAACACATGTACATGCAAAAATGGATACAGACATGGTCATCAGTTAGCAGCAAACTCCATGAAGCTCGCTCAGGCTGTACAAAACCTTTTCTGCATCTCCAAAGACTGAACAGAAGAGATCAAGTTAACATCACTCGGCTTAGAATTGGACACTCCAAACTAACACACAGTCATCTTCTCACCAAGGACCAACCTCCAAATTGTGCCAACTGTGATATTCCTCTAACCATCCACCACATCCTTATAGATTGCCCACAATACAGCAGATATAGACAGCAAGCCGGCATTTCCAGTCTTCATCATGCAGTCAATACACCGAATATGATCAGCAAGACTCTACAGTTTATGAGGAACATAAAACGTTCAAATTTACTGTAAATGTCAACATAATGTAATATATGTACATATAATTGTAAATTAATATCCACAATGTATTACTATGTACGGTCGTGATAAGACCGCGCTGTCAAAACGACCTTAAATAAATATTTACAAAAAAAAAAAAAAAAAAAAACAGCATCTCAAAGCTATAAAACATTTGACCATCGCTCAAAGCCTAGTGTATTCCCATATTCCCCTTGTGCCTACAAGAAGATCATAAGGTTATTTCTGCAAATGTTTATCTCAACTAACACGAAGAAGATATATGAATAAAAGTTTTTAAGAATGGTGAGTACAAGAGTAGAGAAAGTCACGTGAGTGCAACACCTCCGATTTTTTTATATGTTATCCGTGCAAAGAGAACGGAATCTCAAAACTTTAAAAGATTTTACTGTCGATTTTTCCATTAATAACAAGAGAACAATGAAATACGTGTAAATCTTGGGTTTCTTTTTCCTCAGTTGGCAGTGCTGAGTAAGTTGAACTGAACTGATCGATAGGAATATGTTTTAGGTTATATTTTGCAGAATTTAGCAGGTTTTAGTCAAATCCTTTTGTTACAGTATGTAAATGCATATGTTATTTATAAGATAGGGATAGATTCCATTCGGTGGTCTGACCTTTCCAGATAAATTCTGTCACTCCGCTCGAGAATTCACGCTTCTGAGGACAATTTGTGATAAATATAACGATGGAATAAAATGCCTTTTCGAGATCGTAATAAAGAGAACAAAAAGGAACATGGAATGAGCCAGTGCTATCCACAGCTGGAAATTCACAAGACAAGGTAGTGCCAACTTGAGAGCAACTATTTAACTAAAACTGACAGCTGTAATGTCATAATGCTCACAAGTACACATGTTGCTTTAGTGTAGACACCTACTCAGTTGGTGTAGAAAGCAAATGAACAACTAAACTTTCAACACGGCCAATTTGCCTGAGTGGATCGACCTCAGTGAGGAAAGAGAGGTAAATATGGTGATTTAAAAACAGCTACAAGGGCGCACCTTTACTAGACTCAGTCATGCCCACAGTAATTTCAAAAACTTCCTTTGTGTTTTATTTTTATTGTCCCTTCGTGATTTGGGAACGAGTTTGTTTGAGTCATATACGCACAAATATGTTCCTTCTTTCCTTGATTCTTTGGTCTACCAATTACATGTTTCATTTTTATTTTCTCTACTGCCTACAAGTTAGAAAAAATTTGATGTATTGCACTCACATGACTTTCTCTACTCTTGTACTAACCATTGCTATATCTTCTTCGTGTTAGTTGAGATAAACATTTGCACAAATTATCCTATTACTTATTTCCTTGTAGGCACAAGGAGAATGTGAGAATTCAGTAGATGTTAAGCCATAGTCAAATGTTTCAAAGCTTTCAAATTTTGTTATCTTTGCACAGTAACGATGTTGTACTTTTAAGTTCACCAAAACTCACACATATAACAATATCTCCGAAATGGATCACGGCACAAATGTTATTTGGACATAAATTGTATGTTTCAGCAAGATCTACATTTTTTGTAGCTTTAAGACCCGTGAAGCATTAAGATCAGAAGAAACTACATTTCAAAAGTATTGGAAAGCACTAATGCTAATGGCTTCATTGCCAGATGCAAGGCACTAGAAAACAACATTTTTTGTAGAGTAAGATTGGGTCCATCTCTTATGGTTTACCAATTATTCAAAAGTCATCCAGAGTAAATAGGATTGCAGAGGCTATAGCCAGAAAATTCAAAATATTCATTTCATTTTTCATTCAAGTATCTTAAACATACGGCATTTTAATCAAAATCATTAGTCATTTTCAAGAAAATCAAAATTTTCGAAACGTTTTCCATGTGAAGGGTAGTTTAGGCTGGGGCTATTTTCTTCAAAGTCTTCGTGTCGCATTCTTGAAAAACATTAAACTTAAATACCAACTTTGGTTTTTAACCGGCTTTTCGTTTTTGAGTTGTGCTGTCCACAGACTGACATACAGACACACACAGACATTTTTCTAAAAATTCGGTTTTTGGTTTCATGGGGCCTCAAAACATATTTCCGGTGAAATCTCGACATAGAATTTTTGGGTGCAATAAAGTGCTTCCTCTACTTTATTATACGTAGGAGAGAAATTTAAAAATCTGATGTGTTGCACTCACATGACTTTCTCCACTCTTGTACTAACCATACTAACAAACTCTTATTCCTATATCTTCTTCGTGTTAGTTAAGATAAACATTTGTACAAATTATCGTATTGCTTATTTCCTTGTAGGTACAAGCGGAATATTAGAATACAGTAGGCTTTGAGCGATAGTCAAATGTTTTAAAGATGGTTGACAAATTAGAGAAATCATATCAGTTGTTTATATTATTTCGGTATGAAAGGCATGAAATTACAGTGCCGTTGCTTACAATTGTGTTTGTGACAGTCGTGGGGCTGTAGAGAGATAAAATATAGAAAAATGTTTTGCATCTTGACCAAATATTTCACTAGATGAAAAGCAAGAAGGCAGAAAGAAACACGAGGAGACAACAATGTTAGCTGTATCTGTTGCACGCCCCAGTTGCAGCGAGTGGCGGCGAGCTGTAAAGAATGTCTTTTCAAGCAGGTCTGTCACCGCACAGAGCAGATAACGCCTTGCTCCACCCTGCTGTTGTGATTGTGAAGGTTGAAAGGGGCTTGTCAGCAATCTATCAGCAGATTGGGGGGATTTGTTGCAGTCATTCACTCAGATGCGAATAATCAACTTATGTTGGTAACGCCGAATGAATTGGAAGAGACTCTGCTCCATTTCCTTTCACTCAACGTAATGAAATTTTCACTGAGGCCACTAGAGGCGCTGCAACATTATGCAACATTCAGATGTTTCCCCCACCCCGTTAAATGGTTAGTATATGTTCCCAACTCCTAACAGGGGTTTTCAAGCACTGGTTGCCATGGATACCCGAGAGTACATAGTCAATATTAGATTTCCCCTTATCTCTACTTGTTTTACAAAAATCAAATTCCCATCATTATTAAATTTATTTGGTGCAAGGAAATGAATAACTTGTTATTTCAGTTCATATGCGAGCAATGGTTCAAACAGTGGCTTCTATTGATAACTCAATAAATGATCTGCTCCTTTGTAATTCAGTTCTTTATAGTTAATTGTTAATTGGAGAATCAAGAATAACCGAAAACGTTGAATAAATATCGTAATAGCACTTCACTGGTTCCGCACGGTATAAACACACACACTTCTTTACGAAATGATGTTAACTTTTACTGCTGTGTCACACCTAGCGCCTTTTCACTTTTTCGTGTTTGCCTTACACGATGAAAGCAAGAGGTTTACTGCCTTCTTGTTTATTTTAAAAACTGTCTCTAACCCTCCTCAACATTTCCTGTCGCTTGGTCTCCGATGTAAGCTCAACAATAAAGACGTTTCCCACTGTGTAACTTTTGTAGTTATAGCAGGTGGCTATAGACATATTTAAATAGATTAAAGAAAACCGGCGACAATACGTATAGACCATGAACAAGGACAGGATCCCTAGAATAGTGACCAACAATTGGCAGATGAAAAAATTATTTTGTTATTTAACGACGCTGTCAATTGCCAGGATCACATCAGCGTCGTCACTGTGCCGGAATTTCGTCCCGTAGGAGTTCTTTTACATGCCAGTAAATCTACTGACATGTACAGGTGTTGTTTTTAAGCACGCTTAAAACATCGGTCTGGGCCGGATTTGAACCCGCGACCTTGGGATCAGTAGGCCAGCGTCTAACCAACTCAGCCACCCAGACCAACACCCAATTAGTAAAGGAGACATAGGAAGACCAAGGAAGGGGCAAAACTTTGAATGATGCTGATAATTATTATTCTGTGTAAGGAAATAAATTCCTTGGCAGTTTGATATTTCATTTTATCTGCGAGTCGCTTTTGGATGTTGCCTTTGACGTAGACAGTGAAACAGAAGGAATCTTAGCGTCACAGGAGGCCGTGGCCTGGATCGCCTCCAACAGGACGCCATGGTTTGTGGGTTGTCTGTATGTACAACACTGGTGTTCAATACTCTCTGGCAAGCTACCAACTTGTAAAGTATGATTTATGTACACCCCTGCGGGCGGGCGGACGGGCGGTGTAATGCGTCCATGAATAATGTAAACAAATTACAGGTGTTTAATTCCTTTTTTACCTTGATGATAAGGGAGCATGCTTTTACCACAGCAAGCGTTTTTACCTCATTGTCTCAGCTGAACTGCATAAGCTTACCACGAAATTAATCTAAAATGCATGTAAAATAATACAATGAGTAGTAAAAAACAGCAGAAACCACTTATGGGGCATCAAACACATTATTACTATTACTATTGTTATTTTTGTTATTATCATCATTACTGTTATTGTTATAATTACCATTATCATCATTATTATCGTGTATTTCCGATGAAATCTTGACATCGAATCTTTGGGTGGAATCCAATACTTGCTCTACTTACTACTGTGCTTTTCAAATGGGAAGGAGTTTGTCCTTGAGCGTCTCCAGGCCGGTAACCAATCGGAGACCTGCTATGTTGTCATATTTCTTTTCCATTAAGTGGGGCTTGACGCGCACCAAGAAATATGAAAAGTGGGGGTAATGAGCTTACAACACTGTGCAGATATTGGCTGCAGATCTGAACTCTTCCCATTTCAAAATAACTATAGTAGAGAACTTAAACAAAACAAGTAGATAGACAAAATGTGGGACGGGCTTCTACTTGTTCGCTATATACAGCTGTTTGCACTAATCATTGCTACTTTTTCGTTGTAATGGAATGCTAGATCTTAATGCACTTACTGAGATGCAAATTGTCATTTTTTCTGTCCCCTGGTTACTTTGATGTAAGTCAGCAGTTGCATGTAGTTTCAATTTCTCTGGTAGATGGCAATAAACGGCAATTTAACTCTATTTTCTACGAAATACTTCAAAATTAAACCGATGTTCAAAATTTTGTGTTGATTCAAGACTGTCTTAATGTACATTTAATCAAACAAGTTCAATTCCACCAGTGGGTGTCAGTTGACCGCTGTTATCTGCAAATAGGGCAGCTCCATGAGCGATTTGAAAACTGTCTGTTCACCGTTTTCGAGTAGTTTTTCAAACATTCACCGTGTGATGCACGACAGAAAGTGTGCATTCAGACAACTTCCCCTGAAGCCCATAGGTAAGTCCGCCGGTTTTTGGAGTCGCAAAAACTGGAATTTATCGCCACTCCTTTGGCTGAGGAAAAGAGGCTGCACGTAACTATAAAAAACGTGCCTCAGTACATCACCACTGAAGAGGTGTCAGACCTCTTAAAGAGCAAGGGCTACCCAGTGGTCAACGTAGCCCAGCTTCGTGCTGTTCGTGGACCTTACAAAGGCCCCCTGCCCCACTTCCGTGTGGCTTTAGAAAAAACGGAAATCACCGAGGGGATATACCAAGAAACGCACATGTTTTCTGCAATTGTTAAAGTGGAGGCCTACAGACCACCCCGTAGACCTCAACAGTGCACGAACTGTCAGCAGTTCACTCACGGAGCTGCAGGGTGCAACCTTTCCCCTGTTTGTGCTTTTTGTGGTGAAAAAGGCCACGAAAGAAACGCCTGTCCCAAGAGGCTGATAGATGGGGCGCAGCCCACCTGTGCAAACTGTGGGGATGCACACTCATGTAGATACGCCAAATGTCCAATTTGGCAAGAGGCAAGATACGAGATGGAGTGCCGCAAGAAAGGAACACCATCCAGAGTTGATGCCGCACCTAGGGTCCCAAACCCTCGCGGTCTTCCAAAGGAGGCCTTTTATGGAACTAGGCACCCTGGCTTACCATCTCGCCAGCCCCTAAGTTTCTCATCTTATGCTGCTGCAGCAAAACCTTCCTCAAACCAGGAATCTCAGCCTCTGGAGAAAACGCCACTTCCACAGAAACAAGCACAACATCTAAGGCACTCCTCCAACATCCCCTCATTGGCCGATCAGCGACAACCTAAACCAATGGGAGAAAACCACATTTATATTACTACACCATCAGCCAGGAATGCACATGCAAACCAAGCATCATCTGCCTCAAACTTCGAGGAAATGGATTCGGCCTTTTACGAGGTAATCGACCGTATTCCTAGTCACCTCCGCATCCAGTTTGCTGCCGCACTGGCAGAAGCACTTCTGTCGCGCCAACCATCACTTTCGGCGGACACAGTGCTAATCCGCACCGTCTTCACCTTCTGTAGTCGTCATGGCTAGTACGCCCATTACAAAACCAGACTTCTCCAAGCTGACAATATGCTACTGGAACGCAAATGAGCTGCGATCCAAGAGAGAAGAACTAACCGACTTTCTAGCAATGCACAAAGTCCAGGTACTATTAGTACAGGAAACATACCTGCATCCGCACATAAGGATGAAAATCCCTGGAATGAAGTGCTATAGAAAGAATCGTGAAGATGGCTTTGGAGGAACAGCAATATATATAAATGACTCCATCTGTCACCATCAACTTGACATCTCAAATACCAGAAACATGGAAGCTACTGGTATCCAGATAAGCACGGCTCGAGGACCCCTAAACCTGTTCTCGGTATATATTGCACCAACAAGGCCGTTGCTAGACAGGGAACTGGATTTACTGTTCTCCTCTCCAGTACCAACTATAGCTGCAGGCGACTATAACAGTAAACACCAAAACTGGAACTCCAACTGTATATCTCACCGAGGCCAAAAGTTAAATGCCTGTGACCTCGAGAGCCATCTCAGTACAGGTCCCTAACTCACCTACCATACATTACGGCGATCGCAGACCTCCAGATTGGCTTGATATTGCACTGGTCAAAAATGTGAGGCCTCACATAATATTATATACAGTGCCAGCTCTATCTTCTGACCACTATCCAGTCCTCATCACTTTTCCATCTAAGCCAACATACAAACTAGCACGGCCAGTTCCCTCGCCTCGAACTACAAACTGGGAAAAGTTCACCAATATATTGGAACAAGTTCAACCACACCTTGAACCCTGCACAACTTCCCAGGAAGGTGAACTATTGGTGAAAAATACAACAGAGGCCATAGTGTCTGCGATCAAGAGCGCATCGCCAAAGCCAACACTACACCAATTTAACAGCGAGCCTCTACCTGGTAGGATAAGGGCCCTGATACAGAACAAGAACAGAGCCAGGAGACGTTATATGTTCTCCAGGTCCCCGGAGGACAAGACATTTTACAGACGTCTACAAGAGGAACTTAAGGTTGAACTCCGCCAACATTCAAACAACAAATGGGAGTCTCACCTTTGTCACTTAAAACCTGAACACGGCTCTCTTTGGCGGACAACCAAAGTACTAATGGGTATTCCACAACAAAACCCACCTCTTCGACACGGACAGGTGACAGCTCAGTCGGGAAAAGAAAAAGCTGAATTGCAAGCTAGATATCTAGAAACATCTTTTATGGCAGCGGATTCAGCTGAACAGGACCACATTACTCAAGTCCAAACGGAGATTACCAACTTTCTCCAGGTTCCTGCTGAGTATTCTCACCTTGAGGAAACGTCGGTGCGACGACGACGCTATCTGGCAGGCTGAGATCAGCCCGAGGTGTGTCATACGTGTACCTGCCCTTTTAGGGCTTAACCACTTTATGACGGGATGTAGGATTTTGCAGGGTGGCGGGTGAAGTTTGAGGTAGTAGGTTTAAGGAGGCAGCAAGATTTTGCTCCTCAGCGGCTGCTTAATCAGTGTGCAACTTCCGTTGGGCACTGCTGGTGTAAAGGTCCAAATATGGAGGTTTATTTAATTTTGAATTTAGAATCCAAGCTTGTCTTGGAGGACTGTGATGTATTCAGCTTTCGCTGTTGAAGGGATGTCTCCTTCGTTACCGGGGATGCCCGCAAGCCATGCGGGGAACCCGGTGTCCCACACGCGTGCGTTCAGTGGGGTTGTAGTCCCCAAGAGACCTAATCAGGGCACTCCTATGTTGAGGAATTTGGTTGTAGAATTTTGTTGCCCGGCGCCTAATTTCGTCCTCCACATACGGAAGAGACGAGGCTTCGTGGAGTAGTCTCGAAGGGAATCCGCGGCATACAGAATAGATTATCCGAAGTCCTCTATTCTGTATACGCTGCAGACGCAGGAGATGGGAATCTGCGGCCATGCCCCAGATTTCGCAGGCGTATAGGAGGAGTGGGATTATGAGTGCCCGAAAAAGGCGTAGCTTTAGGGGAACTGGCATCCCCGACCGCAGCATGGGGTACAGAGAGGCAGTTGCCCCACCGGCCCGCGCCGACAAGTCGTTGATGTGTTCCCGAAAAGTAAGGCCCTTATCGAGCTTCACTCCCAGGTAGGAGATAGAGTTTACCCATTCAATCCTTCTTCGCAGATAGGTGAATGTGGGGAGATTGGCGGGGAATCGGCGCTTAGTAAAAAGTATGGCGCGGCTTTTCTCCGGATTAATGGACAATCGCCAACGCCTGCACCATTCTTGGATGAGGCGGAGGTGTCGCTGTATTGGGAGGAAGGTTCTGTTAGGATGTTTGTTTGTTGTGTAGAGCAACACGTCGTCAGCATATTGAGCTATGTTGACGTTCGGCTCTGTAGGTAGGTCGGCCATGTAGACGCTGAAGAGCGTGGGTGATAAAACAGAACCTTCGGGGACTCCGCCTCGGATTGGCCTGCGTGTGGATTTATTCCCCGCCACTGAGACCACAAAGGATCTGTGTCTAAGGTAGGAATGTAATAGATGTATAAGGCGTGTGGGTAGCTCCAGTTGGATGAGCTTTCGTAGGAGACCGGCATGCCAGGTCGTAGAGAAAGCCTTCTCAACGTCCAGAGATACCGCGGCGGTATAGGCCTTGTCCTGGTATCCCAGGGCGGCAGCCTCCACCACCCGCAGCAGCTGCTGGGGCGTTGAGTGGCCAGGTCGGAACCCAAACTGATGGGGTGGGATGGCTTGAATGTCCCCTAAGATAGGGGACAAGCGGGCTAGTATTAGTCTCTCGAATACCTTCGAGAGAACGGGTAGGAGGCTAATGGATCGGTAGTTGGCGGGATGGACCGGGTCTTTCCCTGGCTTCAATATGCAAATCACCCGGGCCTCTCTCCACTCACGTGGGAAGTGGCTGAGGGCGAGGCACATATTGAAGACCTTAGTCAGGAAGAGCACGGCCTTGAAGGGAAGGTGGCGGAGCATGACAGGTGTTATCCCGTCAGGCCCCGCGGCCTTTTGCGGTCGAGACGTTGGAGTACGCCCTGGACTTCACTGGGTTTGACGATAGGAAGCCGATCCGCGTCGTCAAGAGGGCGTCGAAGGTATCGACGTACCTCCCCCCGAACACGATCGGAGAAGTCTAGGTCCTGCGGGTTATCTCTCGGCCGCATGGTCCTCTCCAGGTATTCAGCAAACGCATTAGCTTTGGCTTGGGGTTCATAGGCCAGGCCTTGGGTGCCATGGATTGGGGAGGTGTGTGATCCACCTCGGTTTCTCAGTCGTTTGGCAATCCGCCACACGTTGCCGTCACCTAGGTTCAAACGAGACATCGTGTCCTCCCACGCGCGCACTCTGTGCTCGCGCAGTTGGAGACGCACCTCGTGGCGTAGGCGCCTTAGAAGCGCTAGGTTATGGCGTGTGCGGTGCCTCTGACAGAGTCTGCGAGCCGCCCAGGAGCGGCGGATGAGTAGAAGGAGCTCTAGGGGTAGGACGTCTGGGTGGAGAGGAGCTGGGGTGTGGACGGTGAGGTTGTGGACCGTTCGCTTCACCACAGAAGTGAAGGAAGAGACCGCCGCCTCAAGGGTTGGGATGTCGGTGATGTTGGGGTTGGGAGGGATGGAGCCATTTAGGCAACTCTTGACACAGTCCCAGTCGACGTTTCGGTGTTGATATGGGACCTCTTGGCTGGCAACCCGGGTGTTGGCAGTAGCCAACACTGGATTATGGTCGGAATGAAGTGCGTTGATGGATGTGAGTGACACGTGATATGGGAAATGTTTGATGACCGCGAAGTCTATGACGGATGGCCGTCCTGGACCTCGCGGATAATGAGTGGGCTGCCAGGGGCCCTCGACTCTAAGTTGAGGGTCCGCGTCGACCATGTGGACTATGTCATTGCCTCTTCTGTCCGCGCGGGGGCCGCAATGCCAACGCGGATGCTTGGCATTTAGGTCCCCGGCCAGAATGACATGAGGATGTAGGGCAAGGATGGAGAGGTAGTCGTTTACAACGAACTGCCTCTGGGGTGGGTGATATGCAGACACCATCAAGACCTCAATACCGCCGAGGTGGATACAAGTAGCCGTGGCCTCAAGGGTTTGAAGTGGAGGGAGCTGGACAGGTTTGTGGACCACACTTCTCTTCACGAAGATCGCTGTGCCGCCCCCACGGCGGCCGACGCGGTCCGATCGGAGACAGTGGTAGCCCTGGAGTCGGGATGTGAGGTTTTGGTGGAGATGCGTTTCTGATACCAAGATAAGATCAAGTGCATGCTCGCCGGCAAAGTGGTGGAGCTCGTTCTCCTGACCAGCCAAACCACACGCGTTCCAAAACGCGAACCTGAACGAGGTGTTTACCCTAGTTCGATTCGCCATTTCGGGTCGCGCTGATAAAGGTGGTAAGGAGTGCAAGCCCCTCCATGGCTATAGCCATTTTGCCGGCTTGGTCGGTGGCAGAAAGGAAACGTACCATCAGCTCGCAGAGCTTCTGGCCATGGTTTTGCAGCAACTGCTGCAACCACGCCATCATATCTGAAAACTGAGGTGTAGGAGGGGTGGGGGTTTGTTGAGGAGTTGGAATGATAGATGGGTTAGTCGGCGTCGGTATCTCTTCGGCCGCAACCTCCCCCAGCTGACGGGCGGGCGTAGGGTTCCCACGCTCGCTCTGAGCTTCAGAGGCGGCAGGCGGCCTTCGAGGATGACGGCGCCTACTCTCCCTTTTTGGACGGGGGGCCGTAGGGGGTGCTGGAGCTTGTGTTTGTGCTTGGGAGTGTTGAGTTTGTGCACGCGACTTGGGATTGTTACCCCGGCCTGCTTTGGTCACTGCAGCGAACTCTAAACCCTCTGCTGGTCTTGCCGGAGCAGGGCCAGACTGGGGATGGCTGTTCGCCACTGGAGGTTGGACCACTTGGGGTGGTCTCCTAGCAGCTATGATGGCCTTCCGTGTTGGGCAGCCACCATAACATGCTATATGTGCGCCGGAGCAGTTAGCGCACTTGGGGTCGTCCTCCCTGGTTTTCGGGCAGACCTCCTTAAGATGTTCCTCACCGCACCTGAGGCAGCGCAGGCGGCGATGGCAAAAGTGGCTAGAGTGGTTGAACCCTAGGCATCTATGACACTGGGGGGGTCCGCCAGAGCCTTTGGATGGCTCGATGTGTACCCGGAGGTAACAGATGGCTGTTACACCATCAATCTTGGCCTCCGGGTCGTTGGCTCGCTCCACCACTACTAAAAATAGGGGGAGGGGGATTCTGGGTGCTTGCCCATCTGGAGCGGCCTTGGTCAGCTGCTTGACCAATCTGGGGGTGATACCCTGGCGGTTGAGGTCTGCCACTATATCATCCACGGGTGTATCCACGGGAAGTCCGCGGATGACCCTGTGGATGTCGCGTGCCCTATCCAGCCCGAAGGTGAAATGGGGAATATCTCTCTCCTTAAGGTAACGGAGGATGAGGGAGTGGTCGTTGGCCGATTTGGCCTGGAAGATGAAGCGGCTTTTGTTCCGCCGCACCGTGCACTCCTTCGCAAGTGTCGGCATTATCAGCTTTAAAAAGCCTACCGACCCCTTGAAGTCGTCCACGATGATCGGTGGAACATGGCACTTCGTGGATTTGGTTGTTTGGGATGGTTGGGGTGGGTTGCGTAGCCGTTCTTGAGCCAGAGCGGTCAAGGCGGCTAGATGCTTGGAACGGCGTGAGACTACCTCACGGAATCCATTCTCTGGGTCGGGGTTCTCTTCCTCGGCAGAGGAGAGAGCAGAGGAGCTGGTTGCCTCGTCTATGGCGAGGGAGGATCTGCAGGAGTACACTGAGGTTCTCCCGCTGTGATATGAATTTTCAGTGCGGACACTGGCACTGTCAGATTCGGAGTCGGACTCCGAAATTTGGCCTACACGGGGAAATTCGCCGCGTGGGAGGCCCTGGTTGGTTTGGTTACGCTTGGTGGCGTCTAGTTTCATGCACTTGCCTTTTCCGCGTGTGCGTTGCTTGGCAGAGCGCTTTCTTGCCTCGGTGGACGAGGCCTTAGGTATGGCACCAGTGGAGGTGCTGGCAACGGCTGTTGCAGGCTGGTTGGCAGGCCCGTTGCGGGACTTGCCGGGGGAAGAAGGAAGGCTGGCAGGCCCCTTTCGGGACTTGCCGGGAGAAGAGGGAAGAGAAGCCATAGGACAGGTACGATACTGCACCCTGGGGTGCAGTATTACACTGACACACCTCGCGTGAACTCACCTGCAGGTAGCAGGGGCTGAGCAGCGTGCCGAACAGAGGGCCGGACACCTTTTGCAAGATGCGCCTTATCTACCCGAGGGTAGATGGCTAAGCCTTGTTCGGCAACCCGCTACCTGGAAAAAAAGTAGTCTTCCTCGTTGCACCTGCACGCCCCCTCCGAGCGCCGAAACGGTGTCGAAGAAGAAGCAGGAAGGAAGCTGTGCGATACACTGCGACTTGCTGTCAAGCCTCTTGCAGTGTATGCGCAAAGATTGAGCTTTGCCTTGAAAAGGCCGTCGCTTGAAGAACAAGTAGTTTCTCGAAGCTCCTCCACGGTCGCCGCAGTCGCAGTCGCGCTCCTAATGTCCCCTGGCGGGAAGACCAAGAACTCGCTGCTCAAGCACCATCAGCTCCAAGTGAAGTGGACAGGACGAGGGTACGCCCTGGAATCTGACGTCGGTGCAGGAAATCACAGGATATATACGCAAGCTTGCTCCCTACAAAGCCCCAGGATTTGACGGAATCACAAACGCCGCTCTGAAAGCCCTTCCACCTGATTGGCTGAAACTATTGGCTCACATTTTCAATGCCATACTTAAAACTTCGCACTTCCCACAAACATGGAAGTATGCGAAAGTTATCACCATATGCAATCCAGGCAAAGATCCGTCATCTCCAGAGAGCTATGGACCGATCAGCTTACTTCCCGTTCTGAGCAAGCTCTTTGAGAACGTGATACAGACACGGCTAAGGAGTACCTTAGACAGGCACAATGTCATTAGGCCCGAACAGTTCGGCTTCAGAACATCACACTCAACTGTTCACCAACTTCTCCGGCTGGTGGATGAGATATACACAGCCTTTAACAGATGTCATTACGTCTCAGCCCTATTGTTGGACGTAACTAGGGCTTTCGACAGCGTCTGGCATGAGGGACTTATTTCTCGGCTCCTCACATATCAAGTTCCATCATATCTCATCCATCTACTGTACTCTTATCTTCAAAACAGATTTTTCGCTGTAGCTTATGAAGATGCTACTTCCACCTCTCATCCTATACGTGCCGGCGTACCCCAAGGCAGTGTACTGGGACCCACACTGTTTCTCCTACACATAAACACTCTGCCTACACTACCACGGTGCTCACTCTACCTTTTTGCGGATGATACCGCCGTTACCTCAACATCTTCAAAAAATTATATGTCAGCTAGGCGCATTCAACAATATGCTGACCTACTGACCACCTGGTTCAATCGATGGCGGTTACGTATCCACCCTCAGAAAAGCCAAGCTATAACCTTTGGCCGTCGCCCGATGGTTGACGTGGCACCCATCCGCTTGGCAGGGGAAGATGTGCCGTGGTCTAATTGTGTCAAATACCTAGGAGTTACCCTAGACGTCAAACTTACCTGGAAGACACACCTGGAAGACGTCAGCAATAGGGTTAACAAAAGAATGGCAATGCTGTACCCGCTTTACAACAGGAGATCTCACCTGTCCTTGGACAACAAACTGTTACTGTATAAGCAAGTGCTTAGACCAGCCTTTACATATGCCTGCCAGATCTGGGGAGTAGCAGCTCAAACACACCTGAGACAGCTAGAAGTTCTTCAGTCGAGATATCTTAGAACGGCTACAAACTCTCCATGGTATATACCAAATGCTACCATTCAGAAGGATCTTCACTTTCCCTCAGTGAAGCAATATATCAACATACTTTCAAAACCCTTCTTTGACAAGCTCCCTTCCAGTTTCAACCAATTAATACGGGGACTAGGCGAGTATGACTTGGACCCTGGAGAGCGCTATAAACGCCCACGACTTGTCCTTGGCAACGTATAAAAAAAAAAAAAAAAAAAAAAAAAAAAAAAAAAAAATTAAATTATGACATAACTTCCTGACATGACATAACGATATACAGACATACTTTAATTAACCAAAAAAAAAAAAAAAAAAAAAAAAAAAAAAAAAAAAAAAAAAACATACACCAACAAACCAACCTTACTACCGTCTATTATGTAACACATCTTACACGGCCAGTAGAGGGTTGATACCCTGACCTGGCAAGAACCGGAGGGCGGTCTGCAAGATCTTCTGCAACCACAACCCTCCAGTGTTTTTCGCAGCGTCGTCGTCGTCGTGACCCACCATCATTAAATGGCTATTTGTATCTTAGTTTCTTTAGATAACCTAGTATTTAGAAGCATTTTAACGCAATTCTTAAAATACCTTGACATACCTTGCTTACTATACGTAGTAAAGAAAGTAATAATTGGACTCACACTTTTGTCATTTTCGCACATATTTTCCACTTCACACTTAGTAGGTGGAACAACTTCTCGAAACAAAACAACTGGCACACCTGAGGAAGGAAGCTCCTACGGGGTTTGAACTCATAGTTGCTTTCCCTACTTTGTGAGCTAACGACCTCATCTAGGGACTTTTGGCTTGATGTTGTTCTGACTCGGAAATGAATTGCATATTCTCGCCACTGCTGCTGCACACGTGACAGATTCAGATAAGAGTTTCCGCAGTTTTGGACTAGTGCGTGTTGGTTGCACCAGTAACGCGGCTTTGCGGGATTGAACGAGTTTTGGGTAAAACCAGTATCCACTCTCATTAGCGGATTGCGTGTTACATTCGTCATTTACTTCCACTGCGTAATATTATATTTCAATATCGAATCAAGCAAAGGGGCAAACGCATTTAAATTACAACATCGATTTACAAAACACGTAATTAATCCTAGAAGTTCCCCAATATTACATGAATGAAGTGCATACACAAATACGAAAATGCAGATAAAAAGTTAATGAAACAACACAGTACCCGAAATACCGGCGTTGCCCGTGGTTTGAACCTTTTCTCCCGAGGTTTTCCCCTATCTTGAGAAGACGAATGTCGGGTAACTTTAAGCTCCATGGACCTCGGGCTCATTTGGGCATCAAAGCAAAGGCTTCAACCTCCCCTCTTTTCCCCTTTATTGTTATATCATCAAGCTCTGCGACAGGGAAAGTGGAAAACGCGCCTTAAAAGACTCTACGAAATGTACCAAATCTGTCGAAGATTATCTCTGGAGTTGTGTGTACCATTATTTAAGGTAATAATGTCTATGGAGGTAAAATCCAAGACAATAGCTCTTGGAACTAGGTCCATTATACTAGCACAATGGTAAATGAGCACTTTAAACCGTTAGATAGACATAAACCCCGCCTTGGTGACGCAGTAAGTGCTTCTAAAGAATTGCATTGTGTTGGCTATTTACGATAGCCGATCACAAGTGTATCGGCAGTGCACATTCTATTAACTGTTCTATTTTCTCTCTTTTAAATGTATTCCAGGGTCCATTGTGCCGAGTGTGACCTACAGGAAAGAAACAGTAAACTGACGTGTAAATCAAAAGGTCAGTTGCAAAATTGCCTCCTTTAAAGGAAGTAACTAAGCGAAAATCGGCACCACGCTTTCTATACACAAGTCGTTATTTCTTATTGCTTTTCGCTAACTGTAATATCATAAACACGACCAGTAATGGCTTAAATAAAAGGTATTCTTTGGTTAAGAGGAGGGATTGCAGGAATAAATTTAATCTATTTTGTGGTAAATGCAGTGTATATAACCACTTGATGTACTGGCCCACAGGACGTCCTCTGTCCACTATCCTACAAACCACTCTTTCTTTTTCATATTATTTACATAAACATTTGTAGAAATAATTTTATTACACAACTTGTAACTATAACGTATTCCACCCAAAAATTCGATGTTGAGATTTCACCGGAAATATATGTTTTGAGACCTCCTGGATCCAAAAAAAGCATTTTTAGAAAAAGGTCCGTGTGTGTCTGTGTGAGTCTGTGGACAGCATAACTCAAAAACGAAAAGTCGGTTAAAAACCAAAGTTGGTATTTAAGTTTAATGTCTTTCAAGGATGCGACACGAAGATTTTGAAGAAAATAGCCCCACCCTAAACTACCCTTTACATCGAACATTTTTCGAAAATTTCTATTTTCTTGAAAATGGCTCTAACGATTCTGATTAAAATGTCATATGTTTGAGATATTTTTATGAAAAATGAAATGCATATTTTGAATATTCTTGCTATAGCCCCTGTAGTCGTATTTACTCTGGACGACCTTTGCATAACTGGTAAACCGTTAGATAGACCAAATGATGCTATACAAAAATGGAGATCTTGCTAAAATACACAAGTTATGTCTGAATCAATTTGTTTGTAGAGTGAACCATTTCGGAGATATTCCTTGTTATTTGCGCGAGTTTCGAAAAACTTAAAACTTTCGTGAAATTGAACATCGCTGTTCATTTTTTTATATGTCAAGCGTACAAAGAGAACAGAATCTCAAAGCTTTAAAAGACTTGACTATCGCTCAAAGCCTACTGTATTTTCATATTCCCCTTGCACCTACAAGGAAATAAGCCATAAGATAATTTGTGCAAATATTTGTCTCAACAAGAATATAAAATTCATGTGAGCACAGTACATTAGATTTTTGTAATAATACTTTGTCTGGCAGTGGCAGGAGGTTATATGAATATTGACAGCGACAACTTTGTTAGTTTTTAGAACGATTATTTATAGCGCTCTATATGCTGCATGACTTATAGTTCCAAATGAAATGGCCTTTGTGAAGACAATAATTGTTTAGCTATAAAACAGATCTATGTAAACTTGTCTTTGGTACAAAAACTCATGTTATATCACATCAGAGTTTTCTCGTTACGCGTTGTTTTCTTTTTCTTTTTTTTTTTTTTCCCTTTTTTTTTTTTTTTTTTTTTTTTTTTTTTTTTTTTTTTTCCTTGATGTCGCGTCACAGCATATTGACAAGCCCTGTTTTGCTCTGATGAACAAGTTTCGCTTACGTTTTCATTGATATCCATTGCTGTATATTTTTATATAACAACCATATTGAAATTATTAGTAGTTATCCCTTAGCTATGATTCATGTTACAACTTAACGACAGTTGCAAAGCTATTGTGGACTATCAAAATCCATCTCTGTGAATTCGGGGATAAAAAGGGAAAGAAAAATAAACGCCTGCATTTGTGTCTGGGGCAGCATTTCTTTGTAGGCAACAAGAGCCAGACCTAGTAATCAGAGGCGGATGACGCGGATTGTAGTAGTACATATAACTCAATAGGACAAATATTTTTCTTTTCGAAGTGAAGATCAGGTTAAGTGCTTGATTTGTAAGACTTTAATTTTTGGTTCTACATTTTTCTGCAGTAATATTTTCTATACCTCTTACGGCTTACCAGTTATACAAACGCAGAATTAAGACTGTTGAGGACATTCCTAGTAAAGTATTCTTTGGCCTAGCAAAGGGAACGGAATTTTGAAGTCATCACAGTTAATAGCTGTTTCTTTCAACACTTGACGGCTCCGTTCTAAAAACTGGCCCTTGTCGCGGTCTCGACTCGCTTATATAGGCCATAATTCACCTTTTCTTAGACCAGCCCAGCACACGAAGATAATATAATTTTGTCGATTGGTGTTAGTGGAACCCCAGAAAGTTATTCTAAGTTGAGATTACGTATTTTCTTTTCAATTGGATTGTTGTGATGATTGGGGAACAAAGATTCCCTGCCTTCTGCAGGCAATAGATATTGATAATTTCTCATCCTGTATACTCGTAACAGTGGACAAATACCTCAACTTCCTTGTACAAAAATAATATACTGCGGAGTTTTTCAATACCGATAGAAGATGACAGCCAAGAGATAATCGATGAAGTTGTATCCACAGCAGACAAACAATATAATGACCTTACCTTTGTGTACACAACGCTATAGAGGTTATCGCAGTCATAAAACCTGCAGCCTAGAATCGAAACATGGAGACAGCGGACGGAATGTTACGCTGCGGAGTTTAACACTTTTGTTTAATATAGGCAGTCTTCTAGGAAATTCACGAGTAATGAAATTACTCTTTGAGTTGCGCACTGTGTCAAAATTTTCTCGTTACAAAACAGAAAAAGTTTTGGTAAATGGAATCGCGCGCATTCCGTGTTTAAATTTATCTTATGGACTGTATATGAATTAAAATCAATGTTTTCGGGATAGGGCATCACAACCATAAAATACCTGGTAATATTTGCGGTAGCTGTATATTTTTCAGTTCCCATTCCTATGCGTTGTTTACACATGCCTGAACATTTAGACGCGTTACACAAGTTACACCTTACCTTTGATGGGCCAAGCGCCTAACATTTCATACATACCTTCAAACCACCGTCCTTTTCTGCAAATATAATGATGTTTAACTTATAAAAGTAAGATTTCACTTTCAGTTCTTAACCCTTCTACACTCGCTTGAGTAGTTTTAATTCGTTTATCAGCGAGAGGGACATCAATTCTCAACATTCCCTTAATAAACATGGTTATATGCTCCATAAACTCTTATTACTATATCTTCTTCGTGTTAGTTGAAATAAACATTTGCAGAAATTGTCTTATTACTTACCTACTTGTACGTACCAGGAGAATACGGAAATACAATAGGCTTTGAGCGATAATCAAATCTTTTAAACTTTCAAATTTCCATCTCTTTGCACGATTAACATATAAAAAATTGAATGCCGATGTTCCATTTGACAGAAGTATAAGTGCACCAAAACTCACACAAATACCAAGGAATGTGTCCGAAACGGCTCATTCTACAATAAAAAAAATTATTTGGACATAAATTGTATGGTTTAGCAAGATCTACACTTTTTGTATAGTAAGATTTGGTCTATCTCATACGGTTTATTGTTATGCAAAAGTCTACAGTACTACATGGGCTATAACCCGAAAATTCAAAATATACATTTCATTTGTCACTAAAATATTTCAAACTTATCGCATTTTAATCAAAATCGTTAGCCATTTTCGAGAAAAATAAAACTTTCTAAAACTTTTCGACCTAAAGAGTAGTTTAAGATGGAGGAATTTTGTTAAAACTCTTCGTGTCACATTTTCGAAACATGTTAAACATAAATACTAACTGTGGTTTTTAACCAACTTTTCCTTTTTGAACACACCCATTAGTTCTGTTTACTCTGGATGATTTCTGAATAAGTCGTAAACCGTAGGAGATAGACAAAATACATTTTATTGTAGAGTGAACCATTTTGGATCTATTCCTGGTTATTTGTGTGAGTTTCAGAAAGCAAGCTTTCTGGAAATGCAACATCGTTCTTCATATTTTTATACGTCAGTAGTACAAAGAGAAGAATCTCAAAGCTTTAAAAGTTTTGACTATCGTTCAAAGCCTGCTGTATTCTAATATTGTCTTTATTCCAAGGAAATAAACAATAACACTAAGAAATTATAGGAATAAGGGTTGGTAAGAATGGTTAGTACAAGAGTAGAGAACGGCATGTGAGAGAAATGCATCAGTTTTTTTCATATTCGTGTAGTCTCCCTGAAAAATCTAGAACGGAATGCAAGGTTTGGTGTCCAACTCCTTGAGGTATACTGTTCACAGTTAATAAATGCCCATATACACACGGATAGGGATCATTTTTATAAACAATGATTCTTCTTTTGATTTAGGTGTACTCGGAACATATTTCCGGTGAAACCTTGGTATCAAATTCTTCTACAATGCTTCCTCTATCTATTACACGTAGTAGAGAAAGTCAAAATTGATGAGAATGTGATGGTCATAGTGTTTAATTATTAATGACAGACAGAGGACTAGAAGCCGTGATTGAAAATCAATAATTTGGATAATTATGCACATGATGCTCGTTCTGTGAAGGATTGTCATGAAGCCATCCTCATAAGTTTGGACTTGGGAACTGGATAAAGCGAGTGACATCTGTTTGCTTGTGTGTGAAGAACAGCTGACATCTATCAATCATTCTAATGCTTGCGGACACCTCGCATATATTAGCGTTAGACACACACAGGCCGAGTATTTCTTCCTTGTGAAAAAAATGATTTATACGAAATGACATACTCATTCGCATAAACCTGCTAAAACTCGGGCCATTGCCCTACAATAGCATTCATTCCTTTTTAAGGCTTCCACCTTCAGATACACTCACATGACTTTCTCTACTCTTGCACTAACCATTCTTACAAACTCTTATTCCTGCATCTTCTTTGTGGACTTTGTGCGATAGTCAAATCTTTTAAAGCTTTCAGACTCCGTTCTCCTTGCACGTTTAACGTATAAAAATGAATGGCGATGTTCCTTTGACAGAAGTATGTTCTCTAAAACTCACACAAATAACAAGGAATATCTCCGAAATGGTTCACTCTACAAAAACATAAATTGTGTGTTTTAGCGAGATCTACATTTTTGTATAGTAAGATTTTGTCTATCTTTTACGGTTTACCAGTTGTACAAAAGTCATCCACAGTAAACAGGAGTAAATGTGCTATAGCCAGAAAATTCAAGGTATACCTTTCATTTGTCATAAAAATGTCTCAAAGTCCAGTTTAATCACAATCATTAGAGCCATTTTCAAGAAAATCAAAATTTTCCATGGAAAGGGTAATTTAGTGTGTCATAATTTTCTTCATAATATTCGTGCCACATCCTTGAAAGACATTAAACTTAAGTACCAACTTTGGATTTTAACCGACTTTTCGTTTTTACTTTCTCTACTGGTAAGTAGGGGAAGTATTGTATTCCACCCAAAAATTCGATGTCGAGATTTCACCGGAAATATATGTTTTGAGGCCCCCTGAATCCAAAAAAAAAAGCATTTTTAGAAAAAGGTCCGTGTGTGTGTGTGTGTGTGTGTGTGTGTGTGTGTGTGTGTCAGTCTGTCAGTCTGTGGACAGCATAACTCAAAAACGAAAAGTCGGTTAAAAACCAAAGTTGGTATTTAAGTTTTATGTCGTTCAAGGATGCGACACGAAGATTTTGAAGAAAATAAGCCCACCCTAAACTAGCCTTTACATGGAAAATTTTTCGAGCATTTTGATTTTCTTGAAAATGGCTCAAACGACTTTGATTAAAATGTTATATGTTTAAGATATTTTTATGACAAATGAAATGTATATCTTGAATTTTCTGGCTATAGCCCCTGTAGTCGTATTTACTCTGGACGACTTTTGCATAACTGGTAAACCGTTAGAGATAGACCAAATTATATTATACAAAAAATGTAGATCTTGCTAAAATACACAATTTATATCTCAATAAATTTTCTTGTAGGGTGAGCCATTTCGGAGATATTCCTGGCTATGTGTGTGAGTTTCGGAAAACTTAGAACTTTAGCGAAATGCAACAACGTTGTTCATTTTTTTATGTTAATCGTTCAAAGAGAACGGAATCTCAAAGCTTTAAAAGATTTGACTATCGCACAAAGCCTACTGTATTCTAATATTGCCCTTGCACCTACAAGGAAATAAGCAATAAGATAATTTCTGCAAATGTTTATGTCAGGTAACACGAAGAAGATATAGGAATAAGAGTTTGTAGGAATGGTTGGCTCAAGAGTAGAGAAAGCCATGTGAGTGTAACACATCAGATGTTTTAGTTATGCTGTCCATAGAGTGACTGGTTTGATATGTACAAGGCATGGTACGTTACTTAGAAAATTTGACCTCGTACTAATGAAAAGCGGAATAGTTGACATCCATAACAGGTTGCCTCTCCATGGAGAAGTGTTTTGGGCAACCAGTAGACCTTGAATCCACAATAGCTCTGCTCGTTCTACCTATGTTTACTTGAGCAATGAGATTACTAGCTCAGGGTATGGGTGAGTGTTTATTGGTTAAGGTTAACACGGATTCGTGTGTAGTATTTAATTTACCGTCACTGAGAACTTTTCTCTCCACTGTGACATGAAACAAATTTCGTATAAAGGATAATTTATACATGTTAACTTGATAAACTATATTCCTCTGATTTTATATTTTGTCTCTACTGGGCTATCTTCTCTATAAATCAATTAATTATTGATCGTACTCCATTAAATCACTTATTCTTTTAAAATGAGTCTGTATTTTATAAAATCCAATTTTCAGCATCACTTAAAAGCTTCATTCGTGCCGTAAGAAAACTTCAGTGTTGTTTTTGGTTAGTAGAGTCTAAGTTTAAGCCTGAACCACTAGTCCTCAATAATGAAAAGGAGCCCACTTTGCTGGAAAATGTGCCCAGAATTGAATCTGGGGTAGAGCGAAATGTTCAAGCGTATCGAGATATGAGAAAGCGTCCATTGTGTTTTCCAAAAGTTCCAAGAATTTTCTACCTAGTTAATCGTTACCAACCTTTTTCCTTTGAAGTGTTCGTGGTATAAATAACACGGGTTTTCTCGGAAACCTAGGTCCTGCAATTGTGATGAATGACTTGGCGGACATATGGAACATCAGAGAATATTACTTTGTTGAGATGTTCATTGTCCTCGTCTGTGTGTGAGAGGACGTCAACTGGAGAGTTAAATTACGTGCATGGCTAATTCGACTGATAGATTTCCTAAGACACCGCGTGAATGCTTGTTCACCTGACGTGGGCATCCTATCACTGCCTGAAGGTTCCCATTATTATCAAGCTAATTGTTGTGACTAATTACTATTTATTCATGCCAGAAACCCTACTGCTGGTGTTTTTAAACACACAAGTCGTGTGTGGGCAATGTTTGAGAGGAAGAATCGGAACTGAAAAATGCAATGCCACAGTTGAATCACAGACCCTTCGCTTACCAGACGGATGCTCTAACCGTTAAGCTACTGTGACAACCTGCCAATATGACGTTGAATTCTTCAACCGATTCGTATTTTTTTCACGGTAAACCACAAAGGCAGTCTCGCATCAGAGATAATTACCACAATGGTGACTTACTATTGTAAGTACTTACTGTCCCGGGATTAAATAACCTTTAGATGGTAATTAATTAAATCAAAATCGTTGGAGCTATTTTCAAGAAAATCAAAATTTTCCCTACAAAGGGTAGGTTAGGATGGAGAAATTTTCTTGAAAATCTTCGTATAGCATCTTAAAACATATCAAATTTGAATACCAAGTTTGGTTTTAAACCCACTTTTCGTTTTTGAGTTATGCTGTCCACAGACTGACACACACACGCACACGCACAGATACGCGCGCGTACATTTTTCTAAAAATGCCTTTTTTAAATTCAAGGGTTACAAAACGTATATTTCTGAATTTTTGGGTGCAATACAATACTTCCTCTACTTATAGTAGAAAAAGTAAAAAAGAGCTGGTTTAAGATTCATAGAAATATTATCATATCTCAACTGTTTTGCGAAGACAGTAAAAAGTAAAAGGTAAATTTTTAAATAAAGTGAATAACAAATTGATATGAATAATAAAGAACAAAATACAGAATATAAGTAAGGAATTAATGATACTGTAGATTAGGACAATGTAAACTTCAGACAATGCTTTCTAAATTATCCATTGCGTTCACCATAAGAAAATTACTTATTATAATTATTCATCTATTTTGCAGTAATTTCTTTATAAAATTACAAATATTTGCCGCGAGTAATTACGGTGATAACAGTTGTAAAACGTTTTATTGGCAGCGTGTGTGTGTGTATCGTAGCTTCGATTGTTGCGGATTGTTTTAAAGGCGAGGGTTACTCGAGGGAGGATTCCCGGAGGGGCAGGTTTTGTATATTTCACCGGCAGCAGACCGCGGCCCGGTAATGGGGACATCAAGTATTTACAACACTCCGTACAGCTTCGTGATTAGTTTTAGAACTGTCTAGTGGTTACACACTGCAAGGCAAGAAGCGATTTTGTTCAGTTTATCAGCAAAATAAAAAGGGTTTTATCCACCGTAAAAATGCACTTGTAGTTCTTTTCTAGGCATTCATGACGCAATACATTTTGGTTTCTAAATGCCTGACTTGGTTGGAATTTGTATTCGCCTCCTAGATTTAAAGACAACAGTGTAATGAGTGTGATCAAAAACATATATCACAACTCCAAAATAATCATAAATATAGGATCTTATAAAGCCGAACTAATTATAATTAATGGAGGCGTAAGACAAAGGAGGCAGTTTATTGCATACAGAGTGTCCCAAAATCACAGTGGCAATGCGTAGTATGTTGTGCGGGACCGCAAACTGATCACTTTTTAAAAAGGAAAAAATGCCACTATTCAGCCGGGAATGTAACCCGGGACCTCAGGATTTGAATGCCAACAGAAGCGGTCACAACTTTCTTATCAGCACAGGGAACTCTTAAGTTCTGTTGAAAAGACCCATTGAGTCGATTAATTTTCTTGTAAAGATCATAACAATAAATCGAAGATATACCTGTAAGATATTCCACACCCAATTTTTATTTTTGCAGTATTTCTGCACCAATGTCGCCCATCCACAAAATTGTCTCACCTTTAACTGTTAACGTAAAGTGCTTTGGATTTAACAGTCTCCAATGTCCAACGTCGCCGAAATAGATTCATAATATGTCCAACTGCCCCAACATTGGAAACATTTTCATCAGTAGCAACATTCTTGGGCGCTGTTCACGGGATTCTTCACTAAGAAATAACCGATGTATCTTGAAAACGCTCTACCAATTGTAAATTGTCTTACATGGGTTTCTTCGCCAAATGCAAAAGCCAATGTTCACACTGTTAAGGGTTAATAACGATTTCAAGTGGTAAAAATACGATGTGTTGACTTTCTCTACTCCTGTGGTAACCTTTCTTACAGACTCTTACTCCTATATCTTCTTCATGTTAGCTGACATAAAAACTTGCAGAAATTATGCTAAATTTCTTCAAGCTTTGAGATTCCGTTCTCTTTGTACCTCTAAGAATAATAACTGAAAAACCATCTTCTATCCAACGAAAGTTAAAAAAAACAGCTTTATTTTGGCATAAATTGTGTATCTTAATAAGACCTACAATATGTGTACAGCAAAATAAACTCTGAGCTGCTTGTGCTTAGCTCTTGCTTCTGCTTGGATAAAAACATAGCAGTGTCTGTCGAACACATCCTGAAGGGCTGCATAATGCTAGTTCAATAGAGCTGAAGTCATCATACCAATTCCATTAAACCGAAAACAACATAAATTATTATATCCTAAACTTTCAGGGACTTCAAAACTAGATTATTTTGAATTGGGTTTCCAAGTTTTGATGAGCAGAAAAAAAATTGGAACCCGTGTCCCTGAGGTTAGCACACAGGACAAGTTATTATTCTATCTAGCCATTTGGACGCTTGACTGAAAGCACATTCCGAGTTCTACAGTAAAACCTGCTTGCCAGGTCATTATCACCCATTGGCTTGCCAAATTCAGGACGACCTATAAAGAAACGTGGGGGACTTCTGCTTTGAAATTGGCTCATACAGCTGAAGAATCCAATGGCCTAGAGTTTGTTTTGCCTGAGTTTTCTTATATGATTAGGATTGTGCGATGATCTCCAAACCTTGTCTGCTTTTACTATGATATACTTTGAAATAAAGGTCTATTTTATTCTAATTTATATATTTCATTCGTGCTACCCATTTCTCGTGAGAAATACCAGGACTTGCAAGCTTTGAAGACATTTCGTGTGTCAGAAACACAAAGATATTATAACAGTGTTCGTATTGCTTTAAGTTCTCAGAATGGGTAAATGTTATACTGCTGTGGGAAGAACTACAACTCTTCTGAACCAGAGGGAAATGATTTTTCTCATACAAGTATGCCATCACAGTAAACTATGCCTAGTGAAAGTGAGAATCAGAACCCCAAGACATTAATGCAGACAAAATGTGGTAGTAGTGTTCGTTTTCCTTGCATATTGTGGACATAATATTACATTTTAAAACTTGTATCGTCAATTATTCACTGGAAAGGGAGTAATATAGGAACAATAATATGTTAATTATTCTTTGCATTTATATATGTTAAATTCTCTCTGGCAACTAGGAAAGCAATTGCTTTTGTTTATTGGATTAGAGGAAATAAAAGAGAAATTAAGAAAGACAATGAAAGTCTTGCAAAAGAAAGTATTTGCATTCATTTGCACGAAACTGTTTGAATTAATGGACTCTATCCCTTCTTTCATAGACTGAGTCATCATTATCTACTCAACTTCTTAATATGCATGTCAAAAGTTTGAATAATTATGAAATTATATCGTTATACATTTGCAGAATAGTCCTTAAGATTTTGTAATTTTGTAAACTAAGTGTACAGAACTGTAAGTTCATGAAAAGATTTAAATAGAAACATTAATGTGCTATAAAATTTATAAGGCTGAACGTAGATCATTCTTCTCCTGGACCGTTCATTTGTTATTGTACTGAACCAAAGAAATTTTCAGAGTTGTCCCTTATAGAGGAATTAGTCGGCTATCCGCCATTAGACAGCAAAGTTCTTGCGAGTAGAGAAATTGCCGTAGGATATTCCAGATATTTTCTCTTACGTGCCCTGAGCTGTAGGAAATAAAAAACGTGGCTGATTCCCAGAACTCCCCCGTGACAGTCCGCGAGAGAAACTGCCGTAATAGCGTTACAGTGGGACAGTGCTGCCAACATCCGAAAACTCGGCCTGACTTGACCAGGCCGTAAAATCTTATGGGTTCATGAAGTTCGCTTTATGTCTGGCCCCGCTATTGGAATCCGACGGTCGATACAAAGCCGCAACGGAATCCTGAGAATGCCACTTTCAGCTTTTTCTTGTTTTAATTTTATTTTCTTTATCCAGCAGCAGAGCGCAGACCGCACCAATTTCATTATCATCCTCTCTCCCTTCCGGGGCCCCGACCACATGTTTACTCTAGCACAGGCGTTTGTCACCACGCGTATTTGCTTAAAATATCTTTTTAATGCATGCTGCTTCCACTGCTTCTCAGTGGGTTACTTCAGGGCTGCACTAGCACAGAAATATTATATCAGCATTGCTTATTCGTCTTATACACTATATTAGAAGTATAAGTGCATAAGATTTAGTAATTGGTACCTTAGCATGTATCTACTTCCGTTGTTTGTTTTGTTTATTCTGAGAGCTTTCTCACAAAGCTAATGTTGTTTGCATGGTAGTAACTGCAGTGCGAATCCTGTGAGATAGACTATCCATTTTGTGACCTACTGGCCTATACTCTGTTCATCTAGAGATTAGAGGAGATGTAAACAAAGCACCGGTTTGTATCACTCCGCGGCCACGTGTATTCACAATGACGCAACACGGTTAGCTACCGCTACGCGTAGGTATAATATGCATTTTACACTACTAAAAGGATATATTTACTTGATCCAAATAACATGTAGCACATGGCAATTAACTGCTACTTACGTCATCTCTGTCCACAATAACACTTTTTCATTTCCTGTTCACAATCTCGAAACCAATCTCCAGAAGGAGCTTGTGGAGGGAAGTTCGTTTTAAATCTGGAAGATCGGATCAGAGTTAACTGCCAACAGCACTTTGTTTAAGGTGGGGGTTCATTGTTAACAAAGAACTGATGAACTTTTCGACGGGTTGCAGATCTCACAAATTCGTCGCAAACTACATCCACCATTTATCTGGCACGTGGTCGCTTTTTGCAGGGATCTTCACCAACTGACGATTTTTCTTTGCGTGTACTGTAAATACTTGCAACTGACACACCGGTAAACTCGGATGTTAATTTCATCACGTCTTCGATAGCAAGTTCGGGATATTTCTCGCAGAACTTGTTAAACACGTTCAATATTATTGTCTTTTCACCACTTCGCAACGGTTTGTCGCACTTATGTTTCTCAACTCACTTGTTCCGCCATGTTACTTTCATACTGAATAATGCGCGCGCAGAATGAATTAGGCTGGTTACAGATTCACTTAACTGCGTATTCTTACAGTTTAACTATGCTTAGTACACTTAGTTTATGCTTTAGCAAACATTAAGTGACATTTCAGACCTTAGTAACAGTATTTCTTCAAGGGACTATTTACACGGCGAAAGCGTCAAGAGGGCGCGCTGTGGTCAAAACGCACGTGGCTTTGTTTACGTCTCCTCTAATCCCTTGATGAACAGAATATAGATTTAGATAGATTTAAGATAGTTACAAGGGAAATGTGTTTCGTACAAACAAATCAAAACAGTATTTTTGTGTAAGCCCTCTGAAATGATTCAAATTATAAATATAGAGGCAACAGAAAGCTCCCTGAAATATACATGTTAAATTATAGGTAGCGTAGGCTGTCTTTTGTTCGTGTGCGATACAAATAATGAGGAAGAAGTGATTTTGATCGACATTATAACGACAAGAAAGAATAATCATACATCGAAAAGTGAATAATTGTGGTTTTGTTATATTCGATCGAGTGAATAGGTAACGTATACCAGTAAACCTGAGGTAAATAAAACAATGGAAACTTCAAACTACACAACATACCTCTTTGTGTACCTGCTGTAGAAGTTCCTATTTTCAACCGCTTCTAGAGCTAGACAGATCAGGTTTAGTATTTCCTTACCAGTATAAAACATTGAGCTTGCATTGACTGTACACAAAGGAGAACGTAATTCTAGCTGTTCTTAAATTGCTACTTTTTCTGATATTTCTGCCATTTTAGAGTTTCGTCACACGCACGCACACACCCACCCACACACACACACACACACACACACACACAGCCACACACACACACACACACACACCCACACAGCCACACACACACACAGCCACACACACACACACACACACACACACACACAGCCACACACACACACACACCCACACACACAGCCACACACACACCAACCCACACACACACACACACACACTGCCACACACACACACACAGCCACCCACCCACACACACACATACACACACAGCCACACACACACAGCCACCCACCCACACAGACACACACACACACACACAGCCACACACACACACACAGCCACACACACACCCACACACACACAGCCACACACACAGCCACCCACACACTCACACACACACCCACACACACAGCCACACACACACACACAGCCACACACACACCCACCCACACACACACACACAGCCACACACACACAGCCACACACACAGCCACCCACCCACACAGACACACACACCCACCCACACACACACAGCCACACACACACACACACACACACACACACACACACACACACCCACCCACACACACACACACACACACACACACACATAGAGCCACAAGACTAGTTTCCTATTTTGTGGATGTATTTCGGAAGCTGACTAACAAGCACGGTTTTTCTACTGCTGCAGTGAAGTTATTTTGACGTGCTGTCCTTGGGGATTCCATTTATGTCGGCAACCACCATACGTAATCGCTGAACCAATAATGTTTCAATTTTCCAGTCAACCTGTGATGGAAAATCTGGCGCAATACGTTCACAAGACTTCCTTTACGAACCAAAATTGCACATTATGTCCGCTATATATTATATTAACATAAAAATTAGAGATGAAAAATACCATATTTTCTAGATATTCTAAACAGATACAAGCTATTTTCCACGATACTCGATGACGTCATTTGTACATCTAGTCTGAGTACAAAATAGAACGCTGGGAGAACTGTAATCCAATTAAATTAAGTTTTTGTTCAGTACTGCGTCAAAACAAGAATAAATAACGATAATTTCAAACACTGTAGCCCTCAGTGCAAAAAGTATTTGGCTATTCATATTTATTGTGGTTTGCAATATGCAAACATGCTTCTGGGGATTTCATTGTTCCAGCGTTGGCAAAATCTACGTCTTCATAGCTTAGCCGTGCAATAGAGGAGCCGAGGCCGCTATGCTACAGGATAACTTTCTGCGTTTCTATGTTGAATTCAATCCGACATGAGATGGCTTTGAATATGCAAGGCTCAAACAAAAGCAATTCAAGCTTCTATGTTAGTCTCTTGGATTATATTGGTGAACCTGTATAAATGTTTTCTGCCTATTTGAGGTTAGTCAATGTTTTTCAGAAGAATACATTGTGAGATTGTAGAAATAATAAAGGTGTCTTTGTTTATTACAACAATCACTAAGAAAACAAAATGACGAGCGTGCAGCGCGTTACGAGTATAGTGGAATGGGTGGATTCAAATTGATAGCTGTTTCAATATTCAAACGTATTAAAATAATTAATAAAGTTTATAAATGAAAAATTATGTGGAACAGATGAGAGATGTATGACATAATGCTCTTGTTTCATTTGTTTCAACACTTATAGAGGAAGATAGATTTTAAAGCTATTTATGTAATACGTAAAATGACTCGTAAATTTATTAAAATAGTTAAAAGTGTGCATCACAATGACTTAAGATTCATTAAAAATATTATTTTTGAGCACTTTAATAATTTCTGAAGATATGGTAGAAGTTGGATTTAAAATATAACGAATTTCCCAAACTGGTTCTTAATTTCGCAGTAATGCCCCTAATTGCGTTTACTGCAAGAAGCGTTAATCTTATCGGCCAGCGCCGTCTTACTGTAGCTGTGTGCATTCGCAAGGGATACCACCCTTTGTAATTAGATACATTCTCGACTTCCACTCACTGGGAATTAGAAAGCCAAGCTCAATTAATTCACAAGTGCGTTGTAAAAGGCGCTGCACAACTTATCTCGTCTTTCGAAACAGATTAATTCTACCAGCTTATTTCCTTTTAACGTTAAAGAAGCTATTAGAGTATATAATTATCGCTAGAGGCACTGGGTTCCATTCCCGTCCTTGGTTTCTTTAAATTACCAACTGTCCTTAACCGTAGGAGCACCAAATTAAATGGAGCCCCAACTTAGGACAAAACCTTCCCGTGTTACAATAGGCATAGGCTATCGTATATCGTCTTGTATGGCAGACACAAAATTTAATGGAGGCCTATGGATGACCAATACTATTCTGTTTCCTCTTATGTAAATATGTGTACTTTATGCAATCCTAGCATTAAAATGGCTCACTATTACGTGATAAATCGTGCAAAATTACTATGACAACCAGACAGCAATGACGTCATCACCGCCACAACATAATTTTCTCCGATGTGCGTATAAGAAAACCTGAAATGGTCACTGTCGCAAACTAACGCAGTTTTACTTTCTCTACTGGTAACTAGAAGGAACTATTATATTTCACCGAAAAATTCGATGTCGGGATTTCACCGGAAATATATGTTTTGAGAGCCCCTAAATACAAGAAAAAATAAAGATCCAATTTTTAGAAAAAAAGTCCTTGGTGTGCCTGACTGTGGAAAACATAACTCAGAAAAGAAAAGTAGGTTAAAAACCAAAGTTGGTATTCAAGTTTAATGTCCTTCAAGGATGCGACACGAAAATTTTTATTTCTTTGAAAATGACTCTCACGAATTTGATTGAAATGTCATATGTTTGAGATATATTTAAAACAAATGAAATATATATTTTGAATTTTCTGGCTATAACCTATGTAGTCCTGTTTACTCTGGATGACTTGAATAACTCGTAAACCATTAGAGATAGATCAAATCTTACTATAGAAAAATGTATATCTCGCTAAAACACACCGTCCAAATCCAAATAAATTTGTTGTACAGTGAACGATTTCGGAAATATTCCTTGTTATTTGTGTGAGTTTCGGAAAACAAACTTTCGTCAAATGCAGAATATATGCCACGCTAAGACTTTGTATTCTAACTTTGACCAATCCCAACTCCTGTTGCAATATCGGGAACTTTTTAAACGCACTGTATTATATTGGAATACAGTTACTAATATTGCTAATACCTCCATAATTATTAGTGTCAGAGAAGACCTAAGCATTGAATGTGTATCTAATAAACTAACACGTTATTGAAATAATTGGTTGTCATTTGGAATGAATGTCAGAAAACAGAATTCCTAAAATGGCAATGAAGCATCAAACAATAGGAATAGGTAGACTCGAGGTAGACCGACGAAGAGATGGAAAGATAGTGTGAGATTGGAACAGAGTTAAGGTATAATCCATGAGAGGAAGAAGAATTCTTTTTAATTAATTTTAAATGTAATGCTGCAATTGTGTAAATATGGAAAACTTTAGGTTATCCTGTAGGAGTACGTCCTCACGTGGGCGATAGGCAGTTGTTTTGTGACTGAAGAGTGTTGTTATGAGGTTCATTTCCTTTAACTCGTTGGTGACCTATGTATTGCCAACGCTGGAAAATAGAATCAGCGGAAGCATGTCAATGTTGCCAACCAACTTGTTAACGTTATTTGTTGTTGTTATTTAGTTACTATTGTTTTGTAATTATGTCATGTGACGTAAGTTCTTGTGCGGTGCGGCTTGTGTTTAAAAACACCAACAGCAAGTTTTGTTGACATAAATAAATAATAAACTTGGACTTGTTGCGCATTTTCACAGATGACTACACTGATCAAAGGTACAACAATCCTTATTTGAGATTGTATAGTACGGTAATTTTATTACAGATTACGCAGTATTAACAACAATAATAACAATAACATCAAAATAACAATGATGATGATGGTAGTGGTGATGCTGATGACGACGATGATGATGATAATAATAATAATAATAATAATAATAATAATAATAATAATAATAATAATAATAATAATAATAATAATAATAATAATAATAATAATAATAATAATAATAATAATAATAATAATAATAATAATAATAATAATAATAATAATAATAATAATAATAATAATAATAATAATAATAATAATAATAATAATGTTGAGGTTGTATAATACAATACTTTTATTACAGATTACGCAGTATTAACAACAACAATATTAATAAATAATAGTACATTGTTTTGGTACTTTGTGATGCATGGTTGGTAGTTTTAGCGAGTTGTACAATGTTAAGTTGGCAACAGATATTTCTGCCTTGCAGCGCCATCTTCTTCTGTTGTAGTTCAGTGACAATAGAACTGTCAGTGAACCACGTGACGACGGTCTCCTACAGTTTTACCAAATTTTAAACCAATTGATTTGGTACTGGCCACAGAAATTATACACGGTATAATAAACTAACAAAAAAAAAAAAAAACAAACAAACAAACAAAACAAACAAACAGGAAAAGGTTATATTTCTTATTCACCAAAAATTGAAGCATTTGTCTCTAATATCCATTTATCCAACGCAGCTATAACTTTAATCTACCTACGAACGACCTAAACGTGAAAACAATTATTTTAGACAGTTGATAGTAAAAGTTGGACTGTTAGCAGTTCACGACAGTGTTAAAAGCATAAAATTCTACCACTCAGTGCTAAAAGCTTAAAACACTCCGACGATGCCAACTTTGTTTTCTTATGAGCATCGCCTCATTCCAGTAGGCCATGAATCTGAGTTACACAATGCTTGTTTGAAATTGCGGGTCATTTAAATATGAATAATTTAAAAAGAAATTGTAATATTAATTAATTAAATTTCGTTACGATATTTTCGTCGTTTTATTATTTCCACTGCCTCCCTTATGTAGAATATTATGTTTTGTAAAAGTCATGTTGACAACACTGATGATACGCAAGGCAAATGAACATCGCAACCCGAAGACTATTCTAATTACTGGTAAATATAACCACTACGCACAGTAAATCTTACTTATAAGCGTCAACCGAAAACAAGTTACACATGCACAGACTTCAATTGTTTACTAAAATGCTGCTTCTTCGAAGGCAGAGATTCGTAAAGATCAAAACAAACATTTCCGATGAAAATCAATATCGATCCTTTACTTCCTTTCCTTTTTAGATACTTCTTAGATCATATAAAAGGTCGAGTGACGTTATTTGAGCAGTGGAATGTGGCTTATAGAGTCATTTCTGCTCTCTCTATACGCCAGATGGAATTTTCTTTACAGGATACAGAAAAAGAGAAAACTATTCAAAGAAATGTAATACATGAGCTTCTATACCAATCGGAATTCCTGTTGCAAAAGCAAAAGTGATTCATATCACAGAACTGTCGGTGAAGCACTTATATAATACACTGTTGCAAGAATTTGGAATATTTAAATCAAAACAGCGGAGTTCGAAATGTGAATATGGATGAGGGAGATAAAATATTAGAAATTGACCTCAAGAAGAGGTGTAAGATTGAAAGAACGTGGTAAATAGAAAGAAGGAAAAAGTTTTCTGTATTGCTCAAAATTGGCTTTCTCCATTCCCTAATCACAAACAATTTTTACTTTCTTTTCTGCGTAGAGTAGAGGAAGTATTGTATTCCATACAAAAATTCAATGTCGAGATTTCACTGGAAATATGTTTTGAGGCCTCCTGAATCCAAAAAAGGCATTTTTAGAAAAAGGTTCGTGTGTGTGTGTGCGTGTCCGTGTGTGTGTGTGTGTGTCCGTGTGTGTGTGTCCATGTGTGTGTGTCGGTCTGTGGACAGCATAACTCGAAAAACGATGTCAGTTAAAAATCAAAGTTGGTATTTAAGTTTAATATCTTTTAGGAATGCGACACTAAGATTTTAAAGAAATTTTCTCCATCCAAACTACCCTTTACATGTCCTATTTACTGAAAATGACTTTTGCATAACTGGTAAAGCGTAAAAGATAGACCAAATCTTACTATACAAAAATGTAGATCTTGCTAAAACACACAATTTATGCCCCAATAATTTTTTTGTGCAGTGAACCATTTTGGAGATATGCCTTGTTATTTGCGTCAGTTTAGGAGAACTTAAAACTTTCGTGATATGGAACATCGTTGTTCATTCTTTTATATTAAGCTGCCAAACAGAACGAGATCTGAACGCTTCAAAACATTTGACTATCGCTCAAAGCCTACTGTATTCTAATATTCCCTTTGTACCTACAAGGAAATAAGCAATAAGATAATTTGTGCAAATGTTTGTCTTAACACGAAGAAGATATAGGAATAAGAGTTTGTAAGAATGGTTAGTACAAGAGTAGAGAAAGTCATGTGAGTGCAACACATCAGATTTTTTTAACGATTACGATGAGTTGTTTCTGTTTATAGCACTAATATACAGCTATTTGATTTCCATTGTAGATTTACTGCGTAAATGTATATGCCTGTTTTGTAATCCTGATTCTGTTTGTCAACTGTTGTACTATATTTGCTAGGAATTGTGTTATTATTTTAGCTATTTCTGTTTGTGTTTTTCTAGGGCGACTATGGCAAGATTTATTATGGACGTGACCACATTGTATACGTGTATACCTTTCTCCAGACAGATATGGCTGTCTAGATATTCTAAAATTACGAGCAACTTGTGCCGCAGTTCTCCCTTTCCCCAAGACATTTATTGCTGCTCGGAATCTATGGAAGATTCTAAGAACTGCAATATCCACTTCCTTGGTGTGCAATAGCGTATCTGCTTTGTGCCCAGTTCGACTCTCCGTAAGGGAAACCCACCTAGTTAAAGTTACCATAGCAATACATTACGGCCTTTTAACAAAAACCCATCGTGTATTGTTGTCGCTTAATGAGCTTCGCTTTAAAAGTACAACGAATATAAAAACAATTAAATATCGAATATGAAATGATTTTACGCTACATTACACATGCATTTAAATAATTATCCTATTTTGTTTGGTTTCCACTTTAGCATGTGCATAAATAGATAAATGTGTGGAATTATTAATGGTTCCGAGAGAGAGAGAGAGTGCAATATTGGGGAATTTATTTTTTATAATCGCATTAAAAGCATTCTTACGAGCAGGCTTCATTAAATAAACCTAAAAAATATTTAAATGCTAAAAACAGTAGTTGATGTGTAAAATTACGCTTGCAACAGGCATTCATATAAGCTGTATTTGAGATAAATAAATATTCATGCTATAAAATGGAACTCAGTATATTTATTTATATAGGCTGCCCAGTCTATATATTTAAGCGACAAATTTTATAACTTTGGTTTCATGTATCCAGATAAAAAGATAAACATTTCCACAAGATTTTTAGCTTTTTTGTCACTTATGACAACAATGATCACGTTTGTGCCGGTTGCATTAAAAATTGAAGACATGTGCGTTAAAAAGGTCTAATTCTTACTTTCTTAAAAGTAAGAAGCAGTTTTATATACAGGGTGTCCCAAAAAAACATCGACAACGCTTAGTCGGTTGTGCGGAACCTCAGTCCGGAAATGCACGGTTTGGACGCTGTAGCGCATCAAAGTGTGACATGGGTATACGTTCACTTTTCGTCAACGAACCCAACATCGAGCTGTCTGCATTACGAACGGGCTGTGTATCTCCGAGGCCATTGCAGAGTCTATATTGGCTCTAAGTGCGGTTGTCTTTAAAGATTTTCAGTCGTTCCCCACAATTCAGATATAAGGTTCTTCACTGACGTTACAGAAGTGCCACACTCTTCATATAGCTCCACAGAAAACAATCGAGACGTGTCAGATCTGTCCATCATGGTGGCCATGAAACTGGTCCACCTCTACCAATCCATGAATTTCGATATGCGACTTTGACGAGAGTCCCTTAATCGTATTCTCATTGTAAGTTTGACTAATATCTCCTGTGTTTATTTACCTACCCACGCGCGTTCACAAGCACGAGTGTGTGAGTGAGTGACAGACAGACCGACAGACAGACTGACAGACTGACTGACTGACTGACTGACTCACTCACTCACTGACTGACTGGCTGACTGACTGACTAACTGACTGACTGACTGACTGACGAATAAAATTGCTGTATTGAATATTCTGCCTATTTTGGTGCATCCTTGGAACATAACAAAATATGTAATGAACTGAATTTTAGTTTTTAAGCTATGCTGTTTACGCAGACACATGAGATTTTGTCCATAAATGTTTTTTGGGATTTTAAAAACTGCATTTTTGATGTACTGTCGATATTAACTGTTAGGATAAAGTAAAAATTGCACATAACCTTGGTAAGTTTTCGCATTATTTGCACAATTTCAGAGACTTATGGTAGTTTAAATCCACTTGATAAGAGAAATACTGACATCTATTGACAAAACAGTAAAATGTGTTCTAAAATCTGCTACGAAACTGCGCATGTTTTTGTTAAATGAGTGGAATAACACGTTTATACGCGTTGTTACGATTCCGATATGTTTTATAACATTTTGTTAAAGCTTAAGCAAAAACCAGTTCATGCCACTGTTGTTAGCGAAAAAACAACATTGTATGCCACTTCGCATTTTATCTGCAATTTAGAAATAATTATGAATATTATATCGCAGTTTACCTCGCATAACTGTTGAACCCTGAGCACTTTAGGCCCGGCGTTATGGGAAGGGGTTAAAATGTTAACAATGCCATTGGTTTTTGTTGAAGTAATCAGGAGAGCACGTGGTTGGTTGGCTCGAAATGGAGAAAGTAGCAAAAAATAATATTGCTCACTTTTTCTGAAAATGGTGTTGCCAGAATGGAATGCAAAAGAGATGGAAATGTATAACGGGAGATTCATGTCACAAATATAAATAAAAACCCAGTGTATTGAACGAACATGACCTCCTGTGCTTTCAATTTCAACTATTTTTAAATGTATTCTTCTATTTTTTTAGCTTCTCTATTGGTAAGTAGGGGAAGTATTGTATTCCACCCAAAACTTCGATGTCGAGATTTCACCGGAAATATATGTTTTGAGACCCCCTGAATCCAAAAAGTATTTTTAGAAAAAGTTCCGTGTGTGTCTGTCTGTGTGTGTCAGTCTGTGGACAGCATAACTCAAAAACGAAAAATCGGCTAAAAACCAAAGTTGTTCAAGGATGTGACACGAAGATTTTGAAGAAAATAGCCCCACGCTAAACTACCCTTTACATGGAACATTTTTCGAAAATTCGATATTCTTGAAAATGCCTCTAAGGATTTTGATTAAAATGTCATATGTTTGAGATATTTTTATGACAAATGAAATGTATATTTTCAATTTTCTGGCTATAGCCCCTGTAGTCGTATTTACTCTGGACGACTTTTGCATAACTAGTAAGCCGTTAGAGATAGACCAAATCATACTATACAAAAAATGTAGATATTATTAAAATACACAATTTATGTCTGAATAAATTTTCTTGTAGGGTAAACCATTTCGGAGATATTCCCTGTTATGTGTGTGAGTTTCTAAAAACTTAAACTTTCGTAAAATGGAACATCGTTCTTCATTTTTTTATATGTTAAGTGTGCAAGATGAACGGAATCTCAAAGCTTTAAAACATTTGACTATCGCACAAAGCCTACTGTATTCTAATATTCCCCTTGAAATAAGCAATAAGATAGTTTGTACAAATGTTTATCTTAACTAACACGAAGAAGAGTAAACCATAAGAGATACACGAAATATTATACAAGAAAATCTGATCTTGACAATTGAGCTTTGTGGTAGAATGCAAGAGTTCCTCTTATGCTATAAGTAACTTGAAGAACTCTTTAGTGTTGCATGTCAGTTAGCTTAATTCTGTAGTAAGTATTCCATGTTCGTTAACTGCAGTTATCATTTATCTCGTGGTTAATAATTTACCTCAGGCTATAGAGGTAAACTATACTGTATGCTATGCACTCCTTTCGTGCAGCAAGGCATGGTAATAACTAATATAAAACAATTATCTGAAGGGAAAGTTATATTTTATTAGTACAATCAACTTGTTACTCAAATACCTATTATTTTCTTTACTTATGTACCTAGTAGGTATAGAGCGTACCTATGTACTTATTGCATTGCGACCTTTGTATTCTACACTTAATTTAGGACTCTTTATTTTCTAGTACTATGTATTGCATTCTACCCAAAACTTCGATGGCGACATTTCTGCGGAAATATATTTTGAGTCCCCCAGAGTCCAAAGAAGCATTTTTACAAAAACATCTATATGTGCGTGCCTATGAACAGCGTAACTAAAAAATCTGATGTGTTACACTCACATGACTTTCTCTACTCTTGTACTAACCATTCTTACAAACTCTTATTCCTATATCTTCTTCGTGTTAGTTGACATAAACATTTGTACAAATTATCTTACTGCTTATTTCCTTGTAGGTACAAGGGGAATGTTAGAATACAGTAGGCTTTGCACGATAGTCATGTCTTTTAAAGCTTTGAGAACCCGTTTTCTTTGCACACTTAACATATAAAAAAATGAACAACGATGTTCCATTTCACGAAAGTGAAACGTTTTCCGAAACTGACACAAATAAGGTATTTCTCCGAAATGGCTCACTCTATAAGAAATTTATTGAGACAAATTGTGTGTTTTAGCGAGATCTATATTTTTTGTAGAGTAAGATTTGGTCTATCTCTTACAGTTTGCGAGTTATTCAAAAGTCACCCAGAGTAAACAGGACTGCATAGGCTATAGCCAGAAAATTCAAAATATACATTTCATTTGTCATAACAATATCTTAAAACATATGACATTTTAATCAAAATCGTTAGAGCCATTTTCAAGAAAACCAAATTTTCGAAAAATTGTCCATGTAAAGGGTAGTTTAGGGTGGGGTCATTTTCTTTAAAATCTTCGTGTTGCATCCTCAAAAGACAAACTAAAATACCAACTTTGGTTTTCAACCACTTTTCGTTTTTACATTATGCTGTCAACAGACACACACACACACAGACACACGGACCTTTTTCTTGAAATGCTTTTGTTGGATTCAGAGGGCCTTAAAACATGTATTTCAGGTGAAATCTAGACAGCGAATTTTTGGGTGGAATACAAGACTTCCTCTACTTACCAGTACAGAAAGTAAAAACGAAAAGTCGGTTGACAATTAAAGTTGATATTTTAGTTTAATATTTTTTAAGAATGCGACACGAAGGTTTTGAAGAAAATTCCTCTGCCCTAAACTAGCCTTCACATAGAAAATTTTGACTTTCTCAAAAATGCCTCCAAGGATTTTGATAAAAATAACATACTTTTAAGATATTTTTATGGAAATGAAATATATATTTTGAAGTTTCTGGCTATAGCCTACGTATTCCTGTTTACATTTGATGACTTTTGCATGACTAGTAGTGTGTTAGCTACAGACCAAATCTTACTAATGTAGATCTTGCTAAAACAAACAATTTATGTTCCAATGATTTTTTTTGTCGAGATTTTTTTTATTCGGAGATATTCCTTTTCATGTCACTTTTGGAAAACTAACTTTCGTTAAGTGCAACTTCGTTGTTCATTTTTTTATATGTTAACCATGCAAAGAGAACGGAATCTCAAAGCTTTAAAAGATTTTACTATCACACAAAGCCTATTCTATTCCCATATTCTCCTTTTACCTACAAGGAAATAAGCAATAAGATAATTTGTACAAATGTTTATCTCAACTAACACGAAGAAGATAAAGGAATGAGAGTTAGTAAGAATGTACAAGAGTAGAGAAGGTCATATGAGTGCACAGATCCCCATGTTATTTACGTACTATGTTCCTAGCTAAACACTTCGTTTACATTCCATAATTTGAATTCTGATACATTTACTGCATGTGTAACCGAACAATTGAACCCATTCATTGAATGGCTGTCCCAGCCCCAAATACTAAAAAAAGAGCATCAAGTAGCGATACCGTTAGTGGGTAATGTCTTTTAATAATGAGTGCGCGTGCTTCTTTTTGTGTTACAACAATGGGGCGTGATTTATGCTGTAATTTAATTGAGGCTGGGCTGTTTGAATTTCCAAATCGCTTCATTTTTTACCGCTAAACTACGCTTACGTCATTTTAGGTGCCAAATTGGAGAGTCATATTTCTAATGGAGGTGTTGGTAATATGTCCACAGATTTGGACGCACTTCAATTTGGTCTTTATGAAACATAGTTCTTCTGTGCTGCCAACCGAATCGTTAGAATGATAAACTGACATACATACACACGTGTAAATTCAGAACAGCTCTTGTGATTTCTGTTTCAATTTCAACAAGAAAATTGTACACGGACTTTCAGAAATATTGTTGTAACAAAACGGCAAAATTCGAAATCCTGTTGCTTTTCTATCTCTTTATTTTCCTCCATATTTGGCTATAAATGCAAAAGTTCCTTCTTATGTTAACACAGTTTATAGTCTTTCAATGTCTTTCTCCAGTTTTTCTGTCTTTTATATCTTTACTATTACGATACATTCACTCGACGACACATGCCTATTCAGTGACAGGCTGGCCGACTTACTCACGTAACTAAAATCTAACTGTAGATGACTTTACACCCTAAACACCTCTACCTATTAACTGTAAAAAGTAACTCTAGTTGCTCTCGCAAGCTATGTTTACACTGGAGTGCGAGTCACGTGAATCAGTAGGCGGTATTTCAAAATTCCTGTTTTTCAAAATGAATATTTTCCCCAAACCATAAAATCAATCATTGAATTGCTTTAGTAGTTCAGCCTCTGGATTTATTTCGTCATTAAGTGACCAAATATGATCTGCCACAGCTGATTTCTCGTAGCAAGGTTGGCTATGTCAGTTGACCTTGAAAATGGCTGAGATGAGCTGCTGAAACGCGTTGGATATATGAGTACAACTCAATTTTAATGAAGTGAAGTTTAGTCTCTGCATACTTTGTGATATTGGTGGAGTAAGTTTTGTATTTAATCATCTTTTCATATGTCCTACATAGAGAACATTAAAGCTGCAATTTATGCACACAATTTACTAATACTATTCTCCAATATTGCCAACTGTCACGTCAAATTACCATTACAAGCTTGTCACAATATGATGTGGCATATGTTTTAAATTCTGAATATCAAATTCCTATGTGTGCCATTGATTGAAATGATGTATTCAGAGCGTAAAGATATTTTAAACCGGGGTCGAGGAAGGTAAATTAGTGAGTGTTAAACTCAAGTGCATTTAACAGTGACTACGACATCATGCCTGATTTACAATTTACCCATTTGGTCCATATAGGTGTTTGAACGGTTTTCTATTTGAAACCGTTATGCCACAGTGGCTGGAACTTGCTATTTATAGGCAATCCACTTTCTAGTGTATTCAAAAGAACACTGGTTTGCTATAGCATTTTTGAAACATAAACAAAAATAAACAAAAACCTCATTTTTTTTTTTTTTTTTTTAAATCGTTCGACTCTATTTAAAGTTTGCCTAAAGATATAGAATACTAAAAATAATAAACCTCATACAAAAATATGTGATGCATAGCAAATATAACAAAGACAATAATAATAACAATCATATAAAACAATTATAAAACCATCAATTTACACAAAGTAATTAAATAATATGTTTCCAATAAAGATGGTTTCTCAAAATAGGTATGGAATATTTTATTATTGTTGTAACAATCTATGATTCTATTGTTTTTTCTAATTTGTATTTCCCTCGCCATGAAACAAAATGTTTTATGATAGTTCCCCATGCAGACCCAACAAAGCAGACCACTTATAATTTTTTTTTAATTTGAAATTTGTCTATAAAATAAGTATACTTAAGTATTAAGTATGACCTCCTCTTTTCTGACTGAAACAAACGCAGTGATCGTTAACTGTATCAATCCACCACTGTGAATAGTTTAAGAAACGAAGAAGTACCACTCGTCCAGCAGTCTCTCTAATAATTGCCCAAAGTTAGACAAGAGGAGATGATAAGATGGTAATGTTGAGGTTACTTTTCTTGCAGTTTTGTAATACTAAATATACATTTGCTTTACACGGTAACGTATGAGGCTTGCATTCCGGAGGTCCCGTCCAATACGACTGGAGCTTTTTCTTGGGTTCTCCGTCGCCAAGGTAAATACCGGATTGGATATTCAATAACATGCCCCAAAGCTGCACATTAAGTTTAAAGCAACAGTGTAACTAAAAGTAGAGTGTAATACTGATTGCTGTGACATCTATCCACAAATAATGTAAGCAGATAGATCGATTTGTACCCTAATGATATCTTACGTCAGAACCGACAGAAAAATCTTTGATCAGATTAATCCGTCACCGGGGATCGAACCCAGTGCCTTCCAAATGAGAGTCCTTGCTGCCTAAGTCATCTGTCTTGGTTAACAAGAGGTACTTAGAGGAATATTATCTGATGTGTTGCACTCACATGATTTTCTCTACTGTTGTGCCAACCATTTTTACAATCTCTCATTCCTATCTCTTCCTCGTGTTAGTTAAGATAAACATTTGCAGAGATTACCTAATTGTTTATTCCCTTGTAGGTACAAGGGGAATATGACATTACAGTAGACTTTGAGCGATAGTAACATCTTTTGAAGACTTCAAGCTTCGTTCTCTTTTCACTGGTAACATATAAAAAAGAATAACGATGTTCCGTTTGACAAAAGTATAAACTTTGACTCACACAAACAACACGGAATATCTCCGAAATGGTGCACTTCACAAAAAAATGCATTGGGACATAACTTGCGTATTTTAACAGATCCACAATGTTATATAGTAAGATTTGGTCATCTCTTACGGCTTATTAGTTATGCAAAAGGCATCCAGAGTAAACAGAACTGCACAGGCTATAGCCAGAAAATTCAAGATATGCATATCATTTGTCATAAAAATATATTAAACATATGGTATTTTAATCAAAATCGTTAGTGTTTTCAAGAAAATCAAAGTTTTCCATGTAAATGGTAGTTTAGTGGAGGAAGTTTCTTTAAAATATTCTTGAATGATATTAAACTTAGATATCAATTTTGGTTTGTAACCGACTTTTCATTTTTGAGGTATGCTCTCCATAGTCTCACAGACACACACACACACATGGACCTTTTTCTAAAAATGCTCTTTTTAGGATTCAGGGGCCTCAAAACATATATTTCCGGTGAAATCTCGACATCGAATTTTTGGGTGGAAAAATGGAAATACGTCTGTGCTTGCCTATTTATGCTTAACGATTCCTTATTAAACTTCAAATCTTATCAGAAACTTTCCAGTTTCAATTTCTTGCATCTCTCCATAGAGATACAAAACCTTAGATTCGTTTTTTAATAAATAGTAATAAGAGACTTCTGTTAGCGCTTATTTCAAGAGCAAAAAGTGTACAGGAATGGAGCAAATTGGCTAAAAGGGGAGAGTGCAAGTGTATGTTGCAAGTCTGGAAACCATTAAAAAGTTTGCTTGTTTTGTGAATCGTTAACTCTCTCAAAGTTTACAACTTGTTTCTCTAACATCTGCACGCAACAGTTAACGCTGTATTCTGATCATCAGGGAGGTAACACGGCTTACATTGTATTTTATACTAAAGTACTCTTGCAAACAAGGGCATCAAAATAGATGACACAGGTGAAAGGTCCGGGTTCAGACCTCTTGAGCCGATCGTCGTGACTGGGCTCACTTTCCTCCACTGATATCTGTCACAAAACGAACTTTAGACTCTTTGGCAACACTGCAAGTTGTGTGGGTGGTCACTTTCCCTAGCTCAGTACATAAACACCGTAGTGGTGCGTCTTAAGAACATAAACAAATACCCTGTTTTGTCCTTCCGTGTTTTCTGTGCAAGTGTAGACCGATTAAAATTGTTAGCAATAACTTTTGGGTTTTTTAAAATTTAATTTACACAAAAACTGTTGAATCTATACATGAGAAACTATAAACTTTTCAACATTTTGGTATTAGACTTTCTTGTTATTCACAACATAAGAAATTTGCTGTTTAAGTATGGTGGATGATTTCACTTCCACCCTGTATATAGATCTATATAGACACATATACATTCACAACAGGTGCCATATAACCATTACCTCTGGCTGTATGCCACCCACAGGTATTGCCATAAATCATGCTGCTTATCCCCTTGGTATTAGGAGGGCTTATCTAGCTTGTAGCCTAAAGGAGCACAGCTTGCATCTTAGTTCAGGCGAGATACTCCGCTATTTTTGCTTCATTTACCCTTCATTGTTGCCGTAGAGCGAGTGTTGTATTTCACCTCCTCGTATATTCCATATCCATCTTTAACAGAATTAAATGTTAAGGCTCTTGTTGCAAAACTTAATCTTCGAACTAAAGTTTGCCTTTATAATAAACCTGTACAACAGGTTTCCGCTTTCAAATATTTACACTTAAGGGAACAAGGTAGTCTGAACATCCAGAAGTTCCTCTTTAGTGAGCTAAATTAAATTTCCACTGCCCTTAAAGTTCTCATAAATTATTTCAAGTGGTTATTTCCATTAATATTTTATGTAGTTGAATCTATAAAAATATTTCATCTAGCCGAAAAAATATGAAATACATTTTGTATCTTACGTTTTTGTCTCTGACCACGAGATATTTTAGTTTTCTCGAAAACAAGCGGCAACTCTGGAGATTGTATGAGTGTCACTTTCCCTAGCTCAGTACATAAGCAGCGTAACGGTGCGTCTTGAGAACATAAACAAATATCCTGCCTTGTCCTTCCGTGTTTACTGTGCAAGTATAGGCCAATCAGAATCGTTAGCTCCAAAATAATTACGCCATCCTACAAGCGACCGACAGTTTACATCCAGAAACAAACAGTTTTTACTTTCTCTACTACGTATAGTAAGTAGAGGAAGCATTTGTATTGCACCCAAAAATTCGAAGTCGAGATTTCACCGGAAATATATATGTTTTGAGGCCCCCTGATTTAAAAATATCATTTTTAGAAAAAATTACGCGTGTGTTTGTATGCGGGGATGTTTGTGGATAGCATAACTCAAAAACGAAAAGTCTTTTACATATCAAGATTAGTATTTAAGTTACACATATTTTAAGAATGCGACATGAACATTTTGAAGAAAATTCCTCTACCCTACACTACCCTTTGCATGGAACATTTTTCGAAATTTGTTACTGTCTCGAAAATGGCTAAAACGATTTTGGTTAGAATATGTTTGAGATATGTTTATGACAAACGAAATGTATTAAATATGTTTAGCTCTTCCGAGCTTGTAGGCCGTGGTCTAGAAGGCATTGTATATACCAACGTTTCGCCAAGTACTGCGCTAGGCATCATCAGGGTAAGGCGATCCGCTGTGTGCGCGGTATACTGTTGTGTATGCCAGTTTAAATAACAGACCTGCCCTATGGTGAGGTTATGTAACGCTTGTATTTACATGCCTCTGTGGTGTAGATCTCTGACCCATTCTCAGCTGGGACCTGAGAATTTTTGTTTAACCCCTCAGTAGGCCTCTGATAATCACTCACATACTGCGAGGGTAGACCACACGCCTAATGCAGGCTTAATTAGATTAATTCCGTTCCCTCCGGCCTCCCTGTGACATCAGACACTTTACAAAGTACCCATTCCGACTGTGGGAGTCATTTGTACCATTCCATTACAGAACTTCCAGACAGAGTTTAGCTGAACGTGACAATTTTTACTTTCTTTACTGGTAAGTAGGGGAAGTATTGTATTCCACCCAAAAATTCGAAGTCGAGATTTCACCGGAAATACATGTTTTGAGACTCCCTGAATCCAAAAAAATCATTTTTAGAAAAAGGTCCGTGTGTGTGTCTGTGTGTCTGTGTCTGTCAGTCTGTCAGTCTGTCAGTCTGTGGACAGCATAGATCAAAAACGAAAAGTCGGTTAAAAACCAAAGTTGGTATTTAAGTTTAATGTCCTTCAAGGATGTGACACGAAGATTTTGAAGAAAATAGCCCCACCCTAAACTACCCTTTACATGGAAAATTTTTCTAAAATTTTGATTTTCTTGAAAATGGCTCAAACGATTTTGATTAAAATGTCATATGTTTGAGATATTTTTATGACAAATGAAATGTATATCTTGAATTTTCTGGCTATAGCCCCTGTAGTCGTATTTACTCTGGACGACTTTTGCATAACTGGTAAACCGTTAGAGATAGACCAAATTATACTATACAAAAAATGTAGATCTTGCTAACATACACAATTTATGTCTCAATAAATTTTCTTGTAGGGTGAACCATTTCGGAGATATACCTTGTTATGTGTGTGAGTTTCGGAAAACTTGGAACTTTCGTGAAATGGGTCATCGTTGTTCAGTTTTTTATATGTTACGTGTACAAAGAGAACGGAATCTCAAAGCTTTAAAAGATTTGAGTATCGCACAAAGCCTACTGTATTCCAATATTCCCCTTGCACCTACAAGGAAATAAGCAATAAGATAATTTGTACAAATGTTTATTTTAACTAAGACGAAGAAGATATAGGAATAAGAGTTTGTAAGAATGGTTAGTACAAGAGTAGAGAAAGTCATGTGAGTGCAACACATCAGATTTTTATTTTCTCTATACAACTGGTGCTTCAAAAGACGTATATAAGATTGTAAAAGCTGAAAAATCATGCATGTATGTGCATGAACTGGACTGTAAAAGACAGTTGAGAGTATGGGGGTTTGAAGATGAACCACATACAACAACATTTGTTCGTGCTCGAAGCACATCAAAACAAATGTTTTTTTTTTTTTGTTTTTTTTTGTTTTTTTTTTTTTCCTTCAGAAAAACTGAGCGTATGATAACAATGTCATTGGACGAAAGAAAGACAGTTAATTCTGAACCGTATACAATCATTTGTTTGAAGGAAATGTTCGGCAAAATAAGGAAAACAAATGCTGTCGGTGTGTTCTCCATGAAGATACATAACTACTTTTTTTTTTTTGGTTCCCGATGCTCAAGAATGAAATGCGTGGACGATTTTCGCCGGCAGAGGAAGCCATTGGTGTGTTGGAAGGGTCCTAAGCATATTGGAAAAATTGCTATGGTAAATGGTTCCAACGCATGCAAAAAGTTTTGATCCTAGAGGACAATATTTCGAAAAACAATGACACAATATTCAATGACAAATTGTTTTTCATTATTAGGCTCAGAATATACACAGTGTCCCTCGTATTTTTACGAAAAATGAGTTAGATATCCAATTTTCTGTGTATTTCCTCAGAAATGCTCTACAATCTGAATTACTTTTGCATATCTGGTAAACCGTAAGAGATCAAATTCTTACTAAAAAAATGTAGACCTCATTAAAACGCACAATTTATGTCCATTGTAGTTTTTATTGAGTGAACAATTCTTCAGATATTTTATGACATTTGTCTAAAGTTTGGAATAGTTAAATTGTTCTTAAATGGGAGATCGTTATTCAATTTTTATACGTCGGTCATGCGAAGAGAAAGAAATTTCAATGCGACATGGCAACCAGTTCCTAAAATACTTGAATATTCCTTAAATACTGTATTTCCACATTCCCTTTGCTGCTGGAAGAAAATGAGTAATAGATAATTTCTGGATATGTTTATCTGGACTAGATAGAGAAACAAGTGTTATTCACAATATTTTGCACTAGAGTAGAAAAAGTACTAAAGCGTCTTCAAATAACTATGCTATAGTTGAAATCGAAGACACTATGGTGTTCACAAGTATTGTTATTTTGAACACAAAAGTATAATTTTTATTTTGATCAAGTTTTAGGTGTTAATTATACTTATAAATTTCTTAATTTGTTGTACTTTGTATCATGTTTATTTCCATTTACTAAGTCATTTTGGTAGAGTGGAACTCTAGCCTATTCACTGAGGAGGGATACGATACTTCGGAAAAAATTTTTTTGTCTTCATTGTTCACTTCCAGTGCCTGATTTATGAGTCTATAAAGGAGAGCAATGGGTTCCACGATAAGAGGCTGCCATATGGTCTGCTAATAGCGACATTTGCTCTGTTAAACTACATAGATATTTCACATTGAACTCCTTCTGGCGTTTCCCCGATCTAAAATGTTAGATAATCTGTCCATGAAATTTACAAAAACGCACAGTATGTAAGACACAGTGAATGGATATAGAAAAATAACTGTAATATTATAAATTTATTTACTTCCATTGATATTTACATATGTTAAACAGCATAAGTGCTACTTTAATTCAAAAAAAGCAATTTTAGAAAAAAAAGTCAGTGTCTTTGAAAAAACATAACTAAAAAATCAAAAGCCGGTAGATACCAACTTGGTATGTTGATTATGTTTTTACAAAAATTTTTCAAATGGTTTTTTAAACATGTTTAAGATATGTATATGTTGAATTAAACATATATCTTGAATCTTTTATGACCTCTTCATTTTGAAAAAATGTTTTATAAACTGTAGACTGTGCCTGCCTCTGGCGTGGAGGACCCAGGTTAGATTCCCGGTGCTGGCATGGGGAGTTTCCATCCGCTGGGAGATCTGGCACGGGGTACACTCAGCCTTATTAGGTCTCTGAGGGGCCAATTGAAAAACTACTGATGAAGTAGCGACCCCAGGTTGCGAGTGCCGGGAGGGCTAGGGGCGCTGACCACATCCCCCCGTCCTGTTCTGCACCTTACTTATGACAACTATGATTAACAGCAGCATCTCTACAAATATTAACCTCGATTAACGTGAAGTAAATAGGTGAGTAAGGTTTCTTCGTAGGTTCATGAAGAATGGGTAGATATACGTAACACGTGAGACTTTTGGTCAAATTTCACAGCCGTATTAAAGAGAATGTTGTGGTGGAAGGTGGTGTATTTATTAACAGCTCCCCTTTAGAGTGAGAGTGGGGTGTCTCTATCCCACTGCAGTCTGGGAAACATCAGCCGCTCGGCTAGGATCTTCAGCGTTATATTATGGAAACTGCAGTGATGGACACGTTCAAAATAGCAAACTTGAATCATTACTAGAATTCACAACCTTTTGACAGCCTCTGTTGCATGGAAATGAATGATTTTCAAATCCATGGTGCACGAGACTTCAAATGTTTCCAATTTTCTGTTGTAGGAAACTGAAAATAAAAATTAATGAAGTAATAAAGCACATATTTGTGCCATTGTAGCTACATAAATCCTACGAAATTGCCCTATTTTTTGCACAAGTGCTAGAAAATGAATTACGTAATTACAGTGGCAATAAGACAGCAATAACATCACCACCACAACATAATTATCTGTATTGTGCCTGTAATCATCAAATAGGTGAATAGAACTATGACTATCCCGTGCGCTAACCCCAGGGACACGGACATATTTTTTCTTCTTTATGATCGCCTAAACATGGAGCCAATATTCACAATAACCAATTATTGTCCCTGGGGGTTTATGACATAATTTAAGTCGTTTATGTTGTCTGCATTTTGTAACAAAATTGATTTAATGATTTACCCCTCGATAGTTTGTACCATTCCTTCACCATGTATTCGACAGACGAGTACTTGATATGCTATTGATCTACGAAGAAGCAAAAGCCAATACACAAGCACCTTAGCATCTATACCGAGAGAAACATCCCAACACACAATAATACCATAATATAGGAGTAAAACAATTAGGAATATATGTGAATATATGTGAATACTTGCATGGACTATAATGCTAAGGTAGTCAACAATGCGACTGGGGCAGAGTTGTAAACTTTCAAAGGACAAATGTTCTCCTTGCCCAAAGAGGTGAAACCTCTGTTCTGCAGAGGTGAACAAATGAAGCAGGCAGAAGCGCGTTGCAGCTGCCCAAAGGGCTTACTTTGAAGATGGTGTTGCGTAAAAGCCTCGGATACTTCAACAAAAAGGCTTCTATGTCATTTTCTGTATTTTTAGTGACACGTTTTACCTTGTATTTTAGTTTAGTTTTTCTTTTCTGTTACAGTTCTGGAGGTTTTAATAACTTACAATTTTAAAAAGAACAACTGACAATTTTTAACGTGGCAGAATCACATTAATTTCTCTTATTTTTAATTTGATTACTCTCGCCTTATGTAGGACTTGCACCCCCTAGGACTTAGAAGGCAGTGTCTAGAGCCAGCTGCCTGTACCGGAACAGAAGGCCCCGATATGTATGCAGCACACCTAACGCACAGGTGATAGGTTCTTAACTAATTAATTCTACTAGGAAAACTAGTTCAGTCTATATTTATTTACGACAGTCTATAGTACCCTGCGGTAGATCTGTAACTATGTAAGAAAAAATCCAGAATTGGTATAACTCAAAATTAACTATATCTACTACCCCAGACTTTGATATCAACATTTGAAAATGCATTTTTAAACGCCAGGAACCACAAAAACCTTTTTATTGATAAAAGTTCACGAAACTAAAGCTTATTTTAGTAAAAAATGCAGATCTATGGATACAAGGGCCGCATTTATCTTGTTTTTGGGTACATATTTAGAAATAATTACTAAAAATCTGATGTGTCACACTCACACGACTTTCTCTAATCTTGTACTAACCATTCTTACAAACTCTTATTCCTATATCTTCTTCGCGTTAATTGAGATAAACATTTGTACAAATTATCGTATTGCTTATTTCCTTGTAGGTGCACTAGGAATATTAGAATACAGTAGGCTTTGTGCGATAATCAAATGTTTTAAATCTTTGATATTCTGTTCTCTTTTCACGCTTCAGTTATAAAAAAATGAACAACGATGTTCCATTTCACGAAGGTTTTAAGTTTTCCGAAATTGGCACACATAACAAGGAATATCTCCGGAATGGTTCAGTTTATAAAAAAATTATTCAGACATAAGTTGTGTAGTTTAGCGAGATCTACACTTTTTGTAGAGGAAGATTTTGTCTGTCTCTTGCGGTTTACCAGTTATTCAAAAGTCATCCAGAGTAAAGAGGACTACACAGACTGCAGCCAGAAAATTCAAAATATACATTTCATTTGCCATAAAAATATCTCAAACATATGATATGTTAATCAAATTCATTAGACCCATTTTCAAGAAAATCAAAATTTTCGAAAAATTTTCCATGTAAAATGTAGTTCATGGTGGGGCTATTTTTTTCAAAATGTTCGTGTCGCATCCTTGAAAGACATTAAACTGAAATACTAACTTTGGTTTTTAACCGAATTTTCGTTTTTGAGTTATGACTGACACACACAGAGACACACAGACACACACGCGGACCTTTTTCTAAAAATGCTTTTTATGGATTCAGGGGGTCTCAAAACACATATTTCCAGTGAAATCTCGATATCGAATTTTTGGGTGGAATACAATACTTCCCCTACTTACCAGTAGAGCAAGTAAAAATGGATGAACATCAATTTAAAGTCTGTGCTTGCATTTATCAAAGTTTTTCAAATTATTTTAATGCGATTTGGTGTTTTATATTCGAAATATCAACATTTTGTTTGGGAAAGTAGGCATTAAATGGCAACTTTTTCTACAAATGTCATCAGAATTCATTGTCAGGCAGCTGTTGTGTGCATGACAGTAATGACCTTAACGACCCTTATAAATAACAGGGGCTAATGTCCCTTTAGGATTCGCCCAGACTTGGAAATCCTGGGCCGTATCTAATGCAATTAACTAATTGCTACTAAATTAGAACAGATTCCTCTCGGAGTGCTGTGAAGGAACACTGACACTTGCTGCAAGTACTGCTTGTGCCGCTGTCAACCAAGCCAATAAACTTTGGGCCGTTGAAATTAGCTAAATAACATGTTAGTCACGAAAATTGCATCATTTATACTGTAGCTAAATTAAATTCCATTTAGTTCTCCCTCCCTTCACAACTTGGTTGGCATTCATTTTGTACAAAGCGTGTGGTTCATGCGTACAAGGATGTGTTTCCTTTCAGATAGTCTACACGGCTCTGTTTGCATGAAACATCAGTTAAGCTCGTTTCCTGGTAAACAGCACCTTACCAGTAACACATTCTGTAGCCTATTAACATGACTTTGGCAGGGAACGCGCACCCATGAACATGAAACACTGCACGAGAGGAATAATGTTCTCTCCTTGATATTTAACGACAGAATACACTATGAAAGTGGCCTTATCACTTTCATGCACTCTTATTAACTGCCATTTATTCTTTTATGTAATATAAGGGTTTTAACTCTAGCCACAGCACATGTAATGTAACTATGTAGTGACAAAATGACAATTCAACCAATCCCACTTCTGACACCATATGGCAAAAACGACAGAAAGCAGTCCAGTTATTTTTAACTCAGTTCCAAAAATTTTTGTACAAAAGTACTGATCTCTTTTATTGACATTTAATTAATTTATTTATTTCGTTAAACTAATTCCCCATCAGGAGGCGACCTCAAGGACAAAGTATACAATAACAAAATTACTAACAATAATTCAAAGGCAGTCAAAAATGAATATATGTACTTTGACGGGATAAACCAACCTAGTAATAACGTCAGTATTAATGATTAGTACCTGGGCGAACCGGCTTCGCTTGGCGTTTTCCACCTCTGTTTTTGTGAAATCTTATTTTTTGTGGGAGAAGATACTTATTTAGATAAACTGAAAGTCAAAACGTTAACTAAATAACAATTTTAGTTGCAATTGTGAAGTCATTTCCGAGATACAAATATTTCATAAACACCAGCATTTCAGCTGTCAAATGTCTAATGCTAAACGTAGGCCTCCTCCATAGATATCCACCAAGTTTGACGTTTTCGTCGAGCATTTGTTCCATTATGGAGTTCAGTTCCTTGCTGCTACGATTGACTCCAGGGCGTTAACACATTCGCCAAGCTCCTTCATCTTTCCGTCGAGTTCTTCCACGGCTTCCTTTACCCTGGCCAGTCGCTCCTTAGTATTCTCCGATAGATCTATCTTCATATTAGACATTCCCGTCTTCATCTTTTCTGTTTTGGAGTTTACATTTTCAATTTGCCTTCCATTTTTGTTTCCATTTTGTCCATTTTTGTTCTTATATTTTCTATTCCGCAGTTTACATTTTTCCAATTCGGTTTTCATATTCGTTTCCTCTGTCGCATTCCGGAATTCATTTCATTTCCCATTATGTCCATCTTGGCTAACTTTGTTTCATCAACTGTTCCATATCGTGCGTTTTGGGACACCCCTGACATCAATTGTGATTACTTTACTTTTTTTTAACTATTTCTTTATTTTTTATTTAAACACCGGAGCAACACTAATCAAAACCACTGTTGAACAATAACAAATACTACAGGAAGAAAAGCTGGTTGATAAAGCCATGTGAATGTACTATGCGTTTCTGTTTCAATCATATAGAAAATTGTATGAATTGTTCGTAATTGTTCGTCGAAGCGGGAGTAGTGAAAGAAATGTGATTGTGTTTCGTAAAACAAAAATGAGTAGAAAAGCACGTGAATGTTATACGTTGCACTTGTATTTCAAGTGTATGGAAAAATGTATGGATTGTTTGTAGAAGAGGGAGTAGTATGTTAGGTAAAAGAAAAGGGAATAGAGAAAAACATGTGAACGTAATACATTGCGTGGTAAAATGGATTCCATAAAAACCTTCGCCATGAAAACAATTAGATATATCACTTTTCATGGCGATCGGTCAACCTGTTTTGGAATTTACTCACTCTTCAACATACGATATGTATAGGCGTTGGTATGTATGAAGTTGATAAAAGATAGGGAATAATATGTGAATTGTTACATAAAACAAAAGTGAGTAGAGAAAATAGTATGAATGTAATACATTGTATTTCTCTTTCAAACATATCAAATTGTATGAATTATATGTGGAAGGGCGAGTAGTGAAAGAAGACTGATGGTGTCTCGTAAAGGAAGAATTAGTAGAGGAAGTCGTGTGAATGTAACACGTTGCATTTATATTTCAATCATAGAATATTATATGAATTGTATGTTGAAGGGCAAACAGAGGATAAATGAATGTGCTACGTAAAAGAAATACGAGTAGAAAGCCATTTGAAAGTAATATTTTGTGTAGTAAAACTGTTGCCATAAAAATTTCCCCATGAAAAAATACATATACCTGCCGAATTTCGCGGTGATCGCTTAAGCGGTTTTCGAGATTAACAGTTGGATATATATATATATATATATATATATATATATATATATATATATATAAACAACCAAGTTGTATAGATGATATGAATTGTTTGTAGAAGAGTGAGTAGGGAAAGAGATGTGAATGTGTTACCTAAAGTGAGTATAGTAAACAGTGTAATGTAATATGTAGCATTTCTATTTCAAGCATGCACGAACTTGTATGACTTATTTGTAGAAGAGTGAGTAGAGAGAGATGTGAATGTGTTACCTAAAAGTGAGTAGAGAAAACAGTATGAATATAATAGAGAAAGAGATGTGAATGTGATAGCTAAAAGTAAGTAGAGAAACCACTGTGAATGTAATATGTAGTATGTCTATTTCAAACATACAGAAAATTGCATGGCTTATTTGTAGAAGAGTGAGTAGAGAAAGAGATGTGAATGTGTTACCTAAAAGTGAGAGGAGAAAACAGTGTGAATGTAATAGCATTTCTATTTCAAACATATAGAACATGGTAGGACTTATTTTAAAAGTGGGGATAAGAGTGTTTTTGGTGCAAAATCACGTTTTTTATGGAAAATTGTTTATAGAAGAGTGAGTAGAGAAAGAAATGTGAATGTGTTACCTAAACGTAAGTAGAGATAACACTGTGAATGTAATATGCAGCATCTCTAATTTAAACATACAGAAAATTGTGTATTTATTTGTAGAAGAGTGAGTAGAGAAAGAGAGATGAATGTGTTACCTAAAAGTGAGAGGAGAAAACAGTGTGAATGTAATAGCATTTATATTTCAAACATATAGAACATGGTATGACTTATTTTAAAAGTGTGAATAAAAATGTTTCTTGGTGCAAAATCACGTTTTCTATGGGAAGTTGTTTATAGAAGAATGAGTAGAGAAAGAGATGTGAATGTGTTACCTAAAAGTGAGTAGAGAAAACACTGTGAAGGTAATATACATGAATTGCACCGTAGAGGCGGGAATAAAAAATGTTATTTTTTATGCAAAATCGCGCTTTTTCGGGAATTACACCTATATAGTTGAACTTAAAAACCAAAACCCTATCTGAATACAAAATTTGATCGAAATCGTTATATATATACAAGAATTGCTCATTTAAATATATAAGATACAAATAATAATAGTAATTATTGTACTATTAATATTGAGTTGTGGATGTCCATAAAGATATTCAAATTAGCACAAGTAATAAATCTTACTTTACATGCACTTCAATTCCCCGATGTCATCCCCTCTAAGGACCTATTACGTCATACGTGAACCTTGCAGTCATGAAGAATGCTGCGTATCCGATGAAACGAAGGCAATTTGTCGTCTTGAATACTGAGGTTAGAAGGAAGCACATTTCTAACGATAGGTACTTTGTTACAAATGTAGGTAAGTTAGTTTCTGGTAACTTGTTAAGTATCTCGAGGCACAGTAAAACACGGCTCTATGTATGTTTCCATAGCAACGTGCACGTTGCTCCAGAAACAACTTTGGCATTCTTTCCCACCGAGAGGGGAAAAGATTTTAATGTGTTTTCGAGGTAAGATATTTCCGAAGTCTTACTCCTTTACTTCAGCCCCAAGCGTATAACGAAATCGCTTACAAGTTGGCTTAGGAAAGCTTCTTTGTAATGTTGTTTTCTGTGTATCGCAATATGTCACAAGAATGATACAAACATTTAAGGTAATATGAAGTACTTTGTGATGACTAAACTCAGCGGATTAGTTTTTTATCCAATGAAATATTAACTGTAAAGATTTTGTACAAAATAGTCCCACCCTAAACTGCCCTTTACACGGAAAATTTTTCGAAAATTTTGATTTTCTTAAAAATGGCTCTAACAATTTTGATGAAAATGTAGTATGTTTGAAATATTTTTATGAAAAATGGAATGTATATCTTGAATTTTCTGACTATAGCCCCTGTAGTCGTATTTACTCTGGACGACTTTTCAATAACTGGTAAACCGTTAGAGATAGACCAAATCATACTATACAAAAAATGTACATCTTGCTAAAATACACAATTTATGTGCAATAAACTTTTCTTGTAGTGTGAACCATTTCGGAGATATTCCTTGTTATGTGTGTGAGTTTCGGAAAACTTAAAACTTTCGTGAAACGGAACATCGTTGTTCATTTTTTATATGTTAAGCGTGAAAAGAGAATGGAATCTCAAGGCTTTAAAACATTTGACTATCGCACAAAGCCTACTGTATTCTAACATTCCCCTTGTACCTACAAGGAAATAAGCAATAAGATAATTTGTACAAATGTTTATCTTAACTAACACGAAGAAGATATAGGAATAAGAGTTTGTAAGAATAGTTAGTACAAGAGTAGAGAAAGTCATGTGAGTGCAACAAATCAGATTTTTGGACAGAACTTGATGGTTATTTGTTTGTTGACGATTACAGCTGCAATTGCATATTTTAGGTCAGTGTATGAATGCAACTGGGATTCAAACTCTGTTTCCCTTCGCGACAAAAGCTAAATGCACCAACATTATAGGTTATGGCTACTGAACAAAGTAATATAGGACAGTGTAAAGTAAGCTTGAATAACGACACTCTAATATCATTAACTTTGGAACTGGTGTTAAGTGGTTCTATGGGTTCAAATGTACAATGAAATAGCCAGGTAAAGCGGATATGCAACAAAATATTTTCCCTAACTCATTAAAACACGTTGCGAGTGCATTACCGGTAAATTTTAAATACAACGGGTGGCCACTGCTCATTTTGACTATTGTTATGTCCATAATGGATATATCGGATTTGTGTATAGCGCTTTCACACATAGCTACATAAAACCTTACGTGAAGGGTTGCTTTGTGTGCCGTTTCTGTGAATCTGTGGACACAACATAAAATAAAACTGACTTCTATCACTCATATGACTTTTCCTGTTCGCTCTTGTACAACCAACTTTTAAACATTCCTGTTCTATTTAATTCATCTTAATCGAGATAAAATTCTGTAGAGCTGTTTTTACATACGAGGCTCGACGAATATTCCAAAGAATAACTACACCCCCAAATGTTCATCCCTCCATTTTACTTCCTCTTAATTTCAATCCAGTTTTTCAGGATCGGAAGTGTTGCGATGGCGGAGTTAGCGCTGCCCTGTGGGGGATTTGCGCACTGTAACTGCTATTCTTGACTGGTGGGTAGTTTTGTAGTTGCTAGGCCTTGATTGTTGCTTGGCGAACACTGGTGCCGAGGTGACACAGCACACGTTAGGGACCCTCTACCTCTACACTTATTGTTGCAATGGGCTTAATTAATAGTCAAATCTTTTAACAACAATATGCAAGGAATACAGATTATAGTTCAAGGAGAATAGAAGATAATTTCCTAGAGTTAAAAATGTATATTGTTTGAGAGGTAGAATCAGGACTAAAAAACTCATGGTCACGGATCTTCCACGGCTGCTCTAACCACTGAGCTATAATGGCAGAATGGCATTGAATTCCCAATCGATACTTAGTTTCCCGGTAGACCACTAGGGAATCTCACATCTGAGATAAGTACCTATAAAATGTAAAAGAAACTAAAGAACTTAAATTTAAATATAATATACTTGTTTACAAATCATTGCAAAGGAATTATAAGTTGCCTTGCAATATATGGAAGGAAAAAACACCTATATATCTTGTCGGTGGATGGGGCGGGTCCACTCTCTGTCCCCCTAGCGTTTCTGAATTACATTTTGCCTACAAAACTTTACGTATAACTGTAGAACTGGCTTACTTATAAAGCAGGTGCAGCTGTATTTATTTGGGCACGATGTTTACATGTTTTGACAAGTACAAGAGCCTTTCCCACTCCCTCCCAACACATTTGTTCGCGCGCTGTTAATTTCAACCCCATATCATGCAAGTTTCGAACTTACACGCTACCCCCATACCACAGAAATGGGTTTAGTTTCCTTTTATGTAACTGACATACACCAAACCACGGTTCTTTCATCGAAACAATATCTTCAACTTTTTTTCACCCCCGAAAATGGCGCTATTCTTTATCCCTAGAGCAAATTCTTTAGTAAACTTCAGTTCTACTTCTTTCATCGTCCCTAAGAGGTTTCTTCCTTGCCACGTGAACGTTGAGTCGTGTTCTTTTTAATTACTTTTCTCATTGTGTGAGGATTCACTTTTTGCCTGTCGTCTGTGACGCCTCCTGGAGTACCTACCCTTGAAGCACCTGACAATGTTCTCCCCTTCAGGAGCTGTAAACACCCTTAGTCGGCGAGTTGAGCAGTTCCCTCCCTTTCTCTGTAATTCTAATTAATACTTTTGTTCATCTGCAGCATCTCACCCTATATTTTTTAGTCTTCTTATAGTAACAGACGACAAGCGATGTATTCTTACTTTGGCTCCGCGATAGTGTGCAAGGTTCGGTTCCCGTCTACTGCCCATCCTGATAGTGTATTTCATGGTTTTCCCTGATCGATAGGTGAATTCTGTGGTGGTTTTACGTCTGTCACGAATTGCTTTCCATAATTTACTACTTTCTCTACTACGTTTAGTAAAGTAGAGGAAGTATTGTATTCCACCCACAAATTCGATGTGAAGATTTCACTGGAAATATATGTTTTGAGGCCCCCTGAATCCAAACAAATCACTTTGAGGAAAACATCCGTGTGTGTGTGTGTGTGTGTGTGTGTGTGTGTGTGTGTGTGTGTGTGTGTGTGTCACTATGGACAGCATACCTTAAAAACCAAAAGTCGGTTAAAAACCAAAGTTAGTATTTAAGTTTAATATCTTTCAAGGATGTGACACGAACATTTTGAAGAAAATTCCCCCACTCTAAACTGCCCCTTACATGGATAGTTTTTCGAAAAGTTTGTATTTATTCAAAATGGCTCTAACAATTTTAATTAAAATGCCATATGTTTGAGAAATTTGTATGACAAATGAACTATCTATATATATTATTTATTTATGCCAACAAACTTAATGCTGGTGTTTTTTAAACACACAAGCCGTGTGTGGGCAATGTTTAAGAGGTGGTATCAGGACTGAAAAATTCAATGCCATAGCCGGGATTTGAACTACGGATCTTCCACTTATCGAGCGGCTGCTTTAACCACTAAGCTACCATGGTCAACTTGCCGGTATGATATTACGAATTAGTTAGAGAATTTAATGTCATACTGGTAAGTTGACCATGGTAGCTTAGTGGTTAAGGCAGCCGCTCGATAAGCGGAAGATCCGTGGTTCAAATCCCGGCTATGGCATTGAATTCTTCAGTCCTTATTCCAGATTTTGTATGTATTAAATTTTCTGGCCACAGCCCCTGTAGTATTATTTACTCTGGGTTACTTTTGAATAACTAGTAATCCGTAAGAGATAGAACTAATCTTACTATACAAAAATGTATGTTTTTTAATCTTTTTTTTTTTTTTTTCTAGAAAACAAACTTTCGCCAAATGCAAAACCGTAGGTCAGTATGTTATATCTTAACGGAGCAAACAGAATGGAATTTGAAAGCTTTAAAAGATATAAGGGTTTGTAAGAATTGTTAGTACAAGAATAGAGAAGGTCATATGAGTCATTGTATAATGGTTTGCTCTAATATTGTTTAATGAATTGTTGATAATGAACTTTAGCGTCTTCCCCTCGGATTTCTCGGAGCTCAACACTGCCAATTGAAAACATGTAATTGGTAGAATACGTTGTAATTAACGTGTTTTTCAGCCAATTATCTGATGATTGCTACCGTGACTCAATCGAGCTAGGTAGCACTTGTGAATTGCATTCAGGAGGCCGTGGGTTCGATTCCAGCGATAGAGCTTTCTGATACACACATACACACAGACGCATACACACACGCACACACACAGACACACACACACACGCACGCACACACACAGACGCACACACACATACACACACAGACGCGCACACACACACGCGCACACATACACACAGACGCACACACACTACTAAAATCTCATTCTACACTCCCGACTCCATCACCAATCCTCGTTCCTCTCGCCGTCTCGCCTCGCTTATATAGACGTGAATGACGTAAGCGGATTTTTATCGAAATACACCTTTTCCGAATAAGGTAACTTGCCCTTGAGCGTTTAAGATCATGGTCACTCGGCGTCACGGTATAGTACTACAGCCCCAAATTTACGTTGGTCATCTTTGTCCTTCCAAGATTTAGATCGAGTGGCGTGTTACAGTCTTATTTTTTTCTGTGCACCTTTCTGTGGTGTGCCAATGGATCTTTTCCCTCCCTGATAGGATTGCTTTTCTGTAAAGTTAATGTTACTTAATTTACTAAAGTGATTTTTCCAGTAATACTGATATACAGCCATTCTGTCAGCTGCTTCCCAAATTGTACAATACCATCTTTCTGACATAGAAATTTGGCTTAAGAAGTGGAGAGTTAAAGTTAATGGATCTAAAAGTCACCACGTAACATTTACACTGCGTAAACGCTCATGTCCACCTGTTACTCTTAGCAATCAGATTATTCCAGAAGCACAAGATGTGAAATATCTAGGGATGTACATTGACAGATGACTCACCTGGACCAAACGCAAACAGCTACATTTAAAATACTCCAAAATGCACCGGCTTCTTGGACCAAAATCACAACCCTCAGTGACAAGCAAACTAATCGTCTACAAAACTATACTGAAACCAATTTGGACATATGGAATTCAACTATGGGGTACAGTAAGCAACTCAAACATCGAAATACTAGAACGTTTTCAAACCATTGGTAAGATCCCCTGGTACATCGGTAATAAGTACATCTACCATGATTTTAAACTCCCAACAATCAAACAGGAAATCGCGGCATACAGCCTGTCCTACCAAAAGCATCTCTACAGTCATCCCAATACACTGGCAATAAATCTACTTGACAACAGCAGTAGCACAACAAGCCGACTACAGAGAAACCAAGTCTTGTAATTGCAGTACAGATTTGCACCCAAATTATAAGCAAATTTATGGCCAATGGGGCATAGTTTGTAAAAATAATATGTTATCATTGTTACTTTTTGTTCAACTATTGAACAGATTGTAATTTTGCAAGTGTATAAAAAAAAGTAATACTGTAATTAGATTTGAAGGCAGAACAGAGGAGGCGATTTAGTCACTAAATACCGTCTTAACACTCTAATGAAGTGATATTGAACTGGGGTACGCGAAGACTTCTTAGGGAGTACGTAACATTTAATTTAAATTTAATTTAATTAAATCCTTCTTTGAATAATATAAAATAAGTTATAAATATTAAACTCTATTTTGGGTATGGTTTTGTATAATTTAAAATAAGGCTAACTCTAGGGCGAGGCCTAGGGGTACAGGCTGAAAATGAAAATTGTCTTTGGGGGTACGCAGATAAAAAAGGTTGAATACTACTCCTCTAATACATAACGTTGCCAATTGGTAATAAAGTTATTAAATCAGTTTTGGTAGGAATTTGTATCATTAATGTATCAATTTATTTCAGTATCATTGCAATAACATTCACTTTTTCAAAAACTAAAACCTATGCTAATGTAGTCAAATGTAATCCGTCAGCAGCCACGTCACTAGTTATTTTAAGTGGGCTCTCCCCATCCTTTATTGCAACACATTTGATTGCAGTCGATAGGATTAAACCAACGGTTTTCTGCTTTGAACGGATAAATAGTTCATTTCAAATTGTCAAGCAATCATGGATTCCTTTAAGGTGCCTAACAGTGGCATATTGAGATTGTACTGTTAAACCGGGAATCTCAAAGTAATGATTTATTTCATTAATTAAGTACTAAAAATAATTGATTGGATGACGTACTATTAAGTTAAATGTATATATTGTTTTCTAAGCGTGTATATCATTGCACTTGTAATTTTAACTATATTATTAAGCGTTGAAAGTAAAAAAGTAGAAGTCTATATCAAAACACTGTCTGGGACCAGAGTTTTAAACACTGTATTTCCTCGTTGTTGAAATGTTTATTTTTGTATTACTAAATTGTATAATAGTAGTATGAGGCCAATTATAACTGTTGAAGGCACTCTGCATATGGCACAATAAGCTCGAGTATAGCTATGCTATCAGGTGGTAACACAAAAACAACATAGGTGAGATAGCTAAAACTAGAATTCCATTATTACTATGTATTATAAATTGGAAAGGTTGCACAGTTTTTCTATTTGTTTTCTTTGTCTGGCAACTATGAATGCGACTGCATTTCATTTAATGGAAAAACAATATTCGGTTAACAGCAGTGTAAGTACTTTATGGAAAATTCTGTTTAACAGCATACTGATATTTATACACATTCCGAAATATTAAAAAAAAAAAATTGGTGGCGCTTTTTTTAAGTCGCTTAAACAATGGACATAATACGACCTTAATTTACAATACCCTGCCGCTGGCGCGGGGGATCAGAGTTCGATGCCCGGTATAAGCGTGGGGAATTGGAGGTCTGGACTGGAGTGCACTCAGCCTTGTTGTGAATATTGAGTAGCTATCCTGATAGAAAGCTAGCGTCCCTAACAGGATGAAATGATCATCTGCCTCCGTAAGTCCCTGTCCTTTATATCTCCCTCCTTTACCCCTCTTCTCTCCATACTCCATCCATCCAGCATTCCCTAGGAAAATTACTAAAAGAGTACAGGTTATGGGGATTAGAAATAAATTTCAATAAAACTGAATATGTATCAATTGGTTTAGAAGGAAAGCTTGCATGAAATACAGAAGAAATAGCACATGTTGACTGTTTTAATTGTTATTATTAATTAAGAAAGTTTTTAACCTCCAAACACAAGTTCTTAGCCATGCTATTGCCTCCCTTTGTTCATTATATCTCTCTCCCTTTCCCATGTTTCCTTCATTGATTTTTAATCTACCAGAAACCTTTCTTCACCTAGCAGTTTTTGGACTACTATGTCTCTAAACCTCTTTCTTATTATTTCCCAGAGTTTGTTATGATTAATCCCTCCTCTTCTCCAGTAAGCCCCTATCCCATTTACTTCTAGGTTCTTTCAGATACTAGACCCAATACTTCCCCGCATAACATCCTATAAACTCCCCCCCCCCCCACGGATTCAGTCCCCGTATTTCTATACCATAGAGAATTTTTGGTAACCTTTTCATAATGTTATAATCCCTAACGAGCCCATAGCCATGTCTATACGCTCAAGTATGAATGCGCTAGTTCACTATCTTGCCGCAATGTCACTGTAGTCGAAGTCCCAATTTATATGCAGAAATGGCTACAGACCCGCTGATTCGTGCGTACAAATATACGTTGATGCGTATGCCATATTTTGGGTACGACAGGTTATGGGATTCACGTCACTATACCATGAAACACAATTTATGTCTCAGGCTGTACTGACAATGCTTGACGTCACCCTGAGAGGCGCATTCTCCCCAGGAAATGTCTAATTCTGTTCGTAAACATGGATTTCCTTTGAACAGAATTCGTGTCTTGAAATCCAGAATTTCCTTATGTGTAAATTACATCGGGAAGGCGCACGAAATTTACCACAAACATTGGAAAACTCTCCAGTACATTAAGCGAATAAACATGACTTTATCTACTCTTGCACTTACCATTCTTGCAAACTCTTATTTCTATATCTTCTTCGTGTTAGTTAATATAAACGTTTGCAGAAATTATCTTACTACGTAATTCCTTGCAAGGAGAATATTAGAATACAGTAGGCTTTGGGCGATAGTTAAATGTTTTAAAGCTTCAAGATTCCGTTCTCTTTGCACGCTTAACATATAAAAAAATGAACAACGCTGATCCATTTCACGAAAGTTTTAATTTTTTTGAAACAGACACAAATAACAAGGAATAACTCCAAAATAGTTCACTCTATAAAAAATTTTACTCAGACATAAATTGTGTGTTTTAGCGAGATCTACATTTTTTGTAGACTATGATTTTGTCTATCTCTTACGGTTAACGAGTTATCCAAAAATCATCCAGAGTAAATAGGACTACATAGGCTATAGCCAGAAAATTCAAGATATACATTTCATTTGTCATCAAAGTATCTCAAACATATGGCATTTTAATTAAAATCGTTGAAGCCGTTTACAAGAAAATCAAACTTTTCGAAAACTTTTCCATGTAAAGGGTAGTTTGCGGTGGGGCTATTTTCCTTAAAACCTTTGTGTCACATCGTTGAAAGACATTGCACTTAAATATAGACTTTGGTTTTTAACCGACTTCTCGTTTTTGGGTTATGCTGTCCCCAGACTGACACACAGACACACACGCACACGCACACACACAGACCTTTTTCTAAAAGTGCTTTTTTGGATTCAGGGGGGCTGAAAACATATTTCCGGTAACTTTATGTAGTGTAATTGTTTATGTAATCTTTCATTAAATTATTGACCTCAGCAGTCAATAGTTCGTGTGTCCAAAACTGTATCCCTTCCTAACATAGCTACTATGAATAATGCAAAAACTTCCTCCTGATTTTTGAATACACTTTGCTAGTTATGTGTAGATCGAAACACCCTGTGGTTAATGTCTCTTCTGTTGAGACAAAACATAACTGCATTGCAAATTAATTTCTTCAAAGTAACAACTACAAGGTATGAAAACATTTTAATTTAAGTTTATCTGAAGCAATATCGTATGCAAGTTACTTGCAAATGTTTCCCTTTCTTTTAGCATTTACATTTAGGCAAGGTTTTTGTGTTTGCGTGCGGTGGGGATATTATAGCTTTGCATGTTGGCAGCGCATTACACGCTATGGTGTACTTTAATTACAGAGCGCTGAAGAAGATAGATATTTTATTGTCGATCCCTAAATTAATAATGGAACCCTATGTTTATGTGCTGCGTGTATGGCGAATCTACTTCAAAGAGCCATGACATTTCAGTATTGAAAATGCCACAGCTTTACTCACTTTCTCAGGGCTGCAGTAATTGCCGTGTTTCCTTTAAAGGAAAGCAGTTCTCGGTGGATTATAACCTAACTTTCCAGCAGCTATAAATTGTAATACTAGGTTGCCATGTTTTTATTTACTTTTAGTTTCTCTACCGGTAAGTAGGTGAAGTATTATACTCCACCGAAAAATTAGATGTCAAGATTTCACCGGAAATATATGTTTTGTGACCCCTGAATTAAAAAAACAGCATTTTTAGAAAAAGGTTCGTGTGTGTGACTGTGGACAGCATAACTCAAAAACGAAAAGTCGGTTAAAAACCAAAGTTGGTATTTAAGTTTAATGTCTTTCAAGGATGCCACATAAAGATTTTGAAGAAAATAGCTCCACCCTAAACTATGCTTTACATAGAAAATTTTTCGAAAATTTTGATTTTCTTGAAAATGGCTCTAGCGATTTTGATTAAAATGGCATATGTTTGAGATCTTTGTGTGACAAATGAAATGTATATGTTGAATTTTCTGGCTATAGCCTATGTAGTCCTGTTTACTCTGGATGAATTTTGAATAACTCGTAAACCGTAAAACATAGAGAAAATTGTACTGTACAAAAAATATAGATCTCTCTAAAACACACAATTTATGTCTGAGTAGATTTTTTTATAGAGTGGGCCATTTCGGAGATATTCCTCGTTATTTGTGTGAGTTTCGGAATACTTAAAACTTCAGTGAAATGGAACATCGTTGTTCAGTTTTTTATATGTTAAGCGTGTAAAGAGAACTGGATCTCAAGGCTTTCAAAGTTCACTGCCTACTGTATTCTAATATTCCCCTTGCACCTGCAAGGAAATAAGCAATAAGATAATTTGTACTAACACGAAGAAGATATAGGAATAAGAGTTTGTAAGAATGGTTAGTACAAGAGTAGAGAAAGTCATGTGAATGCAACACATCAGATTCCTTTAATTCTAAAATGTACATTGTTTTACAAGAATAAAAGATCTGATTAATTTCTCAATGTATTATCGCTTATTATCTTTGCTGCCACGAGCTAGTAAGTAGATGAAGTATTGCATTCCACATAATTATCACGATTTGACCGGAAATACACGATTTAAGAGTTACTAATTTATCCTAGAACATTAACTGTACTTAATATTTACGTTCTAAGAAAGGAATTGCAATCCAGTGATCTTATTAAAACACACTATTTGTGCCAAATACTTATTTCCTTTGAGGGAATCATTTTCGATATATACTTTGTTTGAATTTGGCAATACTTACACTTTTATCAAATAGAAATATGTTCCTCGGTTTCTTTCATATCTTGGCCATTGCAAAGAGAGTGGAATCTCAAAGGCATCGCATAGTAACCAGCTCTTAAAACATTTCACTATCGCTTAAAGTCTACTGTACTCCCATGTTCCAGTTATACCTACAAGAAAGTTAGCAACAAGATGATTTGAAAATGCTTATGTCGATTACAGTGAAGTAGGTAGAGAAATAAACATTTGCAAGCATAGTGTGTATAAGAGTGAGTGTAGCTCCACAAATATTGATAAGACATCCTGGCTTCCCGCCGCGGCTAGGGGCATGTGACCTGGAAAATATTTGAAGCCGGCTGTACGTGAGGCAGTGGAAGGAGGTAAATACAACTTCCTCTCATTTGAACCGTTGTATATCGTTCCTACACATACTCTAGCTGTGAAGACGAGTGGAATGCAAGTGAAACGGCACAAATGTAAGCTAGTGCACATTTTGACGGTCCTCAAACATGGGAAGGCTTCAAGGTTTTCAAATAAATAAAGAAAATGCAGTGAGAATTGCATACCCTTATTAACCAGCCGCCTTAGCCAAGTCATGCTGTAGATAAGCTCAACTTTAGGATTCCATAAACACGTTTTTGTACCAGATATTTGTTTTCCTTAAGCAGATTGAATATAAACGCGACAGTATGCTGGGAAGACAGGACGCGTTTAATAACCGTGGGCGAAATGAAATGAAGGCAGAGAATAAAAAAGTAATAAGATTTGTCAACTTTGCGCCGAGCAACGTCTGCATTTAATATGAATTTCAGATGTCCTTCCGGAAGGAGCTGGATAATAAAAATGATAATTTTTTTAGTATAAAACAAAAGTTAATATAGACCAGCGAGCGGCATTATATGGCAGAGGTTATATAAGTGCTGCCAACCTATCTCACGTGGGGATTATGAGATTTTTATTATTCCAGACAATGTGATTTTCTGCCTGCCGAAGCGTGTCTTTGCAAGTTTTGTGACAGTGGATGTTTGGTACTTTACCGGGACACCTTGAGCTCTATAATGTATGGCGTAATTTCCGCTAGCGTCGTTTTGTACCTTGAACAAGTAAATTTCACTTTCTTTCCCTTCTGAGACTTCTCTGGTTTCACGAGGTACCATCAGCTGCCGAAAAAACTTCCTTGTAAATATAAATGTTGCTGCCCATATTACGAGTGCAAGAGAAAGGACATCTTGCTTATTTCTTCTTCTTGTTATTATTATTCCGTCATTACGTTTTCTGCGTTGTCTTGTGCAGTTGAAACCTCTTCTTATTGACCTCTGACCGGGTGCAAAGTTCAGAGTCAGCTGCAGTATATGGTACATGCTTAGCCAACCTCTCGTCCATTCAACGAATTGTTTCATTTATAATTATTATCACTATTATTAGTGCTACCATTATCGTTATCGTTTTATCATTATCATTTTATCATCATCACCATCACCATCATTGTGTGCTTTAATGAGATCCTTATTTTACTTTTTTTTGGGGGGGGGGCGGTGTTTCAACAGTTATGCTAAAGTTATTCGGAATGAAGAGGACTTCAGAGACTGTTTCTAGAAAATGCAAGATATACCGACATTTCATTTGTCATGAAAAAGTTTAAACATACATTTCTATATAACTTAATCAACTTTCTGAGCCATTTTTAATAAAAGCAGAACTTTTGAAACATTTTCTATGTAAAAATCATTGGAGTCAAAATTTCGATGTCCAAATTTTATCGGAAATATGTTTCCAGGCACCCTGAATAAAAAAAAAGCATTTTTAGAAAAAGGTCTGTGGTGTGTGTGTGTGTGTGTGTGTGTGTGTGTGTGTGTGTGTGTGTGTTACACCTTTATATCTTTTAAGGATGTAACACGAAGATTACGAAGAAAATTGCTCCACCCTAAACTACCCTTTACATGGAAAATTTTTCGAAAATTTTGATTTTCTTGAAAATGCCTAACGATTTAGATTAAATATTATATGTTTGAGATATTCTTATGACAAACGAAATGTATATATTAAATTTTCTGGCTATAGCCCATGTAGTCCTGTTCAAACTGGTCATCGTTATTTATTTTTTTTATGTTAGCCGTGCAAATAGAACGGAATTTTAAGGCTCTAAAAACTTGAGTATCGCCCAAACTTATACTGTATTCCCATTTCCCCTTGTACCTACAAGGAAACAAACAACAACAAGATAATTTCTGCAAATGTTTATCTCAAATAAGACGGAGAAGATATAGGAATAAGAGTTTGTAAGAATTAGTATAAAAGCAGAGAAAGTCATGTGACTGCAACACATCAGATTTTTTAAATATGTTCGTTTGGAATCCTTCTGTTACGAACTTAGATAATGATGTTGCTGTTAACTGCCGGTTAGTTGTTCTAAACATGCGAGTCTTAAAATGTGCAGTTCTTGTGACATCGGTTTCGAATCCTGAATTATAAATTACAAATATTTGCTTTACTTACTGTAAGCAATAGTTCCCTAATTCCCTATACTCCTACCTTTTCGCCGATCACCTAGGCCCGAATTTACTCATAGATATTGTGTTGCTTCATCCATAACAGGCTTTGAACCCCCTTCATAATCATTTTTGCCAACATTAAGTAAAGAATTTTTTTTAGAAACCAAAAGCATTGGTATCTTTCCATGCAATCGACTGTAGCTAGAATATTAAAGGATTTATAACCTGAAACAAGGAACTAAATTAAGTTGCAGAGCCTCCATAGTTAGAAGCCATGTATGGTGGAAAGTATTCATGCAATGTGTTTTTCCATGCAGGCTAAGGTGCTAATCAAATATTGGCTGAAAAGCACAGCGTATTTTAATTGCACATCATTCCGGTCACGTGACATTCTGCCTGCCTACAATAAAATTGTCGCTTTTCATATTTACTGCGCCAGTTTACACAAACGAACGACGAGCTATAATCTGTGTCTTCTTTTTTATATAGTTACACGTTGAACAGAGTTGCATTCATTTCACATTGGACGTGAAAAACCGCTTTAGTTTGCTCAGAAGCCTCTTCGTGAGGCTTGAGGTTCTTTTACGTGGCGTAAATCTACGTAACATTGATTTACTTATCTACTAAAGAAAGTCACGCTAAGGAATTTTACGTCCAAAAAAAATCTGGTATGTTCAACTCACATGAATTTCTTTACTCCTGTACTAACCATTCTTACAAAGTTATATTTCTATATCTTCTTCGTGTTAGTTACAAACATTTGCAGAAATTGTTGATTATCTTCTTGTAGATGCAAGGAGAATATGGGAACACAGTAGGCTTTGAGCGATAGTCAAATGTTTTAAAGCTTTCAAGTCCTGTTCTCCTTGCACACTTAACGTATACAAATGAATAATGATGTTCCAGTTGACAGAAGTATAAGTTCTCCAAAACTCTCACAAACAACAAGGAATATCTCTGAAATGGTTACTCTACAAAAAAATTATTTAAACGTAAATTGTGTGTTTTAGCAAGATCTACAGTTTTTGTATAGTAAGATTTGGTCTATCTCTTACGGTTTACCAGTTATGCTAAAATCACATATAGCGAGGATGACTTTACATGGACCTTTCGCAAATTTGTTTAAACAAGCCGGCCACCGGATACTTCGCGAATCATCTGGAGAAAAGCTCTTTTGTTTCTACCACTCTAACTGTTGTTACGTGTTTGTTGCGTAGGATGCAATCTGAACTTAAGCGAAATTTTTTGCTCGCCTGTTTGGTATGCGGTGCGAAGGAGCTCTGCCCAACCGTCCTTTATTGTGCACCACGACCCGATTCACAATTAGGAAAAAATTCATCTTCTGAGTAACTGCGTAAAGCTTAATTTTATTACTACCAAAGCTGTTAACTGAATTACGAGCATTACATATGATTAGAATTTTTCACAACTTCATTTAAATGAACAGTCACACGTATGGCATAGTCTCGATATGATGCATTGATCAGGAAATAATAAACGGCCTCTCCGCTGCCCCAACTGGTCCTAGTACTGCCCCCTCGCCCTCCCCATCCTCGACGGACACATCTAGGGACTGGTGTGGACAGTCATTGTGAAACTTGCATTACAGCTACTCAGGTGAAACTCCTTCCCTTTCGCCAGTCACCTAGGCCTAACATTTGTGCATAGGCTAATTCGATGTCGGACTTGAACTTAGGTAAGACTGCTATGAGGCACAGATAAAGTGATTTTACCAACATTAAACTAAGAAGTGCAGAGTGTTTAGGAAACGAAAAGTATTGTTACGGTTTCAATTATTAAATAAGAATATTATATATATAGAAAATTCAATTTAGCCTTCATTAGTTCCAAGGTTTTTAAGATTTTTGTTCATTTTAAAGGGGATTATTTAAGACATAATAAAGATTGAAACTTAATAAACTTTAGAAAGGAATTGTATTAATTTGTATTCAGCTTTAATTAATTTTTGCATCTGGGTTTACAACTTATTATTTTATTGCACACCAGGTATCACTTTAAGGCGCGCTTGGGCGAAAGTGGATACGCAATATAAAAACCTTGGTAGTCTCCGAGCGTATTTTTCCCTACTCCCGTTGTACCTATAAGGAAATAATATGCACTAAGACAATTTCTGCAAAAGTTTCTATGGATAAACATGAGTGGACAGAGGAATTAACATTAGTAAGTAGAGTTTATAAAAGTCAAGTGAGACCTTCTAATCGAGGGAATGAAAACAGGGGCAACGGGGCTTCATGCAGGTGGTGCTACTCGTTCAGTGGCGGGAATAAGTAAATAACGTCTTCATTAGAAGCTTTCCTAATGAGTAATGACGTGATTTCATGCACACTAATATGTTGGGATCTGGAATTAATTGCAATGTAATGAGTAATGGCAGGGATATATGAATTCGCTACGTTCTGTTAGCAGCATTATTTAATAATAGTACATTCGCATAATCACCCGGTAGTGCGTTCTATGATTAATCCCCTCCTTCAAATGCATGTAACTCCCCCTTTAGTTCAAAAATTCAAGGTAGAGATTTCATTGGAAATATTTTTTGAGGCCCCCTCAATCAGAAAAAAAGCATTTTAGATTAAACGGCTCTGTGTAAGTGTGTGTGTGTGTGTGTGTGTGTGTGTGTGTGTGTGTGTGTGTGTGTGTGTGTGTGTGTGTGTGTGTGTGTGTGTGTGTGTGTCGGTATATTGACAGCATAACTCAAAAACGAAAAATCGGTTAAAAACCAAAGTTGGTATTTGACTTTAATCCCCTTCAAGGATGCGACAAGAAGATTTTGAAGAAAATTGCTCTAAAATAAACTACCCTTTACATGGAAAATTTTTCGAAAATTTTGAATCTCTTGAAAATGGCTCAACAATGTTGATTAAGTGAAAAAGAACATTGAACACGGAATTACGCAGACTTATGGATCCGAAACAGACTTAGAACTATTCCGAAAACATACTACTCTTAATAATTAAAATTATAACTCCGAAAATAAAGCAAATGTTTAATGTTGTTTAAAATATCTGCACGCTTCTATTAGCCTGTGTCTATGAATCACAATGGAAACCTAACTAAACTAAAGGGGTACATGAGTACTTCGTATCTCATATACCCCTTTATTTAGGAGGTACCATAGTATTACTGATCATCTAAAGTGTTAAACATTAGAAAACAAAATGGGAAAAGTTTGTAGGTATCTGACTACTTTCGTAAACTCGACCGTTGAAAATGTTTACTTTTCTAGTAGGAGATAAACATTAGTGGAATTAAACACTCGGATGAATACCTTCCTTAAAGCCAATTTTCTTTTACAGCCGTAAGGGCAGATTGCTTTCTCCACAGGGATATCCAGCATCTGGTACAAACACGTAGATGTTAAAAGGAATTGCTTCAGGTTAGACACTTAATCAAAGTGATAGCTTCCCCTATTCGTGTCATTGACGTTCGTACGTATATCCATTCATTCTTCAGTAAAAATAAAAACTACTGTGCTCCATTCACCTTACTTTCACCTCTCACTCTTCCGCTAGCATTACCAACTCTTATTCTTGCGTCCACTGTTCACTTTCTCTACTACATATAGTAAGTATGGAAAGTATTGTATTCAACGATGTCGAAATTTCGTCTCAAATATGTCTTGAGGCCCCCTAAATAAAAAATAAAACATTTTTAGAAAAAGATCCCTCTCAATTTGTCTGTCAGTCTGTGGACAGCATAACTAAAAACGATAAGTCGGTTAAAAATCAAAATTGGTATTTAATTTTAATGTTTTTAAAGGACACCACACGAAGAGTTTGAAGAAAATTGCTCAAAAATAAACTGTCCTTGATATGGAAAATTTATCGAAAACTTTGATTTTCTTGAAAATGGCTCTAATGATTTTGATGAAAATGCCATATGTTTGAAATATTTTATGACAAATGAAATGTATACTCTGGATTACTTTTGAATAACTGGTAAACCTTAAGAGGTACACAAAATCTTACTATACAAAAAATGTAGATCTTGCTAAAACACAAAATTTATGTCAACTTTATGTTCTAGACTGAACCATTTCGAAGATGTTCCTTGTTTTTTATGTAAGTTTTGGGCAATTTATACTTCTGTCAAATGCAACATCGATATTCATTCTTTGTATGTTAACCGTGCAAAGGGAACGGAATTTGACTATCGCTCAGTCTGCTGCAGTACCATATTCCCTTAGTACCTACAAGGAAATGAGTAGTGAGATAATTTCTGGAAATTTTTATCTCAACTAACAGGTGGACACCTATCGGGGGGCAATTTTTTTTTCTTGTTTAACGACGCTGTCAATTGCCAGGATCACATCAGCGTCACCGGTGTGCCGGAATTTTGTCCCGCAGGAGTTCTTTTACATGCCAGTAAATCTACTGACATGGAGCTGTCGTTTTTAAGCACACTTAAAAACCATCGGCTTGGGCCGGGTTTGAACCCGCGACCTTGGGATCCTTAGGCCAGCGTCTAACCAACTGAGCCACCCAGACCGACTCTATCGGGGAGCAGAGGAACCTCTGAACTAGAGTGAAGACCTGGAAGCGGGTGGTCAGCCAAGCACCAGGTATGAGAGTGAGGAAGAGGATGATATGAAATGCAGGCGAAATTGATGATTCAAGAGGTGATAAAGGAGCAATTGGTGGAATGAATGGCGGGGGAAACCGGAGAAAACCCGCCCAGACACCGCTTCGTCCACCACGAATACCACATGTGGGTCCCGCACAGGTGGCAGGCGAGCGGTCTAACCACTCAGCCACGGCGGCGCCATTATACTTCCAGACTCAGGGAAGGATGCGGAATAATCTTGACTGGAGGAAAATTCCTGCCCCCCTGCCGGGAATCGAACCCGGGACCCATTGCACAGCAGGCAGGTGCTCTACCAACTTCGCTACGGGGCCAGCCAAACGTTAAATCAGACAACTATTTGTGATTCCCGCTCTCGAAAGATTTTTGTGTAAAATAAACGAAGTTTGTATACAAAATTGATTATGTCTGCCCGCCTACGAGTGCATTCTTGCATCATATGCTGGGTCATCCTCCACAGCATTATGGGGTGCACATGTCCCAAGAGTTTGTATTCATAGACACGCTTTATAAATTACCACATTGCTATTCATTTTCAAGTTTCGTCTTGCATTTCTTAGCAGAGCTCTTTATGGTAGCTGGAATTGGTCCTACATGGAGATTAATTGTTCTTAAACAGTTAAATTGCTTCTTCTACCAACTTTAGCACATACAAAATATCACTTTTCTAATGCAAATACAAGATAAAATTTCACTAATAAGTTAAATTCCAAAAAGTACACATAAGAAACAATACTACATTGAAAAACAATAACTTGCTGCTATCTGTGGTGAAATCACTAAACTAGTAGGTCCAACAGGCTGGCAACTTAGATTAATTTCATACCAGTGTTAAATAGGTTTAAAATTGAATAAAGCACATAAATGTGCTGTTATTTTGAAGCACAAATACCCCAGATTACACAAAATTAAATATGTTTTACCCTTCCGGAGCGCCTTTGACTTTCCTTCCACCCTGTACTCCTTATTTACGCCACAAGGGTGGAGTATTGTGACGGCGGTACACAGTGAAGTTGGAAAGCACTACGAATAAAGTAACGCTACTAGCAGGGCCACCACTTAATATAATTGTTTATCTAAAGGATGCAGAAATTCTATTCTGCTGATTAAATATTGAACTGCAAGTGTAAGATGTAGTCAGTAATATATAAACATCGCAAAGTCTTAGTTTAGTTTACTGGTTGTTGAGTTTACAGCTCTCCTAGACAAGCTAAACAGATGTTGTAAATTTTCTTTTTTCCAAAAATATTTACTTGTGAAATATTAGTTTCTCTTTTAGTGTTATCATGAAGCTTTGTGTAATTGAAAGTGGATACTGTATACTATTTTTTGCACTACTAATACACTGAAAATGATTTTAAATATCCCTGTTTATTAATACAAACATGTTGAAATTATAAAAGAATGTGCTTATGAAGGCTTTAATTTGAGAATGCCATAGAGTAGAAAAAATAGTAGGTACTCCACAGAATACAACTTCTATTGCAAGGAATATTAATGAACATACAGTATTACTATGGGGTTAATACAGATAAGTATCGTAGCTTGTTTTTAAAATAAGTACCATTTAAATATGCGCGATCTCTTCCTTCGTTTATTAAGAGACCAGAATGGCAATTCATGACACTTAACGGCGTATCTATCCTGTAGTATCTTACAGTTTCTTCACATCATGTTTTCCCCTGAGGTGTTAAGCACAATAGATCCGCCAAGTGCCCCATTCTAAGGTTTTCTTTTCGTCCCTTCGACTACCACGGTGAGGAGCCCTAGCACTTGTGGCACTTCTGACGTTACCAGAGATACAGTGGACCGAACATTCGAGCCCACCAAGGAGGATGTTGTTGGGATTGGGTTGAACTCGGCAGAGCGGTGATTCCCTATACTCATAGGACAAGCTATTTGTGAGATATGCTCAGGTGTGATTGTTAGATGCCTCAACGCTCCCCGGGTCTGACCTAGTAGGCGGTTGCTAGGTTCCGTCCACCACATCGGGATATCCGGATTCTCCCTTAACACTTCTGCTTCCAATTACCCTAGTCACCATTTTTCACGCGTATTTTATATTTTCACTCGCTCTTACAATCTGAAAGTCTATGCATTTGTTCATTATATATCCGTTGGCGATTTTTCACTTAATATGTTCAAATACTCTTATGCAATTTTTTACTTCTTTTCCATGATTCCTGTGGAGTGTTCTTGTTACCTCCCATGATAGTGTTTGCTATGACATTTATAGCCCTATTGCTCCACACAGAAGCAATAAAAGTTATATCAACATTGTTGTACTGTAGTTTCCAGCTTGTTTTCGACAAAACTAAAATATCTTTGAGAATTGTCAGAGACAAAAACGTAAGATACAAAATGTGTCCCAAATACCGATATCTATTACTGGTTTAAATTAATGTAATGACTTCCCTTCCACCATGTATATGTTCCCTCCGTTCCGAGTTCATTGTTATACGTGAAGTAAATAAAACTGGTGTTGTAAAGATTGCATGTTTCTCCTCATCGCTTTTCTCACCTCGATGTAAGCAGAGACTGCAAACAGTGAGCTGTGTGTGAAGCAATCAACCGGAAGCTAATGTGTGTGTGTGCGTGCGTGTGTATGTGTGTGTGCGTGCGCGCACTCATGTGCTTTTATATGTTAATTACCTCCATTAGCTTAACCTGACGGATCGAGCTAGGCCATTTCACGGCTTTAGAATTTCCTTGTGAACCAATAGGGAAACTTAACGATTGCCATTTTATTCCTCTGTGTTCTGCAATTATTCTTTAACAAAATAGCTTTAAGAAACCTTATTCTTGTATATCTTTCATGTTAATCCAGATATAAATTTGGAGAAATAGTTGTATTACAAATTTCCTTACAGGTGTAATAACAAAAGCAGAATACAATAGACTTAAGTGCTATCTAAACATATATTTTAAGAGCTGGTCGCTATGTGATGGTTTTAAAACGCATGGACAGAGCATAAACAAACAATATATTTGCAAAGTTCAAACAAATAACAAGAAATATGCTGGAAATTGTTCACTCATTGCTGTGATTGACAAATTGTGTTTTAACGAGGTCTACATTGTTTGTGCAGCGAGGTTAACAGTTATGCAAAACTTTCAAAACGAAAAGGACCCGAAAGTCTATCCTCAGAAAATTCAAAATATGCATTTCACTTCTCACGAAGCTATCTTAAACATGGCTTAAAATTGTTGTGTTGTATCCTTGGAAGAAGCTGAACTTGAATACCAAGTTTGGTAGTCAACCCATTTTTTGTTTATTATGCTATTAAGAGATACAAGCAGGAATATCAGACACATATCAATATATGGACCTTTTCTAATTTTTTTTATCTCATGGGACCTCAAAACGTGTATTTCCAATGTCAACTCGGTATTGAATGCTTTTGTGGAATTCAGTAGTTTCTGTGGCTGCTGTGTACGTGGCAGAAAAAATAATACGGATTAACTATTGAAAAATGTATTTCGAATTCAAATCAAGAAAAAGAAATATTTCCTAAACACACCAGATGGCTCACCTCATTCCCCTTTAGCGTAAGTGGATTTCCTTCCTGCGCTAGAACAGTTGCAGAACGCAACGTCATTAAAATTTTTCTTTCTTTCTTTTCCAGTGCTTGTGTATCTCCTGTTTTAAAGGAAAACATGCACTCTGTGTCATAAAGACATTCGACTGTTTTGAAATGTTTTTCTTATTGTAAATATTCTTAGTTAACTGATATACAAATTCAATTTTTCTCAGTCTTGCCTTATTTGATTCCTTATCCAATACATTATTTTGAATTATTTCATCATCATCATAATCAGCATTATTGAGGAAGTCTCATTTTTTGTTGAAATCTGGATATTAAGTTTTTGGGTGGAAATACAATGCGTCTTTTACTTAGTGTATGTGACAGAGAAGGTAAAAAGCAAATTAAGCAAGAAATTAACAGTCAATCCAGATAAAGTGGAACTCCAGTGACGTTCGTAGTTATTGCGCTAGAAGAAAGAAGAATAAATTGCAATTTTATCAGTGGTATAAGTTATTTTAATTATCACTGAATTGATCCAAGTCAACAAGGAAGAAACGCACACCTTTTGTCTCCCCTTGAAAATGCCACCTTGAAAACTTGCAGTCTGGAATCCAAAGCTTTGAGGAAGCCAGCGATTAACTGTAATTAGCGCTGTCCATTTACTGCTAGGCGATGCAGACACTTCGGGCAGGTGTGAATATTCACACATTAGTGCTTATGGTCATCCAACGCATTCCGATGTTCACATCTTTCTGCACATGGCTAAGCAGATGAAGTTGGTGTCACTTGCAAGGGATAGATCACATATGAAGGCTTTGAAGGCCTCTTCTCTTTAAACGGCCAAGAGTTAAGAAGTGAATAACGACCTTCCATTTGAGAAATGTATAAGTATTGCAAAACTCACTCAAATAAGAAGAAATGCTTCCGAAATGTTTCACTCCAGAAAAAATTGTGTATTTAGTAAGATTTGGTCTATCTCTTACGATTCGTCAGTTATGTAAAGGTCATCAAGGGTATACAGGACTACATCGGCTAGAGAGAAAATTTAATATTAGATATCATTTGCCATGAAACTGTCTTAACTATATTACATTTTATTAAAAATCGTTACAGCTATTTTTACAACAAATCAAAAATTAACCATGTAAAGGGTAATTTTGGATAGAGAAATTTTCTTCAAAATCTTCGTGTCCCTTCGAATTTTTCTGTAGAATACAATACTTATTATGCGTAGCAGAGAAAGTAAAAATTGCATGGAATTGTTAATTTTACAAAGTGTGATTTTGAAGAATAGTTTCGTTAGCAGCAGATTTTTCCCCTCCAACGTAACAGCATTACAAATGCACAATTTATAGAATCTATATAATTTACGTGGGTACATTATACAGATTTCTGGGTATCAATTGAAAGGAAGGATATCTTTATGTGCACTTTTCGATACCTTTGGTTGGAGAGTTATGATAAACGGAAACCTTTGCCTTGCTACTTACAGATTCCTATTCTCAATCGATTACCCCCTAAGGGGACCAAGATTTATCCACGATCGAGGTTGAGAGGGGACGCTGCAATAAATAAGACAGCTAATGAGGTTGTCCGAACCTCTTCCTGCCGGCTACTGCCGGGAGCATTTCCTTTCATGCATCACTATCCTAGTAACCCAAGTTGAGCATTCTGGTTGGCACAATTCCTTCCACGAATTGCTAATAGCCTCTTCTGTCATCAGCGCCAGATTTGAATGTTGAAGGTATCTAACAACTTCACGATATTCCTCGGGATAAATATTTAATGTGCTTTGCACGTTTTGGGTGGTTCCTTAGAAGAGGTGTTGCAAATGTCTTGCATCTGTGATAAATTTGGAAGTCATTTGCATCTTTGGGAGATGTTTCAGAGCAAATGTTGAAAATGTTTTGCACCTTATGAGATTCCTAGGAGTAAATGTTGAAAATATGTCTCAAATTTCGAAAATCCTGACAGTAAATGTTAAAGGTTTGTTTTGCTTTTAGAAAACTGAAGATGTCTTCAATCTTTGGGAGATTCCTTACAGTAAATATTGAAAATGTGTCACATCTTTGTGAAATTCTCCAGAGTAAACGTTGAAAACATACCACGATTTTGTGATATTTGTCAGAGCAAATGTTAAAAATGGCTTACACATTTGAAGGATTTCTAAGAGTACAGGTTGAAAATGTCAAACATCTCTGGAAAATTCCTCAGAGAGGAATTCCTTTTGAGGCTTCCTCAATGTAAATAATGAAAATATCTTGTACCTTTGGGAGATTCATTACAATAAAAGTTTGAAGTGTATTTCACCTCTTTTACCTCAAATGTATTGTCGCAAAATATTCTGTGGCATGTTCCGAATTTATACTCGTGACTAATGACCCCAGGGAGTTCATCGATCAACTACGGTCATTATGGTGACCCCACAAGGAAGTATTTGGAGACTGAGGTCGGTTGAATTGATAGTCCACATATTTGTTGAGATAAGGCATTTGCTGAACTGTCAAAGTAGGATGGGATCATTGGACGTATTATGGCTTTTGCCAACTTACTGGAAATGTCTTCTGTGAATTTGGTATCGCCTATAGCTGCATTAGTGTACTTAAAATGTGCCCATAAACCGCAGTGTTGTCAAAAATGGAGTCAAAATTGTAAGAACTGACATGGTGCACTTGACTACCAACATTTTGGGAATACATTAGATATTCGTGGATGATGGTCGGGTTCTCAGTAGCTCAATTGTACAGTTTTGCGTACAGATGTAACCAACGATGCTTCATCCACAGACCGCATCATGGAGAGAATGTCTAGGGTTGCAATACGAAGAGCCTGAAACAAATTGACAAAACATCCGCTCTTCCGAATCTGATTCTTGCACACATGCAATTTGTATGCATGTAAACCCAGCTCTGTGATATTCACCACATGAATAGCCCGTCATCTGGCGTAAACAGTGCAGAGATTCTCGGCCTGTTCACTGAACATTCCGGAACATCATCAACCTGAAGCTAACCAATTGAAATATTTCGTTTCACTAAGGTAAGAGCCAATTGTTGTCACCTGCTTTCTTGCCATGGATAATATTGCTGACCTCACTGGAACATTCGGCACAGCGAATTGTCCTTGAAATGTCCCTTGTCGTCTCAATAAATTTGAATTCCAATGTGTTTTACAATAAACGCATACCAACGAACTAAAAACTAAGAACTGCAATTAATGGACAATAGTCGCAAGGAAATAATGGATTTTACGTTACCAATACCAATACCAACCAGAGTCATTGAGATCATAAAAAAAATTTCAATTGTATACTATTTTCCAGAGGGAATTTAAAGTCTTATATTTATTATCGTTTATATGAATGGCACTGTATATTTTAAGACACTCTAAAACCAGGTTGTTGAACTGACAGTATAAGTATGAGTGCGCGTATAAAAATTTTGAATAATATATCTTACACATTTGTTTGTAAAGATGTGATGAGGAAATTTTGAATCAGCTTGTGCATAATACGTGGAAAAATTATAGACCAGCAGGTCTGTGTGTTTATCTTTATGGCTCTGTATGTGTATTTAAAGAACATAACTCAAAAATCTGATGTGTTGCACTCACACGACTTTCTCTACTCTTGTACTAACCATTCTTGCAAACTCCTATTCCTGTATCTTCTTCGTGTTAGTTGAGATAAACATTTGTACAAATTATCTTATTGCTTATTTCCTTGTAGGTACAAGGAGAATATGGAAATACAGTAGGCTTTGAGCGATAGTCAGATATTTTAAAGCTTTGAGATCCCGTTCTCTTTGGGCGGTTAACATATAACAAATGATTAGCGATGTTCCATTTGACAGTAGTATAAGCTCACCAAAACTTACACAAATAACAAGGAATATCACCAAAATGGTTCAGTCTACAAAAAAATTACTGAGACATAAATTGTGTTTTTTCGAGTAAGATTTGGTCTATCTCTAACGGTTTACCAGTTTTATGCAAAAGTCGTCCAGAGTAAATACGACTACAGGGGCTATAGCCAGAAAATTCAAGATATTCACTTCATTTGTCATAAAAATATCTCAAATATATGACATTTTAATCAAAATCGATAGAGCCATTTTCAAGAAAATAAAAAGTTTCGGAAAATTTTACATGTAAAGGGTAGTTTAGGGTGAAACTATTTTCTTCAAAATCTTCCTGTTGCATCCTTGAAAGACATTAAACTTAAATACCAACTTTGGTTTTTAAGCGACTTTTCGTTTTTGAGTTATGCTGTCTACAGACAGACACACACACACACGGGGCCCTTTTTCTGAAAATGTTTGTTTTTTGGATTCAGGAGCCTCAAAAACTAGATTATGATAAAATATGGGTTAAACTTTCAAGATCAGTAATATTTCTACCCAAATCCCCTATAACTTATGCATACCAATCCACAAGAACCAAGATATTTATATGCGCAGAGATCCATAAATACTGTTTTTAAAGAACTTTCGTGAATTTTGACAGGTTGGTCATCTTAGATCTGAAATGAGAAGCAAAATACGTAACTGGAAATTAGGGATAGACAGTTTGGGACAGTGAAGAACCCATCTCAGCCAATCCAACCAGGGAAAGCTACGAAAAAACCATGATCAGATAGTTAACTTTCAGGGTTCGAATAGGGAATGTTGATGTTATTTCTCTTAAAATGGTGCCACCTTCGATGAAGAGTCGTGGAATTTAAATCTCATAGTTAATTACGGAATTATGTATTGTGAAGTAAAATCCTACTGGCTTGTGTAATCAGAGGCAGAATTACATTAAATGGAATAATACTACAGAGTAAACGTTAGGAACGGTATGGAGTTCCGTTAATAACACAGACTTAGCAAATGCCACTCACTCCACGTTTCATCTAATTATATGTGAGATGGAAACAAACCTCTCCTAACACTGCTACATCCTGCCGAGCGTCTACATGACGTCTTTACTTAAACTGAAAAGCTTTTAACAAACATTTGCATTTTTACTCTCAGAATTTGATATAATTTTATTTATTACTGTAGTAGTCTGTAATGCTTTTGTTCCACTTGCTACATAACAAAAATAAATACTTTAATATTTCATCAAAACTCAAAACACAAAGCATAAGATACTGGTTCAAAAAACGTAAAATGCACTTTATGCAAAACTAGCATTAAAAGGGCGTATTATGACGTCATAAACCGTGCGAAAGTACAGTATTTATGGCACCAGAGCCAGAGAATGGATGACGTAATTACCCTGGAAATAAGAGAGCAATAATTCCATTATTACTTTTTGTACTACGTATAGTAAGTAGAGGAAGTATTGTATTCCAAGCAAAAATTCGATGTCGAGATTTCATCGGAAAAGTTTTGAGGCCCCCTGAATTTAAAAAAAAAAAAAAAAAAAAAAAAAAAAAAAAAAAAAAAAAAAAAAGCATTTTTAGAAAAAGGTACGTCTGTGTTAGTGTGTCACTCAGTGTGTGTCAGTGTGTGAGTAAGTCATGACATTTCTAGTGCATCATAAACTTTGCCTAATCACTAAACCTAAAACCACAGCATTTGGCTTTTAATCACCAAGTTATTGCATAATACGTATAACCTTGCTAGTATATAAAGAGGAATTAAAAGTTCATAAAATATACATACTGAGTCTTCCAACATGCACGCAATTTTGTTACTTACATTTATTAATAGAGAAGCCCAACGTGAAAGCATGTAATTCGAAAAGGTCAAGCAAATCGCTAGCGGAAAAACATATAGAGGGCATAAAGACGATTGTAAATAACAAGTGATAGTTTGGGTCACATTAAGCCAACAATTTAAGTATTATAACAAGGTATGTGAGCTTAATAAGCTCATATAGGCCAACAAGGCCAACCAATGCTTTCGTGAAAAGCTTCTGTATAACAACAGTAGATGGCAGCACCTCCTTGATCGGCGTACTCTTCATCCTTGAAACGCTTTAACCGTTATTTCCTTCTGAGTATGTGCAAGAACAAGCAAGTTGGACCTGTAGACCTTATCTAAATTACACTACCAACTACATTTTTATGGCGCCACCTATTTCTGACTAAGACAAGTCTATTATATATCTTACAAACTTGTATTTAATGTGTTTTCGGAATGTATAAGCATGGTGTTTGTGGTTTTTATTGGTAAAAATTCGAGAGCGTGTAAGGACTACATAGGCTATGGCCAGAAAATTCAAGATATACATTTTATTTGTCATACAAATATCTTAAACATATGGCATTTTAATCAAAATCGTTAGAACCATTTTGAAGAAAATAAAAACTTTCCATGTAAAGGGTAGTTTAGGATGGGGCTACTTTCTTCAAAATCTTCATTTCGTATGCTTGGAAGACATTAACATAAATACCAAATTTGGTTTTTAACCAACTTTTCGTTTTTGAGTTATGGTGTCCACAGACTGACACAGACAGACACACACACACACGCGCGTGCTCACGGGCCTTTGTCTAAAAGTGCTTTTTTTCGAATTCAGGAGAATCGAATTTTTGGGTGGAGTACAATACTTCCCTCTACTTACCAGTAGAGAAAGCAATAAATAATATTAATTTTACTGTTGCATTTTGAATTTATTTAATTGCTGAATCAAAGGCTAACCCTAAACTTGGAACAGAATGAAATATATGTCACATTGCGAAGGACGTCCAGAAGGACAAATTACAGTAGAAAATTACATACATGATAAAGCTTTCAAAAAGGAACGACCTTCTATTTGCACGTAACATATGAATATTACACAGAAGAATAAGATACGAAAAATCGCCTTTGGGACGACTGAAAACACATATGCGAAGCTGAAATAGCAATATAAAAATAACACGTGAACTAAAGAGGAAACACGACCATGACATATGTTGAAAAAGCCAAAATATGACTTTATATGACCTAGGAGAATCGCATAATTCTAATGACCATTGATAAAATCGTGCTTCGCTTATATTTTCCATGAAAAAAAAAAAAAAAAAACACAAACAAAAACTATGACGTGTCAAACCTCCGGCCTTAGACATATTTATTGAGTTATGTAATAAGCTTTACATTTCCCTTTTTCCCCAAGCATAAATGTATACACTAAGTAAAGTACCTTTCACCATTTAAATAGTTAGATCCCTTTAGAACACACCATTTATTTAGTACACTATATTTTGCGAAGTTAACCATTTCCGAGATACTTGTTATTATTCGTATGCATTTTCAAATACTTATACTTTTCTCGGTTTTTTTTTTTTTTTTTTTTTTTTTTTTTTTTTTTTTTTTTTTTTTTTTTTTTTTTTTGGCTACGCTATAATTCTTTAACTTGAATAACATGAAACAGAAGAATAAACAGTTTGGTCAGGAGTGAAAAGATTATATGAATGCTCAAATCTGACATTTAAATGTTATATTTATCATATAAATAGTTTTGACGGATAGACATGAGTGTTTTATAATGAACATAACAATGTGGACCTATGCCGGTTTGCAGAGTTTATAACTTGACCTATTTGGCAAATGATTCTGAAATAAAGCTTCTATGTCTTAAATTCGGACCAGTGCCCTATGCACCTACATCAACAGTATTTCTTTTTACCCTCGAAACAGAACAGATTTCCCTTCTGAGATTTTAATAAAGGCGTGGATACAAATCGTGACGTCACTGAAGAAATTGCGTGTCTAAGCCGACTGCAATGCTCCCGACCTAACCTGGGAGCGATTTGTTTTTCCCAGGGAGCGATCGTTTGCGTTTCGCCCAATTTAATTTGGCTCGGCGCGCAAAGCCCTAAGTCAATAAGGACATGCTCCATAAACAACGGTTAGTTTGGCATCTCTGCGCAGGGCATCCCTTCAAAATACGAAATATAGCTCTTGAAAGTGCCTGGGGGGCTACTTCATTCTGCAGCTCTTGCCTCATCACAAGATGTGATGTAAGACTCTGACATCTGCAACTCGCGAGACATTCTACCCTTCCCCCAGAGACTAGACATGTGAGGAATATTGTACAGGGTGGAACGGAAGTCATCACATCCCTTCTAATATCTGATCCATACAAGCATTACAAACACAAAAGTCAAAAGCCATTTTGTTCTTTGATCAGCCGATTTCGAAAAAATAAATGGTTTTAGATCCAAATTACATGTTTCCGGTGAAATATCGATATCGTAGGTAGTAAAGAAAGTAAAACGGTGAACCACTAATAAAAGTTATAGATCACAGATTGGCATATTTTAAGCTACAAGTTAGTTACAAGTTATTTATTGTAAAAGTATTGGCCTGGTGCCGGTACATTGGGCCCGGCTTACAGGCTATATTTACATTGATTTACAGTTGACTTTGTTCATATTTACAGTTTTCGCTATATACAAAAACCCATACGGTGACCATCTGTAGGTCACCAAGAATAGTTTTCTTTTGTCTTTTGTCTATTTCGTCTTTGGGTTATATATACATATGTACATATTTACAAATTATATACAGACACATACACGTACGCATTCACCCACACACACACTCGTACACACATACACACACATCTTCACTGGGCACACCAGAAATATGCGTCCCAGCGCACTACACTATTTACACTATGTACACTGTCCCGCGGTGGCAGCTCCTGAATATTTTCCGAGGCGAGGGCCTCTGCCGGAACATGTATGTGGCTTAGGGACGAGGTTGCGTGGACGCGCATTAGTCGGCGAGCCGAGCCGCTTCTAGAACATTTTTATCCTAGTATGTTTGCGGTGCTTCGGCTCGCTTTTGCCGATGTTAGCGATCACGTCATTTTCGTGGTTCCTAATGCGCGTCCATGCCGCCATTGCTCTTTTGTCTATTGCCTCCGGGATGAACGGGATATGAGTTTCGAGGTGAAGAGTTTGGGTGGTGGTGAGGAGTGGAGCAGAGAGGATTTTTCTGAGGGAGAGGTTTTGGAAGGTTTGGAGTTGTTTGAGGGCAGTTTTGGAGGCATTAGCCCAGACCACACATGCATACAGGACCACCGTGAGAATAAATGACCTATATAGTATAAGTTTTGACTTTAGTCGCAACTGTTTACTACGGAAGATGGGGGCGCACAACTTTAGCCGTTGTCTGCCTTTATTGGCGCTATTTTTTATGTGGGTGGACCAACACATTGTGCGGTCCAAGGTGACACCTAAGTATTTAACTTGCTGACGGCAGTGCAATATTTGACCATCGACCGTTAGGTCCGTTGCCAAAGTGTGACGCCGCTTAGAAAAATGAATCAGCTGGCATTTGTCGGGATTAATTTTGATTTTCCAGTCATGTTGCCATGAGAGGAAGTTGTTCACATAACGTTGCATTTCTGCAACGCCGAAACGTGGATTTCTATGGTGGTTGTATATTGCAGTGTCGTCAGCATACATGGCGACCTTGCATCTGGCGTCCACTGGGAAATCATTGGTGAATAATATATACAGAAAAGGGGACATTATTGCCCCTTGTGGGACGCCAGCCGGCATCACTCGCTCCCGTGAGGAGGAGCGGCCCACTTGCACGTAAAACTGCCGTTTTTCTAGAAAATTGTGCAGCAAGTATAGATAATTTTGAAGAGCCGGGAAATTGTGGTGCAGTTTATAAATAAGGCCATTGTGCCAGCACCGGTCAAATGCAGTTTCTACGTCCAGAAATAGCGCCAACGTTGAAGCCCCATTGTTAAATTGCTCTGTTACGTCATCAGTTAGTCTGAGGAGCTGTAGTTCAGTGGAATGTCCTTTTCTAAAGCCAAACTGTGAATTTGAGAGTTCATGTGTTGCCGAGACTTGTTTTTGAAGTCGAGAAAGGATACATTTTTCGAGCAGTTTACCAATAGTAGACAAAAGACTAATGGGTCGGTAGTTTTGTGGTTGTCTGGTGCTTCCCTTGCTTTGGGAGCATGATAACCTTAGCTCGTTTCCAAGTAGAGGGGAAATAGCCTTGCTGCAAACAGGCGTTAAATATCTTTGCTAGTTGCACCAGAGCTTTTCTCGGGAGATGCTTAAGTTCCTCATTAGTCACTTTGTCTGGACCGGCAGCTTTCCCATTAGGCAATTTCCTAATAAGCTTGTAAATTTCCCGCGGTGTTATGGTGGGTAGTTGTTGCTCTTGCTTCTGCGCCACCCAGGTTTGTACCCATGTCTGGACCTCCCGTTCTATTTCACAGTTGGTCACTGGGTTTTCGGTGAATCTGTGTTGGAGACAGTCAGCGAAGACCTCGGCTTTCTCCTCTGCGGAGAAGTGCAAGCCGCTTTGAGTGTGGAGCGCCTCAGTTGCGGAGTTGACGCTCGTGGAAACTTTGAAAGCCTTGAGTAATTTCCACAAAGAAGAGTCCGATTGTGTGGTACTCAGCATTTTGTTTTCCCATTGTTCAGTTTTATTGATTTTAATTTGTTGCCGAATGATGTTGCGTAGCCATTTTTCTAGCACTTTATATTCAGGCTGACGGGTGTATCGCCACAGTTTTGTCAAGCGTCGTCTCCGCGCAATGAGTTGCTATACCTCGGGGTACGTGCAAAAACCGGGTGGTCTTGTGGTGTATGTGGTAGCATTTCTCTTGGTTGTGTGTAGCGAGGCAGTAAAGTTTTCAATGGCGACATCTATGTCTGCCTCGCTATAGTATGACAGTCTGGGTTGCGCCATCCCGTGCATTTCAATGGTGAACTTATTCCAGTTGGTCTCAGCTCTACTTTGAGGGCCAGAGGCACTGGCTGAAATGCCACCCTGTATGTCGAAATGCACAGGAAGATGGTCGGAGTCTAGGCTGTGATAAACAGTAAAGTTATTTAACAGTGTCGCATTTTTTGTTAGTACGATGTCCAAAATCTCAGCGTCAAAGTGCCCTGATCGATGCCAAAAAGTGGTTTCTGGGGGAAGATGTACCTCAATGTCATTATCAGTTATAAATTCAACCAGGAGATTTCCCGCCGCGTTTGCCCGGCGTGAAAACCACCAGGGGTGTCGGGCATTGAGATCGCCTGCAATTATAACGTGCTCCTCTAAAGCGAGGTTCTGCTCGAGGTCTTGTGTAAAGTCTGGGGAGTTAGGGGGCCGATAAAGTGCTACCAGCATAACCGTTTTACTATTTACACGTGTTTTAAGAGACGTACACTCTAACGCTGCCATTACAGGTTCAAAAATAGCAATATTTGATTTGATTTGGTTTAAGGGCAGTCAAATTCTAGGTCATCAGCGCCCTTAAAAGATCCATGGCAATAGCCAGATATAAAATTCACTCAAAAAATAAAAATACTAGCAACAAGAAAAGTATACAAAGGTAAAAAGCAGTGGCAATAGCCAGATATGAAACAAGTTGATAAATATGTCCAAAAGCAGAAACAGATAATTACAATTTTAAATCCTCAAATTGATATTGCACTCCGCAAAAAAATTAAAAACTCTATCAACCGCTGTTTTGTCGTCCGCTAGGACCTCTGCAAGTCTGGCAGGCAGCTGCAGAGAATCCCGAATGTGTGCTAGAGAGCAACACTCCAGCAACACGTGACAGCATATAGTCAGGCAATTGGGGTCATATGCCTGAGGGAGGAGGTGAGGTTACCCAACGGGCGTGCGAGACACCCTGGCAAGCGACGCGGGGTCCCTAGTCCGTGCTGAAGACTTATCTCGGCGCTAGGTCCTTTCGTGCAGCCACCAGCCCCGTGCATTTCGACACCCATCTCTGCTCATCGGAACACAGCGGTCTTTTTATTAGTGAGTTGGTGCCAATTTTATATGTCATCACTCCCTAGCTTGCTAGGACGGATTAATCTATCTTATATTTCACAAACTTTCATCTCAATAAATAATCAAACAATCGTAAAGTTCACCCTATTTATTGCCATGTTATTGGATAAGTTATATTCAGATTTTTACTTTCTCTGCTGAATTTGAAGAAAATTTCTCTAACCTAAACTGCCCTTTACATGGATTTTTTTCGAAAAGTTTTATTTTCTTGAAAATGGCTCTAACGATTTTGATTAAAGTGACATATATTTGAGATATATTTAAGAAAAATGAGATGTATATCTTAAATTTTCTGGCCATAGCCCCTGTAGTCGCATTTGCTCTGAATGACTTTTCCATAAATGGTAAACCGTAAGAGATAGACCAAATCATACTATACAAAAAATGTAGAACTTTCTAAAGACACAATTTATCACGAAATAATTTTTTTGTGAAGTGAAGCATTTCAGAGATATTCCTTTTTATTTGTGTGAGTTTTGGAGAACTTTTGCTTGTCAAATGGAATATCGTTATTCTCTTTTTGTATGTTAACCGTGCAGAGAAAAGAAATTTCAAAGCCTACTGCATTCTCATGTTTTCCTTGCACCTACAGAAAGATAAACAATAGGAAAATTTGTACAAATGTTTATCTCAACTAACACGAAGAAGATATAGGAATAAGAATTTGTAAGAATGGTTAGTACAAGTGTAGAGAAAGTCATGTGAGTGCAACACATCAGATTTTTTTCTAGCCAGTATTATTCCGCGTCCTTTGCAAAGTCTGTAAGCACGAATATGCATGTGATCTAATGCACAGAAGCTAAAACAAAACCCAATTATAGGTGTATACAAGTTACCACCATTGCCTATAAGCAATAATTCCAAACTAAAGACCACCGATATAACTGCTGCAAATGGAACAAAAAAAGAAATTTGTACGAACGAGCAGATACAGCAGCCCGCGAGGCAACCAGAGGTGCTGAAATGGTGATAACCTATTACGATTATATCAGACACTTAATGAACGCTTAATTAAAGGAAATAGGGAGAATCAGTGACACCAACTCAAGCAGTAAACTGCAGGGTATATCATCAAGTTAGTATAACCAGGTTAAAAATCTGACCTGTTGCACTCACATGACTTTCTCTACTCTTGTACTAACCATTCTTACAAACTCTTATTCCTATATCTTCTTCGTGTTAATTGAGATAAACATTTGTACAAATTATCTTATTGCTTAGGATACCCATCTGTGAAATTTTGAAAATCTAGTTTTCATTGGATTGATTTGAAATTTTAACACAACAATCACTGTATAGTGAGGAGTAACTGTGCTAAATTTAATACATTTAGGCAGATTAGTTGCAAACATATTAATATTTGATTATATTTTTTTTAATATTTGTATAAATGGTTCCCCATGATGCAATTTTGATTTGAAAAACTGGATAATTTTTAGTTATGTCCTATAATAGAATGTTGGCAAATTCATGAGATAATTTTTTAATCTTGTTATTAGTTTGGATAAAAATAAATTTTAAAGTTCGAATTCATTATTTTTTTCATTTAAATTTTGAAATGTAAGCTTTAATATTTAATTACTCAGCAGTTGTTCACTTTATGAGAAAATTATCTCATCATTTCTTTTTAATGTTATTTCTAAGCAGGTACACAAAATTGCATGCATAAGTACTGAAAATTGCATCATGTGGAGCATTTTAAAGAAAAAAAAGTGCTAAAAATAAAAACATGGAAAAACTAAGTTTGAAGTCATTGCAAGGTTAATGGAACTGTATGGATTTAAATGGACACGACCACTTACAAGCAATCAGTTAGGGGGCCACGTGACATAGTTAAAAAGGCCGTAAGACTATAAAAAGCATATCAAAATAAAGCAGAAGATTTAAACTATTTGATAAAACAAAAATCCATTTTTGGCAATTTTGGAAATGTTTAGCCTTTTTTCACAGATGGGTATCCTTAGGAAATAGGGAGAATCAGCGACACCAACTCAAGCAGTAAACTGCAGGGTATATCATCAAGTTAGTATAACCAGGTTAAAATCTGAGGTATTGCACTCACATGACTTTCTCTACTCTTGTACTAACCATTCTTACAAACTCTTATTCCTATATCTTCTTCGTGTTAGTTGAGACAAACATTTGTACAAATTATCTTATTGCTTATTTCCTTGTAGGTACAAGGGGAATATTAGAATACAGTAGGCTTTGTGCGATAGTGAAATCTTTTAAAGCTTTGAGATTCCGTTCTCTTTGCACACTTAACATATAAAAAAATGAACAACGATGTTCCATCTCACGAAAGGTTTTAAGTTTTTCGAAACTTATTGGTTTAGTATGCTGATTTTAACTCAGTAGAGAGCAAACGAATATTCCTCATACAAAAGGAGATTATAAGAATTATTTCCAGCACCCATAGTGGACACTCATGTAAAGATCTTTTTAGAAGATTGAAAATGTTAACCTTACCTTGTATGTATATATTCTCGATCTTAAAATTCTTCATCCACATTTATAACGAACAATGAAATTTTTGAGATAAACACTAGACAAAAGAGCAACATCCATCAATCCAGTGTAAAACTTCCTTGCTTCAAGAAAGTTGTAAATTAGGAAACCATCAAAATATTTCGTGCTCTTCCTAACAATCTTAAGGGAAAAGTTGACAGTTTCAATGCTTTTAAAATTGCTGCTAAAGGTTACCTATGTTCAAAATCATTTTTTTCTGTGCGAGATATATATATATATATATATATATATATATATATATATATATATATATATATATATGCTATAATGTGTTTTATATGCCACTCTCCGTCCGTCCGTCCCTCCTTTCCTGCCTCCCCCTTTCCTCCCTCCATCCGTCCGTCCGTCCATCTGAGGGTCGGCTAAGGATACAAATGAACCAAGCAGAAACATAAGTCTACCATAGCTACAGAGTGCATAAGAAACTTTCTAAGAGCCAGGAGCAGTTCAGATTACATCATTTGAGAACACAACGTTGGAAAATCTGATAAGACTAAGTTGTAACGTGAGTTTGAAACCTCACTTCCTACAGAATTACAATGGCTATCTTCCAGGTTATTGTCTTGGATTTTACAGCGAGGAATGAAAGATGGTGCTTACACAGTTATCATGAAACCAGATTACCCTGAAAAGGGAAAGCAACCCTTATGCTTATGGAAGAAGTGCGAAAATAAAATTTCTTCATGTAAAATAATATCAATAATAACAATTGCGAGTAGTTCTAGATACATCTAGTATCCAGTGACTACGCGAACCTCAAAAAATTCCTTGGAGGACGAAGATTTCACAGGAACGAGGAGACCATTGATGCGATAAACAGCTATTTTGAGGACCATGATAAATCGCACAACAGAGATGGTTTAATTAAATTAGAACACTGATATGACAAATGTTTTATTGGTTTTTTTTTTACCCTGGGGCCCGGGACTTATCGGCCGACCCAGATATATACTGGCCCAAAACAACCTTCCTGTTTTTGTAATTTACAAAAACTTCTCTTCGTCACTCTTCATGAAACAGATGTCCGACATCGTCACTGAATGACGTACGTCGGAAGCAAAGGTAAAGCTAAATAGCAGTGAAGGGGAGGCATAGGCGGTGGAGTGGCCCTTTTGAGCCGATTTAGCCCATGCCTGGTTTAAAACATATTTGCGAAGGAATCTAAATAACTCCAGGGGTATTCTAATAATAACATTTAGGCATAAGTAGGAAGACTACGAGAAGTGAAAGTTGTGAGTTGTGATGGCATGAAAGACTGTAGATTCGTTAACGACGAGAAGAAAACTGCGTTTGTTGCAAAATCTTAGAAGAAAATAAAGTGATAAAAAGTATCCAAACTGGATGTTGTCGTTTTTTAACAATACTACTAAACATTTAAAGCCTGTATTACTAACGTATGAAATGGAGCTGACCAGTAGGTGGGATTTCTGCTAGCCAGAAGATAACATCCCCATACTCTGTAGCTAGTTGCACAACTTTGCCAATTGTAGGGAGTTTTACTTCATTTGACCGACCTCTGTAACCTTAGTTTCCGCAACATTTGGAGAGCATAGCGAACGCTTCTAATGGGGCACACGACGTGTGAAGAAGTTGTGAACCATAGCCAACTTCCCGAGGGACATTAAAAAACATCGCAAAGTTTTCATTTCCCCCCGGTGTGGGCAAGAAACCTTCCTCTGTGTGGGGGAAAGTTGTTGCGGTCGAAGGGCCTTCCCCACAGCTGATTGCTAATACCCTTTCACAGAAGGGAGGTCATTTATTCCTTGCTGGGAGTTTAACCCTTCGTTAGCCGCGTATGTGTGTCAAATATATGGCTTAATTTTTCCTCAATATTCTTCCACAAAATGGCAATGAGGTTATATTCTAGGAAATCTCGCATCAAATATTTGATTCTGCTTTAACAAATTTACAACTTTTACAACGTTAATTACTTTACAAGTACCTGGGCGACCGAGCGTCGCTCGGCGTTTTTCGGCTCTGTTTTTGAGAAATCTTTTAATATTTTTTGTGGGAGAAGATACATAAACATGAAAGGAAAAACGTTAACTAAATAATCATTTTTGTCGCAATTGTTAAGAGTAAAAAAGTACTTAAGTAGAGAAAACACTGTGAATGTAATATGCAGCATTTCTATTTCAAACATGCACAGAATTGTATGACTTATTTGCAGAAGAGTGAGTAGAAAGAGATATGAATGTGTTACCTAAAAGTGAGTAGAGAAAACACTGAATTTAATATGCAGCATTTCTATTTCAAACAAACAGAAAATCGCATGGATTATTTCTAGAACAGTGAGTAGAGAAACAATTATGAATGTGTTGTTCAAAAGTAAGTACAGAAAGCAATGTGAATGTAATATACAGCATTTCTATTTCAAACATGCAGGAAACTTTATGACTTCTTTGTAGACGAGTGAGTAGAGAAACAGATGTGAATGTATTACCTAAAAGTGAGAGGAGAAAACAATGTGAATGTAATACCATTTCTATTTCAAACTACTGAACATGATATGACATTTTAAAACTAGGTATAAAAATGATTATTGGTGTAAAATCACATTTTTATGGAAAATTGTTTATAGAAGAGTGAATAGAGAAAGAGATGTGAATGTGTTACCTAAAAGTAGTTAAGTAGAGAAACCACTGTGAATGCAATATGCAGCATTTCTATCTCAAACATGCCGAAAATGGTATGACTTATTTGTAGAAGAGTGAGCAGAGAGAGATGTGAATGTGTTACCTAAAAGTGTGTAGAGAAAACACTGTGAGTGTAATTTGCAGCATTTCTATTTCAAACATACAGAAAATTGTATGACTTATTTCTAGAAGTGAGTAGAGAAACAGTTATGAATACGTTACCCAAAAGTAGGTAGAGAAAGCAGTGTGAATGTAATACGTAGCATTTCTATTTCAAACATGCACAAAATTGTATGACTTATTTGTAGAAGAGTGAGTAGAAAGAGAAGTGAATGTGTTACCTAAAAGTGAGTAGAGAAAACAGTATGAATATAATGTGTAGCGTTTCTATTTCAGACATACGGAAGATTGTATGACTTTTTTGTAGAAGAGAGAGTAGAGAAAGAGTTGTGAATGTGTTACCTTAAAGCGAGAGAAGAAAGCAGTTTGCATGTAATAGCATTTCTATTTCAAACATACAGAACATGGTATGACTAATTTTAAAAAGTGGGGATAAATATGATTTCTGGGGTAAGCAATGTTTTTTATGGAAAATTGTTTATAGAAGAGTGAGTAGAGAAAGAGATGTGAATGTGTTACCTAAAAGTACTTAAGTAGAGAAACCACCGTGAATGTAATATGCAGCATGTCTATTTCAAACATACAGAAAATTGTATGAATTATTTGTAGAAGAGTGCGTAGAGAAAGAGATGTGAATGTGTTACCTAAAAGTGAGTAGAGAAACCACTGTGAATATAATATGCACGCATACAAAAATTTAACCAAATCTTAAGAGCCATTTCAGAAATACCGGGAATATACCTATATACAAGAATTGCACTGTAGAAGCGGGAATAAAAAATGTTATTTTTTAAGTAAAATCGCGTTTTTTTTCGGGAATTACACCTACATAGATGAACTTAAGCAAAACCCTATCTGAATACAAAATTTGATGGAAATCGTTAGAGCCGTTTTCAAGTTGCGCGGAATAAATATATATATACAAGAATTGCTCGTTTAAATATATAACAGGCATCAGCAACACATTGTTGCTGCTATGTAACAACCAGGTTATTGTTGTGATAGCTCACTATAGTTGTGCTATAGTATCTGATGAATGCAACTAAATGTGTATTTGTTCATTACTTGAAAACATAAAAATGAGTAGAAATACAATAAATACAAAACCACTGCAGGAGTTACCTTGATGTGTTTTGGACGAAAACAACAGCAGACTGTCTTCTGATTACGTAGAAATAATGAAATGAAAGGTGGAGTTTTGAGGCACAAGCGACGGTATAAAATAAAAAATCCAATGTGTTGCATTCATATTACTTTCTCTACCCTTGCACGAACTATTTTTACAAACACTTGTTTCCCTATATTCATATTAGTGCAGATAAGTATTTGTAGAAATTAACTTGTTGCTATTTTTCTTGTACGTGCAAGAGGATTTGAGCGACAGTCAGATGTTTTAAGAGTACTCGCTATATGATAACTTTGAAATTCCGATCTCTTTGCACGAGCAAGAGAAAAGAAATCTGATGTGTTGCACTCACATGACTTTCTCTACTTTTGTGCTAACTATTCTTCCAAACTCTTATTCCTTTATCTTCTTCGTGTTAGTTGAGATAAACATTTGTACAAATTATCTTATTACTTATTTCCTTGTAGGTGCAAGGGAATGTTAGAATACAGTAGGCTTTGTGCGATAGTCAAATCTTTTAAAGCCTTGAGATTCGGTTCTCTTTGCATACTTAACATATAAAAAAATGAACAATGTTGTTCCATTTCACGAAAGTTGTTTTACAAAACTCACACAAATAACAAGGAATATCTCCGAAATGGTTCACTCTACAAGAAAATTTATTGGGACATAAATTGTGTATTTTAACAAGATCTACATTTTTTGTATAGTATGATTTGGTGTATCTCTAACGGTTTACTAGTTATGCAAAATTCGTCCAGAGCAAATGCGACTACAGGGGCTATAGCCAGAAAATTCAAAATATAAATTTCATTTGTCATACAAATATCTCAAACATATGAAATTTTAATCAAAATCGTTGGAGCCATTTTCAAAAAAATCTAAATTTTCGAAAAGTTTCCATCTAAAGGGTAGTTTAGGGTGGGGCTATTTTCTTCAAAATCTTCGTGTCACATCCTTGAAAGATATTAAACTGAAACACTAATTATGACTTTTAGTCGACTTTTCGTGTTTGAGTTATGCTGCACCCGCACATGGACCTTTCTCTCAAAATTCTTTTATTTTTGTTCAGGAGGCCTCAAAAGCTTTTTCCAGCGAAATCTCGACATCGAATTTTGGGACAAGTATAGTACTTCCGCTACATACTGCATGTAGTAGAGAAAACGTATAAATTAAAACTAGTATAGTAGGGAACATAGTATGATGTTATCGATGCTGAAGAAGGAAATTGTTAATAATGACTATCCGTGTAAATAAAGGTAGGACTGTAAAGTATTACTCTTATTAGTTGAAAAAGCCCTTACTTAAGTAATTCTAACGCATATTACATCTCTAGATTACAGAATTATTTTAATTTTAATCAAGTGCAGTTGATATATGATTATATAAAATATACGCACGGTTGTAAAAGAACCAAATTAAGCATAATTAGTAAGTAATTAAAGCTCAAACGTCAAAAAAATCGTATGTATCTCACAGATACATCGTCCGCTAGTGAAGAGTTAAGAAACAAGAAACTGACGAAAATTGTCAAACAACATTTCTGAGTGACTAAGTAACACAGTGAGAGTGACAGTGTCTGAGTGGGTGACTGAGTGAGAGAGAGTAGGGTTTAAGGGTCCGTCGACAACTGTTTCATTAGAACCCAGCAATTTTATGCTGTCTTACAAACTGGAATTTCTTTGTTAGTTTTTACCCAGTTTCGGTAGCTCCGAGTTGGATTCCTGTCTACCTTCCACTCTGATTTAAACTTATTTGTGGTGTTCCCTCTCTGGAGTGGTTTCTCAGTTGCCACTATTTTCTTTCCCTTTTCGTTTCCTGTTCATTTTTTAGATGATCTTCTAGGTTTCGTGGCGTGAGGCGGTACCCATGTGGATACTTCTCCAAGAAAATAAGTACAACATAATATGCCCCGCCGACACGAGAGGGCCCTCTGGTTCAATGTGTCGTTCATTGCCATCTCAAGGTAATTCCAGTAGTGGCTTGGACCCAGGAAATACTTAGAACTTATATGCGTCTCTTTGGCCAGAAGCTTCTTGTGGTTTCTTACTTCATTTGTTCCTCCTTCAGGGTGTCGGTGCAATTTGCGTCTCTATGTCGCAATATGTGTTGTGTAACCTATACCATCCTCTCTTTAATTTTACATCGTTTTAGAACAGTATGTACAATATTTTGAACATATTCTTACTTTCTCTACCATGTATAGTAAGCAGGAAGAGCATTTTTAGGAAACGGTCCCTGTCAGCGAGTGTTTTTGAACACAAAACGATAAGTGTGTTAAAAACCAAAGTTGGTATTAAGTTCAATATATTTCAAGAATACGACACGAAGATTTTGTACAAAATTCCTCCACTCTAACTACCCTTTATATGGAAAACTTTTCATAAAATTAACGATTTTGATTAAAATGCCATGTGTTTAAGATATTTTATGGCAAATGAAATATGTGTTTTGAATTTTCTTGCTATAGCCTATGTAGTACTGTTTACTCTTGGTGACCTTTACATAACTGGTAAACTGTAAGAGATAGACCAAATCTTAATGTACATAAAATGTAGATCTCGCTAAAACACACAATTTATGTCCAAATAAATTTTTTTGTAGAGTGAACCATTATGGAGATATTCCTTATCATTTGTGTGAGTTTTGGAAAGCTAACTTTCATCAAATGCAACATCGTTCTTCATTTTTTATGTGCTAGCCGTGCAAAGAGAACGGAATCTCAAAGCTTTAAAACATTTGACTATCGCACAAAGCCTACTGTATTCCCATATTCTCCTTGTACCTACAAGAAAATAAGCAATAAGATAATTTGTACAAATGTTTATCTTAACTAACACGAAGAAGATATAGTAATAAGAGTTTGTAAGAATGGTAGCGAAAGTCATGTGAGTGAAATACATCAGACTTTTTTATTCGGGGAGTCTAAAACATTTATCTCCGGTGAAATCTAAGTATCGACTTTTTGGGTGCTTACTGTAACTACATAGTAGAAAAAGTAAAAAGAAGAATGATGAAGAAGAGTAATGTGAGAGCTCCATTCTCAACAGTGCTATAATCGTAGGTATTTCTCTTGACTTCCTATATCACATGAAACTACAGGTTGCAGAAGCGAGTGGGTACCGCAAACAGTTTAACTCGGCCTGACGTGGATCTATTGGACCCCGGGGTGCTCCGCCACATCAATTCTAGGAACTGGGGGTGAGTGCATGCCGAGCAGTCACCAACTTCCACTCTGTAACGTCTTCAGCCCTCGCCTCGCCTCGGTGTCCAAATCTTGCAGCAATAAATTTCTCAGTCTGCGATGTGCTGCACATTTAAAAACAGTCGAGTGGATATCCAAACACAATACGAATCTCGTTTCAGCAAAAACGTCTTTGCAATGGACTTTTTGCTGAAATCATGACGCAGCGCTTTATTCCCAGAGTTATTTATTTTTCCTTCCAGATTAATTTCGTTGCTCAAGCTTTTTAATTTCTCTGCCACATATATAGTAAGAGAGGTATTTCGTTCCACCCCAAAATTGGATAACGAGATTTCACGGGAATTGCGCATTTTCAGACTTGATGAAAAAAGCGTTATTTTTAAATAAAGTCTTACTCAGCGAAGATGCTAAAAAAATCTTTCATTGCAAATTACTCTTTTCATCGAAAAATGTTCGAACGTATTAACTAAAATCCCATATCTATAAGATATTTTCACGAGTAATGGATTTTATATCTTGAGTTTTCTGTAAGGTGGCAACCTAGGCAGTCCAGGTTCTATCTCAGGGACCCACATGTGGTGGACGAAGCGACGTGTGGGCGGGTTTTCTTCGTAATCTCCGGTTTCCCCCACCACTCATTCCATTATCACCTTTCCATTCAACGATTTCGCCTGCATTTCATATCATCTTCCTCACTCTCATACCTGGTGCTTGGCTGACCACTTGCTTCCAGGTCTTCACTCTGTTCGCTCCATAGGTTCGTCTGCTCCCCCACAGGCGTCTGACCCTAGGACCCTACTCCTCCTTCTCCTTCGATTAAAAACCAAAATTGATGTTTAAGTTTAACATGCTTTAAGGATGCGACACGAAAATTCCAAAATGTTTCGAAAATGGCTCAAACGATTTTGATCAAAATGCCATATGTTGAAGATATTTTTATGACGAATGAAATGTATATTTTGAATTTCCTGGGTATAGCCTATGTAGTCCTCTTTCCTCTGGATAACTTCTACCTAACTGGTAAACCGTAAGAGATACACCATATCTTACTATACAACAAATGTACATTCTGCTAAGACACAATTCATGCCCAAATAAAGTTTTTTGTAGACTGAACAATTTCAGAGGTATTACTGTTATTTTGTGAGCTTTGTACTCAAATAGAACATCTTTATTCATTTTTATATCTTACTCGTGCGAAGAGAACGGAATCTCAAAGTTTTCAAATATTCGACTATCGCACAAAGCCTACTCTATTCTAATATTCCCCTTGCAGCTCCAAGGAAATAAGCAATGAGATAATTTGTGTAAATGTTTATCTTAACTAACACGAAGAAGATATAGCAATAAGAGTTTGCAAGAATGATTAGTACAAGAGTAGAGAAAGTTATGTAATCGCAACAGATCAGAGGGTTGACTACTTTTCTAATCTTGCTTATATAATAAACTTGTGAAGGCTGGTTCTCGATTACGATGACGACACACTGATAACTTGTGATAATATTTTCTATCAAATAATCGTTATATCGCTCTAGGTTCATGCCATGAGGCAACATCGAGTATCCATTACAATAATGAGAATTTTCCTTATTTTTGTTAAGTTTTGCGTTAATTGTACAGTTGACTCTTTGTAGGTACAACTAACCTTGATTTTAATAGGTTTCCTTCTTACTGACACCTGGTCTTTGACGGTCGTGGAAATTGTGTACCAAACCAAAATTAACTTGCACAGCAGGGGAAACCACAAGACATCCCTAAGCAGGTTGGTTGGAATAAGCGTGTTAACCTTGCTCCATAATCAGTGCTGCCACTGAGCGCTCTTGTTCAACATGTTTTCGGGCAAATGTTATAATTTAATTACATCTGCATGTTATATCCTACAGTAAGGTAATGCAACAAAGCTGACAAAAGCAGTCTAGTAACCGTTCTATTACTATTTTCCTTCAAAAACTGAACTGAAAACATCATGGCATAAGTAAAGAGGCTGAGATACCAAACGATCAAGTGAGGTTAGATTACTGCCTAAATACATGACGACGTTATATCCGCCAGGTCTACTTTCTTGTATATTGCAGAATCTTTGCACGCTTTTTTCAGAGCAGAAACTAATTAAAAATTATTAAACGTTATCCAGAAAGAGTATATTTTATTAACTTATACACTTCACTTTCCTAATTCCTCGACTCCTTCCAAAGTCGGTTTTTCCCTACATTTCTATACTCTGCATGCTGCAGGTTGTATATACATTTGTTCTGACCAATAAAATTAATAATTACTTCCTCGTCATTGTGTGAAATTTTTCGTTTTCCACTCATTATGTCCAATTTTAATCAATACCACAACTATAACCTCACTTCAGGTTGCCCTAGCTGAACTGAACTAAAAAAAAATCTGATGTGTTGCACTCAAATGACTTTCTCTACCCTTGTACTAACCATTCTAACAAACTCTTATTCCTATATCTTCTTCGTGTTAGTTGAGATAAACATTTGTACAAATTATCTTATTGCTTATTTCCTTGTAGGTGCAAGGGGAATATTGGAATACAGTAGGCTTTGTGCGATAGTCAAATCTTTTAAATCTTTGAGATTCCGTTCTCTTTGTACACGTAACATATAAAAAATGAACAACGATGACCCATTTCACGAAAGTTCCAAGTTTTCTGAAACTCACACACATAACAAGGTATATCTCCGAAATGGTTCACCCTACAAGAAAATTTATTGAGACATAAATTGTGTATTTTAGCAAGATCTACATTTTTTGTATAGTATGATTTGGTATATCTCTAACGGTTTACCAGTTACGCAAAAGTCGTCCAGAGTAAATACGACTACAGGGGCTATAGCTAGAAAATTCAAGATATACATTTCATTTGTCATAAAAATATCTCAAACATATGACATTTTAATCAAAATCGTTAAAGCCATTTTCAAGAAAATCAAAATTTTCGAAAACTTTTCCATGTAAAGGGTAGTTTAGGGTGGGGCTATTTTCTTCAAAATCTTCGTGTCACATCCTTGAACGACATTAAACTTAAATACCAACTTTGGTTTTTAACTAACTTTTCGTTTTTGAGCTATGCTGTCCACAGACTGACAGACTGACAGACTGACAGACACACAGACACAGACACACAGACAGACACACAGACACACACACGGACCTTTTTCTAAAAATGCTTTTTTTGGATTCAGGGGGCCTCAAAACATGTATTTGCGGTGAAATCTCGACTTCGAATTTTTGGGTGGAATACAATACTTCCCCTACTTACCAGTAGAGAAAGTAAAAAAAAAAAAGCCTCGAAAACTTCAAAACCTAGAATAAACGAATAAGAAGAGCTTCAGTCAACAGTTCAGTTCAGTTATTGGCCGGAGGAAAGCACTTCCATATTAAACAAGGCGCTCATTCATTATCACGTGAATATTACCTGAAAAAATTCTAGTTCAGCTCAACTCAGTTTTCAGATCAGAGGAAAGCAGTGCTAGGGAATGTAAGTCCTATGGGTTTTAAGTACTCCATAAGGGGAGAGTAACCAGATAAAGATGAAGAAAATTTCCAGAGATATAGCATTAAACTGAAGTGTGCATGTAATGGAAAATTATTTTATACAAGCATACAAGGTTTAATAAAATTTGTTCCACAGAAAACATTTCTGTCAAGTCCAAAATGTCCACACGAAACAATACCAGGTGTTAAGGGTATGAGTATGCAGACTTTTAACAGCGACTTACTGACGTTAAGCTGGAACATAAATACCTCTAAAACGTTCCTGTATAGTGCATGATGTCATAAACTCAAATACTCGTACTTGATGGTCAATATTTCAGCGTTCCTTTCTTGTTTACTTCTGCAATTGGTATAGAGAGATAGGTAATTCGGTCTTTTACATTTGTTACCAAAATGAGTCCCTTAGTCACAATAATTGGATTCCAGCGTGTCTACTGGAATAAATTTGTGGACATACATTTAGTGAATGCGCAAAGCGGAAGATCAGGAATATTGACACTGCTCAGTTCTTGTGAATATTGCTCGGAAAGCTTGAAAGATGGCTGGTTTTGTTTGCATTTTCACTCGTCGTAGACGCGAACGTATGCTTTATAACAGTAGTCCTATTAGTCAACAAAACATTCGCATCTTTAGTCGTACACTGTTGCCAGACTATGTAGATAGTGTACTCAATCACGTTCAAATATATCCTTTACATTTCACGATAGATGTATTTGTTATTGGACTTTTTGTTCGTCATTGTTGTAGTAGTGTTTAACGCCCGCTTTTACTACTACGGCACCGCAGGCGGTGACACTGGTGATACATGGAATGAAGATGGAGCACCGGTGGAATAAGATGGCGGGGGAAACCGGAGCACCCGGAGAAAACCCGCCCTGACGCCGCTTCGTCCACCACGAATACCACATGCGGGTCCCTGGGATCGAACCCGGGCCGCCTAGGTGGTAGGCGAGCGCCCTAACCGCTCGGCCACGGCGCCGCCATTTTGTTCGTCATATTTGAGACCGCCATCATAGAAAAACTGTGCACTCATACCTCTAACACCCTGTGTAATGTCCAACGATATCCAACGAATCAAATCGAATCGTATTAAGTGCCAAATAAAGCACTATATTTTGTCTGTCTTCTACGAGTATATAAACTGCCTTGCGTTGATTTCGCAAAAAACTCGAAAATGGCTTGAACGGTTTGAATAATTTATGTTCTCTTTTTTCGTCTCAACATCTGGGATGACTTAGAAAAAAAAATTAACGTTAGAAAAAACCCAAAATAGCCGAAAAATTTAAAAACCCAAAATTGGTAATTTTGTATGGGAATTGCCGCTTCAGATTATTTTAAATAGATGGCGTATGTGGCGGACCTATTGTTTGACAGTGGCATCTATTAGAAATAAACAAAACAATTCATTCAATTTTTTTTAGTGAGACCCGAATTAAGGTAGTCTTACACATAACCACAAAATGCGTTTTAGCGAAACTTGAAGATTTACTTCGAGTATTTCAATATTGTAAAAATCTGAAGATAAGCTCAACAAATTTGAGTGATTGAAAACAATTCCGTGTCGTTTTAATGTTCATTGCAGTGCCAAGGAGAGGACGAGCTGAAGTATTGCTTGCAATATATGGCCTTTCTGACGAACCTATCGTTTGACCAACGCATCAGTTTAAGACAGCTTTTTTGTAAAAATTGTAGTGTATTTAGAGAATGATTTGTTTAAATCGAATTTAATTACATTTTGCGAATATACATTCCACTAAGATAAATTAACTTTGCAGGCTTACAAATAAACAAATTCATTCAACGAGTTCTGTTTAAGGCATGACTTAGCAACTTCCATGGTTCCTCCGACTGAAGGAGTGGAGTGAAGCATCACTCACTGTGTAAGGTTCTCCAAAGAGAGACTTTTGGACACCCCTGATCTAATGTATGTTTCTAGAACACTGGTCATTAACCGACATATTAAAATGAAGAAACACTAAACATTTTCCAAAGTTACTTTTGTAGCTATGACACTTCAATTGAAAACAAGTCTGATGTGTTGCACTCACATGACTTTCTCTACTCTTGTCACAACCACTCTTACAAACACTATAACATCTTCATGTTAGCTCAAATAAACGTTTGTAGAAATTACTTTATTGCTTATTTCCTTGTAGGTACAAGGGGAATACTAGAATACAGTAGGCTTTGTGCGATAGTCAAATCTTTTAAAGCTTTGAGATTCCGTTCTCTTTGCACACTTAACATATAAAAAAATGAACAACGATGTTGCATTTAACGAATGTTGAAGTTTTCTGAAACTGGTTTACGACTTATTGAAAAGTCTTTTAGAATAAACAGGACTACAGGAGCTATAGCCAGAAAATTCAAAATATACATTTCATCTGTCATAAAAATATCTTAAAACCGTTAGAGCCATTTTCAAGAAAATCAAACCTTTTAAAACATGTTACATGGAAAGGGTAGCTTAAGGCGGGGTTATTTTCCTCAAAAGTTTCGTGTCGCATCCCTAAAAGACATTGAACTTAAATACCAACTTTGGCATAACTCGTTTTTGAGTTATGCTGTCCACAGGCTAACAGGGACACACAGAGACACACACACACACACACACACACACACACACACACACACACACACACACACACACACACACACACACACGTGCGCGTGCGCGCGGGCACACACACAGACCTTTTTCTAAAAATGTATTTTTTTTAAAAAAAATTCAGGGTGGCTCAAAGCATATATTTCCGTTGAAATCTCAACATCAATTTTTAGGTTAGAATACAATACTTGCTCTACTTACTCGTATAGAAAGTAAAATTAGTGTTGTGTGACATGATGTTTTGATTGGTTGTTCCACATTTGAGGCTGATATATCCACAAGTAATATTAAGTTTAGCAAGAGCCGGTCAAAAGATTCTTGGCAGGTGAAGCGAATATTTGTACAGCACTATAAGGAAAGGAATGTGGTCTGCGATATTGCCCCCAGAAATTCAATAACCCTGGACAGCAAGTCGACAAAGGAATGCTGTAAACATCGGCTATTTATTTTGTAACTAGGGAGGATATTATTGCGTTACGGTAACTGAACATTAGAGGGCATGTCTTGCATCTCAAGGGTCTAAGATGTTGCTAATTTACCACCGTCTGGTTCTAGAAGGGAGAGATTAATTATGTGGCTGGCTGCAAAGGTAAGGCAATTCCCAAAGGACCGCTTATTTACCGTCTCCTTTCAGTCCTGTGCTCGACTCTCCAGGTTTAAGCTTTCTGCACATCTACTAGACAGAATCTCAATTAATGTTCTCCTAAAAATTTGGTTTCACCAAGGAAAGTAACTAATTATTGCAAAATGATAAAGTGTTGCTCAGCGATGGTAAAATTAAGTCTGTAATAACGCACTTGAACTTCCTCTTATAATGACGTATTTTTAATTAGTCTATCACTGCCCAAAGACCCAGCGAAAAAGCTACAGAAGTTCCCTTGAATCCCAGAGAAAAGTATTTTTAGAAAATAATGCTTGTGAATGTGTGTGCGCGCCTATGTGTGTGTGTGTGTGTCTCTGTGTGTGCCTATGTGTGTGCCTGTGTGTGTGCCTGTGTGTGTGCCCGTGTGTGTGTGTCTCTGTGTGTGCCCGTGTGTGTGTGTGTATATCTGTGTGTGCCCGTGTGTGTGTGTCTCTGTATGTGCCTGTGTGCCTGTGTGCCTGTGTGTGTGTGTGTCTGTGTGCCCATGTGTGTGCGCGTGTGTGTGTCAGTGATAATGTGGTTTGAAGTGGAGGAAATGGTGGACAAATTGCTATCTAAAGTGAACCCCGCAATATAAGCCTCGTTTGCGTGGAAACTAATACGGTAATTTACTTTATTCTCGACCATACCCAAATTTATTAATTATAAGTGTGATAGCGATGCTTTAATTAACCTCCGTAAGTTTAAACTTTCATTAAAGGACAGGTGTTCCACCAATTATCAAAGAATTCCCAAGTAGTAATGGCAAAGCGCTATATCGATTAATTCTCGAAACGCAACTAGCGCGAGTTTAGAAAACGCTAAAATGTCGGACACTACTGACAGTGAGATGCAACTTGCTCCACCTGCCTAAGTATGATGCAACTTACACAAATTAACCTCAATACAGCATCAACTTCCAAGAATATTGCACTAAGCACAGTCCCGCAAATTAATTTCACAAATTGTACAATAAATAACTCATACACGACATAAAGTTTCGTCTGAAAACCAATATATTCAATTTGCTTTATATTTTTCAGTATTACGTAGCATTCCAAGGTTATCATGCAGCTGTGACGTGCTGGAAACGAACTGATCGTTTAGCGCTTGCGTAGAACTCCAAATATCACCTGATGCAATATGTAAGTGAGTGTACAAGATTTTACAATATTTCAACTATAAAATTAGGTTTATGCTCTTAAGTATTACTATTATAGTCTCGTTACGTAATATGCTATTATAAAAATATGTTTATTACAAACAAAATAATAACAGTGCAGTATTACAACCACGCATGTCGAACGAAGCCACCACTGCAAGTGTTGTGTCGAAATAACCTTTGTCACTCTACAAGAGAATGTGGGGTGAGTAAGGCAAGTTCAATCGCTACTTCTCCTCTCGTGCCCATGCCTGACCTATAATTTCTTTATAAAGTTGTTAATATTATCTTTCAAAAAACTTATTCTTTATTATTTTGATTACTATTTAATTGGAAAGTATATGAAACACTGGGAATAATTAATCAACATAATTTACGCAGTATCTCATAGCAACCCTGGGTGCAGGATAATGATGACGTTCATTAAAAGCTGCAGCTCGGCGTGGTGTGACGTAGCCTGGAGGTCACTTCCAGCGTTTTGTTCTAGAGACTGTGCGTGTGTGCGTGCCTAGTAGTTAAGGACGACAGTTCTTGCCAGCGTATGAAACTTCTGCCTGAGTTACTCCAAAACCACGTGAAAATTCACCTGCAACTTCTGCTACCCCGAAACGAACCACTGCAACATTAATCACCCCTATCACAGACACGACAAAACAATGGACAATAATGTGGGTTATTGTTATTCTCTTGTGGGGAAAAACCTGTGGGGGTGTTATACAAAAATAAAAACTCTAAATTAAACTCTAAGATGCATTTTATATAGTTAATTATTCCTTTTTATTTTCTCTACTACGTATAGCAAGTAGGGGAAGTATTGTATTCGACCCAAAATTTCGATATCGAAATTCCACCGGAAATATGTTATAAGGCACCTGAATCCAAAAAGGTGTATGTTCGTGTGTCTGTGTGTACGTCTGCCTATTAACAGGACAACTCAAAAACGAATTGAAAAGAAAACTTCGTATTTCATATATTTTTTTTTTCGAAAATTTTTATTTTCTCAAAAAGTGACTAACGATTTTGACTAAAATGTAATATATTTAAGATATTTCTATGGAAAATGAAATGGATATATTCTGAATTTTCGGGCAATTACTCTTTACTCTGAATGACCTTTGCGTAACTGCTAAACCGTAAAAGATAGACCAGATCTTACTATACAAACATGTAGATATCGTTAAAACAGACAAGTTAGGTTCAAATGCATTTTTGTGTAGAGTGAACCATTTCGGAGATATTTCTTGTTATTTGTGCGAATTTTCTAGTAGTACTTAAAACTTTAAATTCCCCAACCGATTCGTACTTTCCCGGTAATGTGATTGCAAGTTGGCCATGGTAGCTTAGTGGTTAGAGCAGCCGCTCAATAAGCGGAAGATCCGTGGATCAAAACATAAGCGATTTTTTTAAGCAAAGATCGAGACAGACATTTGCAGACATTTGTAGAAATTTCACATTAGCTGCAACACCCAGCGCTCCCCTTTGGGTATACATAGGAAAGGTCCCCAAACATGGCCCCAGTTTTGATTATCGTTTATAACTCTCTTCGTAGCAGAAATGAAAACAAAGTATGCTTTGTTACACACTCATGTAGGCTTAGAAATACGTAATAGTAGTATACAAGAGGGTTTAAGGACAAGAAAAGCTTGGCCAATACATACTGTGGAAAATTATGTAACGTGTATAAATTTATGTAATAATAATATCGTAACTAGGCTACATTATGCATGTAATATTATTAATATAATGGAGTATTATGATAAAGAATAATATTTGTAATATGTATATAATATAAATACCAGGATAATATGCAAAAGCACTGCTTAATATCCACAAACTCCACGGTTTGTAGTGATAATTTCCCACTAATTCAACCGAGGGACTTCGGCCTAGTCGTATTGCAGCAACCTATCACCATTTATACAGAATGTATCATTGTTAAGGAATTATAGCAGTGTACGTAACCTCAATATTATCTGGTTTATTCTTAGTAATCAATACACACAAAACACAAGAAAGTCAAAACAGAAGGAACACCAACTTTGTTATTTACTCCATGACCAATGTCAGAGAAGAGATCAAAGAATATTACACGAACCTGCTGTTCCTTTGTTATTCTATAAGGCCGTGAAAATATGAGCAACTATTGTTATTGGAAATGTTTGAGCTATTGCGATTATCGTTAATAAAGGTACAGATGGTCTTTGTAGGCATTGCATAAAATTAAATGATAGGTTGTGTTAAATGAACTGTAAGTTAGAGTTCTTCGCATTGTCATTTTCACTTGTTTCAAAGTCTGGGCCAAGTTTGATCGAAATCGGTGTAACAATGTATAAATCTACTCGTACAAGGAATACACACACAAACACACAGAGGGAAAGGGAGATACAAGAGAGGGTGAGAGGGACTTCTTTATACTAGTATTAAAATTTATTTTCGGGTGTAATTAGAATACAGTAGACTTAAGCGATAGTCAAATTTTATAAGAACAGGTGATTATGCGAGGGCTTTCGAATTCAATTCTCATTGTATGACAAGTAAAAAAGGAACTATTGTTATTTGAGAACAGTATAACTATTGAAAAATGAAAAGAATAATGAGAAATAACTGGAGAAGTTTATTTATACCTAAATAAAATAAATTATTTGCCATAAACTTTGTCCTTTAACTTTTTAACATGGTAATATTTGTCTATTTCTTATAGTTCACTAGTTATGCAAAAGTCATCGAGAATGTAGAAGACTTTTGAGGGTTTTCCTAGAAAATTCAACACAATATACGTTTCGTTTGTCGTGAACTATATTAAACATTGGTGATTTAATCAAAATCGTTATACTTTTTTTGAGAATATTGTAACAAATTTACCAAATCTTTTTTATTTTCTCAAGCTTCTAGTACAGCCACACTACTCGTTTCTGTCTCTTAATCCTTCCTCACTCTCACACAATACTAGTTTCTGTCTCTTTATCTTCAACAACTCAAACTGTCTCTATGGCAACCTCCTTGAAAATCAAAGAGTCTTAATGACATGGAGAAGCCATGTCACACTGCTCCCTCCTCAGAGCTGGTCGTCCCGACCAGCACTATCACTGCGGCATCTCCCTTGCGCCCCGGTGGATTAACCCATCGAACCTCTTCTCCTGGTGGTCCACGAGGGCCTGGTGGTCCTGGTATACCTTGAGGTCCTGGGTTTCCATCTCTTCCAGGCATACCTTTAGTTCCAGGTTCACCATCTTTTCCCGACAATCCTGGAGGTCCAGTCATGCCTTTGTCTCCTGGAGGTCCCTGAGGTCCAGGTAACCCTTGTAGACCAATGAGACCACGGTGTCCTTTTGCACCCTTTGGACCTTCTTCTCCTCTATCACCCTTACCTCCCTCTGGCCCTGGAGGTCCTGGCTTTCCTCTAGCTCCCTGTGGCCCTTCTACACCCTGTGGTCCAGTTTCTCCTCGAAGACCCCGTTCTCCTGCTGGTCCTGGAGGTCCATTTGGACCAGGTGGCCCTGGAAGACCTGGTGCCCCTGGAGTTCCCGGAGGTCCTGAAGGTCCTACAGGTCCCTTATCTCCCGGTCTTCCTGCAATACCAGGTGTTCCTGCTTTACCTGGTGCTCCCTCTGGTCCCTGTTCTCCAATTGGTCCCGGTGGTCCTAGAGGTCCTGCAATACCTTGTGGTCCTGGAGGTCCTTCACTGCCTGGCTTCCCTGGTGGACCTGTCTCACCTTGTGCACCTCTCTGACCTCTGAGGCCAGCAGGTCCTGTTGGGCCGGGTAATCCTGGAAGTCCTCTGTCTCCTGGAGGGCCCTGTGGACCAGGTTGTCCTGGAGCTCCATGTTGTCCTTGAGAGCCTGAGTCACCCTTAGGTCCTTCAGGTCCTGGTGCACCAGCTTGTCCTGGAGGTCCTGGGTTGCCCTGTTCACCTTTCATTCCTGGGAATCCACGTTCACCCTTCATTCCAGGCAAGCCTACCAGACCCTGAGGGCCAGGGAATCCTTGTAAACCTTGAGGGCCAGTAGGACCTCGCTCTCCAGGGGGCACGATCCTAGGTATCGCTGTTGGATAGTGTCCCTTGGTCCAGGTAGGACGATGTATGCCATCCTGCTTCGAAATTCTGCAACAGTACCGCCGGTCTTGACGGTCCCTCGTCCAGTTGCCCTTCTTCCTGGTGTGTTGACGGGCCATCCTGCGCACTTTGAAACGGCTCACTGGGTACCATGTCCGCCGACCTCTCTGGCGCACCTTCGCAGCCACCTTGCTTCCGATGGGTCCGGCAACAAACCCCACCACATCCGCGCGAGTCGCGTCCACCGCTGCACTCGTGTTCACTCGTGCTCGGCACGGCCTCTCCTGTATCCTGCCGTCCACGATGATGTCCACCATTCTTCCGTTCACGGCACTATGCGTCAGGTGATTGGATGGCCCCGACGGTCCCCCCATGTCACACGCCAAGTCGGTTCTCGCGTGTTGCTCGTTTGCTTGTGCGCTTCCCTGCTGATCGTCCGAAACGGGCGCAACTGTCGCCTCGGCCACTAGGTGCTCCCTCCCCGGCTCCGCGCTATTCCGTCTGCCCCTGGCATCCAGTACTTTGACGCTCTCGTCAACTCTTACTACCAGGGCGCCAAGACGTTCCCCGTCGTCCTCCACGACGTCCACGTGCTGGCAGAGGTCTTCCACCTTTTCGCCGAGTTGTTCCACGTCTTCCGTCACGCCAATCCGTTCGCCGAGTTGTTCTACGTCTTCCGTCACGCCAATCCGTTCGCCGAGTTGTTCCACGTCTTCCGTCACGCCAATCCGTTCGCCGAGTTGTTCCACGTTTTCCCTCATATCATCCGAAACGGGCGCAACTGTCGCCTCGGCCACTAGGTGCTCCCTCCCCGGCTCCGCGCTATTCCGTCTGCCCCTGGCATCCAGTACTTTGACGCTCTCGTCAACTCTTACTACCAGGGCGCCAAGACGTTCCCCGTCGTCCTCCACGACGTCCACGTGCTGGCAGAGGTCTTCCACCTTTTCGCCGAGTTCTTCCACGCCTTCCGTCACGCCAGCCAGTTGCCCGTCAATTTTCGCCGATAGCTCCGTCTTCATCTCTTTCAGCTCGGCAGCGAGGTTGTCGTTTCTCGTTTCCATTTTGGCAAATAATTCTTTCATCATTGCCATCATCCTGGTTTCCGAATCTCCCTCCATCTTGGTTCTAACGTTGCAACTTCTAACGACGATGTAATGAAACTAGAAGCAACTCGACGAATCCCACTCCTGACACCAAATGTAACAAATTTAACAACTCTTTTTTTATTTTCTCAAGCTTCTAGTACAGCCACACTACTCGTTTCTGTCTCTTAATCCTTCCTCACTCTCACACAATACTAGTTTCTGTCTCTTTATCTTCAACAACTCAAACTGTCTCTATGGCAACCTCCTTGAAAATCAAAGAGTCTTAATGACATGGAGAAGCCATGTCACAATATAATAATTACCAAAAAGAAAAATCACGACTTCGCGCGAACAAAACTTTTCTCTAAAGATGGTGTTTGTGGATTTTCAAACGTGCATTAATGTATTGAATTTTTGGGTGTAATACAATACTACCTCCACTTACTGTAAGTGCGTAAAGTAAAAACCACTTAGGAATGACTGCAGGAAACGCCCGCAAGAGAAGACGATCGATTCAAAATCAAGAAAGAAACGGGGAAAACGTGGCAGTGAATAATACGTGTCAAAAATTCCCAGTGGTGTTGTTACGTGGGCACATTTGTATTACGTCACATAAACGTCACTTGACATTTCTCATTCAGACAACGTTATCAGCTGGCTGGGTTCACCACCAACCCATATATCACAGTGCTGTAATGAGGCACGTTCGTATCGAATTTGTTTCATTTCCACCAACAGAATTAATCCTAACGGAAACGACCCGGAATTACAAAACCTTGCTGCTACCATCAGTATTTTGACTACCTGCTTACAGTAAGCAGAGAGGCAGTATATTCCACCCAAGAATTCTATACCGATATTTCATAGGAAATAAATGTTTTGAGAGTTTTCGATTAAGAATTCCGTGGGTATTTCCATTAGACCAATACTTTGCTTCCTAAAAAGCCCCCCTCCCCACCTGCTCCGGGAAGACTACCTATAACCTAGGTGGAGGTGCTGGATATATAGCACTCCAGCTACTATCTCTGCAGACTAGTACCCGAGAATTTGAGGCTTCTCCCATCACCACCTTGACGAGTCAGGACCTTCTCAATCTCACATGCATATCGGGAACCACTGCTCGGCCGAGACCAACCCAATCCGAACAACTCTTTCATGGGAGCGACTAAGATGTTCGGCCCTGTCTACTGCTGGTAACGTCAGAAGTGCCAGGAATGCTAAGGGTACGCAGCGGCAACGCAAAGGATTTTTAAAAGAGCATTCGAGAACCGGCTTGTTTGTAGACGCTCGAGAAGGCTCTGGCTGCGTCATAGCTGGTATAAAAAACTTGCGGAGCATGTGAGGGCAGGCAATTTTTGAGTCGTTCAGTGGGTCAGTGATTGCGAGGCAGCGAGGTGTCTGTGTGTGTGTGTGTGTGTGTGTGTGTGTGTGTGTGTGTGTGTGTGTGTGCGTGTATCTGTCAATCTATGGACAGCATAACTAAAAACGAAAAGTTTTCAAGGATGCGACACGAAGGTTTTGAAGAAAATTCCTCAACCCTAAACTACCCTTTACATGGAAAATGTAAATTCTTGAAAATAGCTCTTAACGATTTTTATTAAAATGCCATGTTTGAGATATTTTTAAGACAAAGGAACTCTATATCTTCAATTTTCTGGCTATAGCCCATATAGTTCTGTTTACTCTGGATGACTTTTGCATAACAGGTAAACCGTAAGGGATAAACAAAATCTTACTATAAAACTGTAGATCTTGCTAAACACAATTTATATCAAAATAAAGTTTTTTTATAGAGTGAACTATTTCGAAGATAGTCATTGTTTATGTCTGCTTCGGAAAACAAACTTTTGTCCAATGCAACATTGTTGTTCATTTTTTATATGTTAAACATGCAAAGTGAACGGACTCTCAAAGCTTTAAAAGATATGACTGTCGCTCAAAGCCTACTGTATTCCCATATTCCTCTTGCACCTACAAGGAAATGAACAGTACGATAATTTCTATAAATGTTTATCTTAACTAACACGAAGATGTAGGAATAAGAGTTTGTGAGAATGGTTAGTACAAGAGTGGAGAAAGTCAAGTGAGTGCAACACATATTTTATCACGTAGTTATAATTAACAAACGTCAATTTTGAGGTTATAAATTGTTATTATTTCTGTTACAGTGAGTTAGATCAGGTTGTATAGGTATATTATGTTTCTATCAGAGCAAACGAGAGCTACTGCGGTGTTGGACACCCGGTCAACATGTTGGTATGGGGCGTACGTGCTGCATTAAAATGAAAACCATCCCCCATCAGGTCGTGTTCCTTTCTCTAGACAGAAAGCTAACATGACCCAAAGCCATTAGTTACATCAGTACTCAAAATACAAAACCACATTCACCACAGTATATCAGGTTCTAAAACCCTCTGTCTTCAAAATGAACATGTGCTGAATTTATATCATCCCACTAGAGGTTTTATGATGAAACAATCTCGAATGGGCTTTATCTAGACTATCTATGGACAAAATATAACAGAGGCAAGAACTTTTGTTTTGACGATGAATGAGAAAGTTGATCAATTACAGAACAAATAGTTTTTAGGCATTTCACATAACTTAAAAGTGATATTTTCGAGAATATTGTGTTTTAGCGATACATGAGAAATATCTAATATTTTAAAAGTTTACTTCGAAAAATAAGCTCTTTATTCATTAAGTCATTGTCGCTGGTGTTTAAGTTAATAATAATGAAAAAATTCACATCTAATTCTTACGAATTCAATAACCCGACTGCTTCTGAAATCAGCCTATAACAATACTACAAAATAAATATTACTGGCGGAGACAAAGAAAGCTCCCCAACAATGTAATAGGCGAGGTTGCATTAAAAGATTATGTGACCTTGTGAGATAACTGGAAATGTATGCTTTGAGGTCTCTAGAATCCAAAAAAGTCATTTATTAAAAAAGGTGTGCGATTCCCTGCTGGAGGGAAATTTTTTCTTTAATTCGTCTTATTATGTACCCCCCTAGTATTAAGAAGATTATACAGTGGTATAAATGTGCTTCTGATTGGAAGATGAAGGGAAAAAGTAGAGAAGGAGCAGGAAAGGACAGAATTAAAATCGTTGACAAGAACCAAATGCTCAACAAGAGAACACAGTTGCTGATACGAAATTTTGTCGAGAATCAAAGATGACGATACATCTTAAAACCGGAATACTCCGAGCAGCTCTTTCAGACGTGAAGTAGCTTCCTCCTCCTTCGATCCGTATCTTAAATCTGCGTTCCAAGTATTTCCTAATTGGACAAATCCAGTGGGGTCACTTAAACCAGGGGCTTTAAATGTCTCAAGATGAAGAAATCAATTTCAAATCAGGGAATCGTGCCGGCCATGCAATGAAACCCCCTCAAATCCATCTATGCAAACATTTATCACTCAAAACGTGATGTACCGTCCGAATGAAATGAGCTGGCGCACAATCGTGTAAAAGTCAGGAACCCTGGTCATTGGATGACGTTCATAGGTACATAGTAAACTAAGGATATAAATGAAAATTTAAAATTCTGAATTAACAATACCAGTTTTTTAAATGTATACCATAGTATAGTTTATACAAAGTTCGTTGTATTTTCCAGTAGAATAACATTTATCGTGAACACGGAACGTAAACAAGGGAAATTGTATAAATCTGCAACTATTAATCTTAGGAATCAAGCACTTAACTTTATCGTCTTCATGTCTAATAAATATTCCTTCTCCCATTGAATTGCATGTACTACTATATATACTCCGTGTCATCCGCCTCTGATTAGCGGGTCAGGTCTCCTTGCCTTGGTCAGTGGTGGAGGAAAATAATGTGCAGACGAAGCGAGCGTGTGCTCACTTGTTGAGCACCCCTGATATAACCAGTTAAAGAACGTCAAACCTTAAAAAAGTTAGCTTCTGAATAATTAGAGGCGGAAGTTTATATATTCGTACAACAGACACACAAATAACCTCACATAATAATAAAGAAACATCAATTGAAATATATCTCTATGCTTTCCAGGTAGAAATGTAATAACATTAATATTCCATTGTTCAGAACAATTCAAATGCAGTTACTACCAGTGGAAGACTGTAACCCCCTGGCGTTTAAAAATGCAACTAATTACTTGAGTTAAAATCGCCACAGGGAGGCAATTACTTCCCATCCCTTCAGTTAGTTTTAATTAAAATGTTGTCTCTTGTAGATCAGCGATATGTAAAGAGAGTGTAGGGTTTTGTTTTTCTGCTGTGTTGCTCATTTTTTTGCTAAAGACTTGACACTCGCATCGTGTGGTTTCCATGGAAACAGAGGCTGGTAACAACTTCTGATAGAGCGAGCTACACGTGTCATCGTTTTGGAGGTTAGTGTGTGGTAAAACAAATGCATGTCAGCCTTTTGCGTGTCATTTGCTTTAAACTTTGATGTCAGACGTAGAAAGACAAAGTAGGTTAGGAGATTGATGTATCCACAAGGTTCGCTTTTCTCCAGGTAAGAGATTCTCTTCTCGTAGCCGGAGGTAAGACAGAGAGGGCCATTATCGACCTTTTGCTCCGTCGCCGAGAGTTAAAACAGTTTCATAAGAGCTTAAAAATTGTACGCTGCGGAAAGTTGGGTAATCTGTGTACAGAGTACTCCTCTGTTGCCGGGAAACCTAAACAGAACGCAAACATTTTGCTACAGCTTTGTAGATGTAAAATTACCTGCAGACTTTTTTCCTCTAAGTTTTAAAACAGATATATAAAACAGAATGTCCTAATTTATTCAACATTGAAACACATGTAGTTAACCTTAAATACTTTAAAAGGTGTTTCACTTTCTCTATTACCTTCCGCATTCGTTACTAAAAGGTGGATTCAAATACAACTTAATATCTCCCATTCTACGACACGTTTGATGTTATCTCCAATATAAATTATGAATTCCCTGTCGGCGGCTACAGTGCTGAACTATGGGATCATCTCAGGGTATGCGTTGGTGCGTGTAAGAATGAACAACACCAGTTGACTACTAAGTGTTCTATCTGAAGTGAAATTGCACGAAAACCTATAACTACTGAAGTATTACATATTATGACATTGATCGTATAGCAATATACGGACGAGAGGGACCGGGTGACCTTGGTTACGGCAAACGACAGCATACACGTGTACATAAACAATGATGCTGGCAAAACAAAAGAAAGGAGTCGAGAGCCTTCTCCGCTTCTCGCGCGTGTATATGGAAAGATCTCGAAGGTCACATGCAGGACCCTCTAGATTAAAGGACCTGACCCTGGCATCCCAGTTGTACAAAAATGGCGTCGGCTGGTGGGAGTGATTTCTGAGGTGCTTCCATACGCTGTTTTTGGTATTATTTTCTGTCTTCGAGTTATTGTTTGTTATAATAATTCCTATGTAAGTTTGACTTCACATTAGCAAAGCGAGTGTTTCAAAAGTTTTATTTGGGCAGTATAGGGAACAGGAATAAATCTAATAACGTGTTGACTGTGCCGTGTGCTATCCACGTGTTCATATTTATTGTGTTAAATCTAAGACTATGGCTACGTTAGCCGTATAGTGTGGTTAATTTATCTGTTTGCAAGTACAATTTGTGTCACGATTACAGTGGTGAGAGGTTGTTGAAGAAAAACTGTTCCATTAGTGTATGTTATTGTTGCCATACTACAACCTAACCTCAAACATGACAATGCCCCAAAACTTGCATTCCCGGATGCAAATTAAAAATCAGAAACTTTCAGTTAAAACAAAAGGTAAATTACAACGTAAAGCTTCTAAATTCAGTATTTAACTATAAATTGCAGCGCTATGTGTATTAGTTGCCGGTGTATATATGACATGGTGAATAATGTGAATAGTGAAAGACAATAATTTCGAGTGAACTCAATTAGTGACAGCTGCAACACCGTTTGTTTCATGTAAGTAGTATGCTGCTTGTATTTATACATTATCTTTTGTCTTTGTAATTTAAATGTGTAGCTGTAGATTAGAAGAAATGTATTATGTTGCTGCATGTAAAACCGTAGACTATAGCAAAGTTTGGTAAATATTTACCAAATCGGCAGCTCGAGAAAACGAATGAGACATAGTGCAATGGATGCAGTTTTTATTGCTGATTACGATCTTGTAAGTTTTATTGTGCGCTCAAGCTTCGTGTTTTATTTATGAGAAAATTTCATACGTGCGATGAAGTGGTTTTATTTCGCTTATGCGGCGGATATTTAGCTAATAAATGTGTATAAACGAGTGTAATATATGATACAATGATTGATTGATTAATGCATTTACGTTGAAATGATTGCATAAACACTGCCCAAATTGTAAATATTTCGATAACAGGACCCTGTCACCCCACACATATACATACACTAACCTAACCTAACACAATGTTGCTTTACAATGCTGATTTAAGATTACGTATTTCATATATTTCATTTACAGTGCTGTTTTACGGTTATTATTTTTAATATTTCATCTACTTTTGTGGATTCCCCCTGTAAAATAAAGTGTCATGAAGTGCTGAGTAATATGTTGTTGCAAACTGAGTAATCAAAAGTTTTCAGTAATAGTAAAAGCAAATTTTCACCCTGAAGCTTTTGAATTTAGTAGGTAGCTAATTATTCTAAATGGCAGCATTTGTATATCAGCCATCCAGTATAGTATGTTTGTGTAGGTATATAACATTATGTGCATTGTACAAATGTGAAAAACAGTGTAAACAATGATTAATAATTGAGTCAACTCAATGTCAACACTTCTGTTTTATTTCAGTAACATGCTCTTTGCAGTTTTGTCTATGTTCTTTGTAATTTGAGTGTGTAATGCAGTTACATAATGGCGTGTAAACCTGTAGATTGCATGAATGATATTTAAGGTTATATATTTCATTGCCCATGGGTTATTGTTTAATATTAAATGTCATCCTTTTTTGTTTACTTGAGGTTATGTTTAAGACAGTGCTTTTGTGTTTAACACAGCCCATATTCACAAAATAGGCGTGTTATTACACAATATTTTTATTTTACTGTGTTGAAATCGTAGCCTGTAGACGAGTTGTGTATAAGTAGTTCCCACCACATAGGCCGCCATCTTGAATCACAGTGTCAGGTGCGGTATTTAGGAGGTCCTGGTCACATGTCATCGGCTTCTGTATATAAACAGGACACAGACAGTGCGAGTTAGTCGAGTGAGTCGAGTTAGTTTAGAGTTCATTAACGGTTTAGTTTTGAGTGAGCTGTTTAGTTGTATAAGTCGTGTACGATTAGTTTTTAGTTACGAGAGTGAGTCGGCCAGCCTGTCAGTGAGTACGTAAGTGTCGTCGAGTAATTGTACTGTAATAATCAAGACATGAGAACCAGAGAAAGACATTGAAAGACTGAGAAAGATTATCAGAAGAACAATTGTAAATTGTAATAACACAAAAGGCCATAAACTGTGTTAACAACGAAAACAAAATTGTGCGTTTATAGCAACATTTAGAGGACAGTAAATTGATAGAAAAGTAACAGGACTTCGCATTTTGCCGTTTTGTAACAATACAATTTCTATCGTATCAATACTATATGGTTTAACATAGCTATGAGTTAGTGAGTTAGTGAGTGAGTGAGTGAGTGAGTGAGTGAGTGAGTGAGTGAGTGAGTGAGTGAGTGAGTGAGTGAGTGGGTCTGTTGTCAACACGCAACTGAAAAATAAAAACTGGATTAAAGCCCAAAGTTGGTATTTACATTTAATATCTTTCAAGAATGCGAGAAGAACTTTTGAACGAAATTCCTTCATCTGAACCACCCCTTAGATGGAAAATTTTCCGAAAATTTATTTTTACTTTCTCTACAGACTATCGCACAAAGCCTACTGTATTCTAATATTCCCCTTGCACCTACAAGGAAATGAGCAATAACATAATTTGTACAAATGTTTATCTTAACTAACACGAAGCGGATATAGCTTGTAAGAATGGCTAGTACAAGAGTAGAGAAAGTCATGTGAGTGCAACAGAGACGTTTGATAGTTGGCTGGTTGTCCTAATAGTGAATTACAGTAGTTGAAGTTATGTCTCAACCCCCACTATATTATACGCTGCAGAATTGCAAGCAAGTTTCTACGAATGGGCAACCCACTCACGTAAAGGGAAAGTTAAGGCTGCTGATTTACGGACCTGATGAGTACGTGCTGCAGTTCCTTGATAGGCGTTTACAGCTATGCACTCAACATGAAATTTGAGCACTGCAATATCTCAGAGTATAACCCCAACAAATGGCTAATGATAACTCTTCAACATCGTCTTCTGCAACAGGGATTAGACCCTCAGGCCTATCCCGACATAAGTTAAAATGATCTTTTCATCTTAAAAATCTCATATGTGCTCACAGAAACACACACAAACATACACACGCAGATGAAGGTATGCATAACCGGGGCCGATTTTCTCTTCGCTACATGCAATCTTGCGCACAGATACTTGTAGCCTCAGTGCGGGGTAGCTTTCATTATCCCATCCTGGGTAACTGGCCGTTAAACAGAATACAAAACTTTTGTCAACGGTTACTAGTACTTTTTCCCCGGCGAATACGGATTCCATAGGCGAGAAAGCTAAAAGACAGGTATTTTTGCTCTAGACGTATATTCTCTATAAAAAAATTCACATTTCACTCTGTGACAGCAAATAATGGCCCCTCATAAGGTCTCGAAACGTGTCCAAGCTCTCATTTGCCACAGCAGCCGAGGTGTGGTCACGTGATGAAGTGAGATGATATGGTACATGCATTGTCAGGAGGCCCTCGTCTCTTCCGCTTTTTGATGATTAACCAGGAAAGTGTACCCTTCTCCTCATGGTGTTAAGTATGCAAGACGAAATGGGGATAGTTCTTTGGATACCGTTAATGCACCTCGGGATTTATCATTACAGATTTAAGGTCTCATGCAAGTATGCAAAGATCCAAGCAGGGTCTCTGGAGAGATGGTCGACTGCAGAGCTTAGCTACTCCCTGTAGAATGTCTGTAATTTAAAACAGGTGTTATAATCTGGGCTGGCCGCGTAGAGCACCTGCCTGCTGTACAAGGGGTCCCGGGTTCGATTCCCGGCAGGGGGGGTAGGAATTTTTCTCCAGCCAGGATTATTGCTCATCCTTCCCTGAGTATGGAAGTGTAATGGCGGCGTCGTGGCTGAGTGGTTAGACCGCTCGCCTACCACCTAGGCGGGATCCGTATTCGTGGTGGACGAAGCGGCTTCTGGGCGGGTTTTCTCCGGGTTCTCCGGTTTCCCCCATCACTCATTCCACCAATTGCACCATTCTTTCCAGTCATCCGTTTCGCCTGCATTTCATATCATCCTCTTCCTCACTATCATACCTGGTGCTTGGCTGACCACCTGCTCCCCGACAGATGTCTGACCCTCGGCTGGCTCGTAAGATATACATAAAAATATCTCAAATATATGGCAGTTTAATCAAAATCCTTAGCCATTTTCAAGAACATCAAAATTTTCGAAAAATTTTCCATGTAAAGAATGGTTTAGGGTGGAGCAATTTGTATTGTATTTCACACGGAAGTTCGATGTGGAGAGTTCACCGGAAATATGTTTTGAGACCCCCTTAATCCCAAAAAAATATAATTTTTAGAAAAAGGTCCGTGTGTGTGTGTGTGCGCACGCACGCGTATGGGTGGGCAAGCGGATGGGTGTGTCTGTGTCAGTCTGCGTGTAGCATTACTCAAAAACGAAAAGTCGGTTCAAAACCAAATTTGGTATATAAGTTTAATGTCCTTCAAGGATGACAAAACGTATATTTTAAATTTCGTGGCTAGAGCCCACGCATTTCTATTTATTCTGGATGACTTTTGCATAACTGACAAACCATAAGAGATAGACCAAATCTTACTGTACAAAACTGTATATCTTGTTAAGACACACAGAAATAGTGAATTATGGAAAATTAACTTTCTTCTAATGGAACATCGTTATTCATTTGTTATACGTTAGCCGTTCAAAGAGAACGGGATTTGGAAGCTTTAAAAGATCTGACTATCCTCAAAGTCTACTATACTCACACGAATAACAAGGAATATCTCCGAAATGGTTCACTCTACAAAACAAAAAAATGTATTCAGATATACATTGTGTGTTTTAGCAAGGTCTACATTTTTTATGTAGTAAGATAGTATCTATGTCTCAGAGTTTTTCTTGTAGTGTGAACCATTTTGGGGATATTCCTTGGTATTTGTGTGAGCTTTGGACAACTTATACTTCTGTCAAATGGAACATCGTTATTCATTTTCTTGTTAACCGTGCAAAGAGAACGGAATTTCAAAGCTTTAAAAGATTTAAGTATCGCTCAAAGCCTACTGTATTCCAATATTCCCCTTGTACCTACAAGGAAATAAACAAAATGAAATAGAAATTGAATTGCAACGTATTACATTCATCAGGTTTTCTCTACTCGCTTCTTTTCCTGTGATATTTCTGGCTGTTCAACAATGCATATTGTCATCCTAGGTTTGTTATTTACTTATTTGGTATTCTATGAGTTAATTAAATGATTAGGTGTTTAAAGTAACATTTTAAAATATTGGGGAAGTCCAACTTAAGGGTAGGCCGTAGTGGAAAAAATGTGATTTTCTGAGATATCCAAGTTAAAGACTTAACTCTAAATAAATGGGTATACAATATTTCATTCCAATGCTGAATCAAATTCTTAATGAATTAATTTATATCCGTTTTTTGGCGTATAATCAAAATCTGTCAAGAATATTTGAACTAGAATATTTATTATTTTAAATTATATCGCTTATTTCGTTGGTAACAAACTAGAGGATGGAGATTTTCATAAAATGAATAGTTTTTCTTAAAAAATTAATACCGCAATGTGTAAAAATACCACAAAAGGAGCGCATTATTATATTATTTTTTTTAATTATAACCAATATCAAAATTCCAAACTGGCATTTTAGTACCCATATTTAGGCATTGATACGATATTCTTCAATATAAATTAAACGGACTATTTTTTGGAGAAGTTGTAATGATTCCATTTTGTGCACCGTGGAATCCCCTCACGTTAGATTTTGTCGCGTATCCCCCCATTCTCGATCTGCAAGTTTGATTGTAGGCTTAACCCGTGTTTTGTGGCCAGTGAGGCCCCACAAATGGCAGTTTATGTTAATTGCTAGCTGTAGGATTTAATCAGTTGACTGTTCACTTAAGCTAATGTGCTTGCTCTCCAATTGAGGCCCTGATCCATTTTTACACCTTCGCGTGTGCCCAAAATTGTATAGTTGACAGTTCTTATTAACCCCGCGTTAGGTAACTACCTTCAGGGCGCTGAAAGCATTTTGGTAATTTAATTGAGGTTAGGTTTTAATCTCCAGCTAGTGTTCAGAAAACTAGGCTGGGGTGGTGAAAAGAGAGGCAAAAATATCAATGGGAGAAGGCTCATCGGCTTCAAATTCGCAGATGACATTGTGTTATTCTCCAACACTGCGACAGAGCTGAAAGATACGCTAATAGAACTCAAGGCAAGAAGCAAAGAATCTACAAATAAATTCATCAAAGATCAAGATAATGAACAATTCTGCACAGACACCAATTATAGTAGACGATAGAATACTGCGGAGAATACATTTACCTAGGACAATCAGTCAAACTAAAAATAAGAACATAGAAATAAAAGCCTGATGTGTTGCACTCGCATGACTTTCTCTACTCTTGTACCAACCATTCCTACAAACTCTTCTTCGTGTTAGTTGAGATACACATTTGTACATATTATTGTTTATTTCCTTGTAGGTGCAAGGGGAATATTAGAATACATTAGGCTTTCTGCGATCGTCAAAGCTTTTAAAGCTTTGAGATTCCGTTCTCTTTGCACGCTTAACATATAAAAAATGAACAACGATGTTCGATTTCACGAAAGTTTTAAGTTTTTCGAAACTGTCACAAATAATAAGGAATATCTCCGAAATGGTCCACTCTACAAAAAAGTTATTCAGATATAGTGTGTTTTAGCACGGTTTACGAGTTATTCAAAAGTCATCCAGAGTAAACAGGACTACATAGGCTATAGCCAGACAGACAGACAGACACACACACACACACACACACACACACACACACACACACATGTATGTAAATTAAGGCTTCACATAAAGAAAAACCCGAGTTATGTCCGTAACTCTCTAAGGTGCAACCTTTAAAATACTTTGGATTTTCCTTACACGATAATTCTCTCCTACACCTAATCCTGTGGCGGTATATCACAATCAGTGAAGACACCGTGACGTCATAACAAACAAAGATGAAACGAGCATAAGGAAATGATGTGGGTAAGAAATGGACAGCAAATTTGACATAGATGAGGAACGCCAACATTTGTCCTATCTTCCTGGGAAAACCATAAAAAACTCAATATCAGTGTAATATCAATAGCAGTGTATGGGAGGGATGGGTGGTGGAGTGGCACAATTGAACCAATTTTGCCCGTGCCAACAATGTAGAGGTATCCACTCAACACGCCGTTCCATAAGTAAAGGAACACTTTTCTATTTAGAATGAGTTTAACACATTCCGATAATGAACCTCGAACCTTCCACATTCTGACACCAAGGAAACTGTAGTTGGCGTCATTTTGGAGTCAGCTTGCATTTGTGAATTTTTAAAATGTCTATCCGACCTGCACAGTGACGCAGACTCGTCTAGCAACAGGAAAGCAAAAAGCACCGAGAGATGAAACTCAGAGTTTATGAATCATTCCGTCTTTACGTCACGCCAAGAAGAACTACTCTCTCACTCTCAGAAAGGTCAGCTAGATATACGGACGGTAACGACTGAAACTAACGCAGTGTTAATGACACTACTCAGTAGATGTCAGGAGTTTAGTTCCGGGAGTCAATCCTCCGTCCTTTTATAGTTTAACGCATTGAACCTGCAACATTCACTTTTTAGCCATAGAATATATCTCCAAAATAATAGTTACAATCTAAAACATTGACTGCTGCCTTTACATCGCAGCACGTATGAATAGCAAATACTTGTAACTGTCACACACTCGGAGTTAAGACGTTAGGAACTATATTACATATTTATATTGGGCTTGGTTTTGTCATCGCTACAAATGTAAAACCATTCATGTTTGAAGATTAGAAGAGACGTTTCCATTTGTTACTGCTTTCAGTATGAATAAATCACACATTCGTGAAGAGAAATGTTTGACTTTCCCAGGTATATTCCTCGTCGTCAAATGGAATATATTACAAAGTTAACTGTATGATTGTCAATAGTTTGTGACGCATGCTATGGCTATGACACGGTTGGGCTAACAGGTATTTTACGACAGGCTCCTTGCCAGCGAAGTCTAATACCAAAACGCTTTTTTTTTTTTTTTTTTTTTTTTTTTTTTTTTTTTTTCAGAAAACATTTCCTTGAATAAATATTCCCCTATTTTTCTGATTTTTTTTTTCTTGGAGAAGGTACTTATTCAGATAAACCTGAAAAGCTAACTAACTTAATCTTTTGTCGCAAGTGTTAAGAGCCATTTCCGAGATACAAGAGATAAAGAGATAAATATAAATATTTCATAAGCACAATCATTTCAGCTGTAAAAAGTTCACTGCTGAACGCAGACCTCCCCATAGATGTCCACCTAATTTGAGGTTTTCGTCGAGCATTTGTTCCACTCTTGGGTGCTGCGGTCGACTCTATCTTCTAGGTCCCTAACACGTTGGCCAAGGTAATTCATCTTACCGCCGAGTTCTTCCACGGCTTCCTTAACCCCGGTCAGTCGCCCGTTATTTTCCGATAGCTCTATCTTCATATCGGACATTCTCGGTTTCATCTCTTCCATCCTGGAGTTTACAGTTGTCAATTAGACTTCCATATTTGTTTCCATCTGCCGTATTCCGGAATTCATTTCCTTTCCCATTATGTCCATCTTGGCTAACATTTGTTTCATCAACTGTTTCATATTATGGTTTCCGTTACACTCCTGATACCAATTATAACAACTTTACCTTTTTAACTACTTCTTTGTTTTTTATTAAAACACCAGAACGACCCTGAGGAAAAGCACTCTTGAACCATAACAAATACTACAGGAAGAAAAGCTGGTAGATGAACCCGTGCGAACGTAATACGCATTTCTATTTTAATCATATGGAAAAGTGTATGAGTTGTTCGTCGAAGAGGGAGTAGTGAAAGAAATGTGAGCGTTTGAATGTTATACGTTGCACTTATATTTCAAATGTATAGAAAAATGTATAGATCACTTGGGGAAGAGGTAGTAGTGTGTTATGTAAAACAAAGGAGGTAGAGAAAATTATGTGAATGTAATACGTTGCATGGTAAAATGGATTGCATGAAAGCTTTCTCCACTTATATATGTCAATTTTCATGGTGATCGGTCAATCGACTTTGGAGTTTACTCACACTTCAACATACAATTCATACTATATATGTTGGTGTATATGAAGTTCATAAATGATAGAGAGTAACATATGAATTGTTACGTAAAACAAAACAGTAGAGAAAATAGTGTGAATGTAACACGTATTTCCATTTCAAACATATGGGAAATTGAAGGGGGAGTAGAGAAAGAAGAGTCATTGTGTCTCGTAAAGGAAGAGTAAGTAGAGGAAATCGTGTGAATGTACTACGTTGCATTTATATTTCAATCATAGAAAACTATATGAATTGCATGTTGAAGGGCCAGAAGAGAAGGGTGTGTTACTAAACGAAGACCGAATAGAGAAACCATCTGAAAGTAATATATTCTGGAATAAAGTGGTTACCATAAAACCTTTCTCCATTAAAAAATGCACATGTACGCCGAATTTCGCTGTGATCGGTCAAGTGGTTTTCGAGATTAATAGTTCATATATACAAACTCCATTTTGCATGTATAGATTATGTCACTTGTTAGTAGAAGAGTTAGTAGTGAAAGAGATGTGAATGTGTTACTTAAAGGTGAGTGGAGAAAACAGTGAGAATGTAGTAGCATTTCTATTTAATAATAAGTATTATTACTTATTTGTAAAGAGGGAATAAAAATGTTTTCTTGTGTGTGTGTGTGTGTGTGTGTGTGTGTGTGTGTGTGTGCGTGCGTGTGTGTGTGTGTATACAAAATTAGGTCCAAATCGTTAGAGTCTTGTGAATTAAAGATATTGGATATGTCCAATGTACCTGTAAATTGGTGTATTTCAAATTTATCCAGATGTTTGTTATGAAAAGTGGATGTGGTAAATTTGTCAGATTTCAGTTCCTAGTTAAAGCTCGGTCTATTTGTGGTTTTTAGATATCAATGAGGCATTTTTTTTAAAATATAAATGTTGGCTGCCCTTACGGCACAAGTGCTGCTACCTTTTAACAAAGAAGAAAATTTAACAGATGAATTATGCTGTTTACAAAACAGCTGAAACATCTATTTGCATAGTTTATTTGTTGGATCACTTGTATATTTATATAAAATAAAATCTGATGTGTTGCACTCACATGACTTTCTCTACCCTCATACTAACCATTCTTACAAAATCTTACTCCTATATCTTCTTCATGATAGTTGAGATAAACAGTTGTACAAACTATCTCACTACTTATTTCCCTGTAGGTGCCAGGGGAATATTAGATCCCGTTCTCTTTGCACGCTTAATATATAAAAAATGAACAACGATGTTGCATTTCACGAAAGTTTTAAGTTTTCCGAAACTGACACAAATAACAAGGAATATCTCCGAAATGGTTCTCTCTACAGAAAAAATAGATTGTATCTTTTAGGGAGATCTACATTTTTGTACAGTAAGATATTGTCTATCTCTTACGGTTTACGAGTTATTTAAAAGTCATCCAAAGTAAACAGAACTACATAGCCTATAGCCAGAAAATTCAAAGTAGGCATTTGATTTGTCATACAAATATCTCAAACGTGTGGTATTTTAATCAAATTCGTGAGAGCTCTTTTCAAGAAAATCAAAATTTGCGCAAAATTTTCCATGTAAAGGGTAGTTTACGGTGGGGCTATTTTCTTTAAAATCTTCGTGTCGCATCCCTGAAAGACATTAAACTTAAATACCAACTTTTGGTTTTTAACCAGCTTTTCATTTTTGAGTTATGCTGTCCACAAACAGACAGGCACAGACACACGCACACACACACACGCACACACACACACACACACACACACACACACACACACACACACACACCTTTTGTTAAAATGCATTGTTTTGGACTCAGAGTGTCTCAAAACATATATTTCCGGTGAAATCTCGACATCGAATTTTTAAGTGGAATAATAGCTTGTCATTTTTTTCCGAGGCACGATGTTTACTAGTGTCTTACAAAATTTTAAGAATTTCTTTCCCTTCCTACTTTGCAAAACTGGCATACATGCGTATTTGCAGACAACTCTGAATGTGTGCAGGTACCAAATGTTCATTACCTCAACGTTCTGTCAAATGCCTTCTTGTTGACTGTTTTTGCCGCAACGCCTAAATGCCTTACTCACACTAAATTGTAACTAGTTATTTTTGTCAATCCGTGATTCTCCTGGCTGATTACTGCTTACTCTCTGGCAGAATTGGAACGCGTACTTTTTATATAATGCATTGATTTTAATATATGGAAGTAATTTATTGCTATTATTTAGGTCTCTCTCAATAATTTCAGTATAAGTCTTTGGGTTATGTTGTGCTTTGCGCTACATTTCATTGTGAATTTCTTGGGGAGGGGGGGGGGGGGTGTTTACTATTTGTGGCGTCTCAGGTGGTGACACTAATGATACACAAATGAAGATGGAGCACCCGTGAAATGAGATTGAACCCGTGCTACTTTGGCAAGAGGCGAGGTTTAACCACTAGTCCGTTGTTGTGAATAGAGCTTTACTATTCAATTTAACTAAGGATTCAACTATACGTTATAGGACAGAAAAGAAACACAAGTTCGAACCCCGTATAAGCCGTTCTGCACAGCCTGTATAGTGCACTACTGGGTTCTGGTATAAACCTACGTCATGAACCATACTGCAAGGAATTCAGCAAGCATAATTTAAGCCGCACTCAGCAATAAAAGCACCAAACATGTGACTAACGAAAATCAAGAGGGGACACAAATAGTTTTGTAGAGTATTCAAGAATTGTCTATTAGCCGGCGTGTTTGTGGAAGTTCGAGAAAAGTCCCTTTTACGTCATCCTCGCTATATAAGAAGACGATGGAATGAGTTAGGGGAATTAGTCGGTAAGTGTGTCAGTGAGTGTGAGACAGCTGTGTGTGTGGTACTGTTATCGTGAAAGACACGTCGTGTCGAAGTGAAGAAGTTTTAATGTGTGTTTCCTCAGAGTATATGAGAGACAGAGAAAGTGAAGACAGACAATGGAAAGACTGAGTCAAGGTTATGAGAAGAAAACAGTTGTGAGCTGTAATATTGTAACAGACTGTAGACTATGTTAACGTCAGTAGAAGAGAACTGTGCAAAAGTTATAGAAGAAAATAAGGTGAAAAAAGTAATTGTACTGGATCTTTGTCTTTTTGTCACAGTATTTTTCATTAAGGACAATAAAGCATGGGCACTTGCCCTTTCCTTGTTTACCTCTAACCCGGACCACAACACTGACGCAACAATGACCTGGCGGAAGGAGGCAAGTGTTAATGGAGAGCAAGCAAAACAAAACACTGGCTTGACATTTTCTTGGCTGAGATTTCAGCGACACGCGAAAACTCAATTACCGGGAGCATAATGGTCTTTAAAACTGTCGCCGACCAGATTAATGTGGGGAGGGTGGAAACCCTTCCACCTGCACAAACTTACACGTCACAGACCAGTAACATTGTAGGCTTTAATATTACAACTTCCTTCTTTTGTGACTGTCAGACACTCCAGCAAAAACTTTTACTAGAAAGAAAAGCAAACAGTGATACAGTACAAAGGTTGTCTTATCTTGCCGATAACACACCATAAGTGACCTACAACAGCTTCGGATTTTAGACTAAATACCTTTTTTTCCCTCCAGCACATATTTGCGCTAAGTATAATGATTAGAATGGTGCATACATCATATATGACGTATTGAACGCCCCTTAGCATCTTCACCACAGGGGATGTTCAGGAGGGGTTGTGCAGCACGGTAGTTCAGAGCTCCTCTCAAGGGCGCCTGGGAATGTGGTGAAGGCAACCCTTACAGAAATAGCCCTATAGCTCGGATATAAAGAACCTTTAACATACATTAAAATATACCGTGTGGAAGGGAAGTCATTACATTAATTTAAACCAGTAGTAGATATCGATATTTGGATCAAATTACGTTTTTGTTTCTGGCCATTCACTACGGAGATCGTTTTGTCGAAAACAATCTGGTAACACTACAGAATGTGTGCGTCACTTTCACTGGTTCAGTACATAAACAAACATGCATGATATTCAAGGAATCACTAAATATGTTCCTACAACATGTGTTTGCGGGAAATTACTTGCAAGTATTTTAACAGGAAGTTAAATGTCTAGGTTTAAATAAATTATGTACCGATACATGGATTCGTAAATATTTACAAATATTTACCCACAAAAGCACAATCGTATATCCGGTGATATATTACGACATTCTGGGGTTCCTTGAGTCCTTCACACAAAAATATTTTAGGTAAAGAACTCCTATGTCAGTGAACAGCATAATTCAAAAATGAAAAGACAATTGAGCACCAAACTTGAACTATACTTCAACATTCCTCAACGACGCACCACGAGGATTTTCAAAAAGCCTTTGGCCCAAACTACTCCCTAAATTAAAGCTTTTTTTTTTACTTTCTCTACTGGTAAGTAGGGGAAGTATTGTACTCCACCCAAAAAATCGATGTCGAGATTTCACCGGAAATATATGTTTTGAGACCCCCTGAATCCGAAAAAGCAATTTTAGAAAAAGGTCTGTGTGTGTGTCTTTATGTGTAGCTGTGGACAGCATAACTCAAAAACGAATAGTTGGTTAAAAACCAAAGTTTGTATTTTAGTTTAATGTCTTTCAAGGATGCGACACGAAGATTTTGAAGAACATAGCCCCACCCTAAACTGCCCTTTACATGGGACATTTTACGAAAATATTGATTTTCTTGAAAATGGCTCTAACGATTTTTATTAAAATGTCATATCTTTGAGATATTTTCATGAGAAATGAAATGTATATGTTGAATTTTCTGGCTATAGCCCCTGTAGTCGCATTTACTCTGGACGACTTTTGCATAACTGGTAAACCGTTAGAGATAGACCAAATTATACTCTACAAAAATGTAGATCTTGCTAAAATACACAATTTATGTCCAAATAAATTTTCTTGTAGGGTGAACCATTTCGGAGATATTCCTCGTAATGTGTGTGAGTTTCTGAAAACAAGGAACATGGTTGTTCATTTTTACTTCCTCTACTGGTAAGTAGAAGTATTGTATACCACCCAAAAATTCGATGTCGAGATTTCACCGGAAGTACACGTTTTGAGGACCCCTGAATCCAAAAAAAGCATTTTTAGAAAACCGTCCGTGTGTATGGCTGTGTGTCAGTATGTGTGTCAGTCTGTCAGTCTGTCAGTCTGTGGACAGCATAACTCAAAAACGAAAAGTCGGTTAAAAACCAAAGTTGGTATTTAAGTTTAATGTCTTTCAAGGATGTGACACCAAGATTTTGAAGAAAATAGCCCTACCCTAAAGTACCCTTTACATGGAAGATTTTTCGAAAAGTTTGATTTGCTTGAAAATGGCTCTAACGATTTTGATTAAAATGGCATATGTTTGAGATATTTTGATGACAAATGAAATGTATATCTTGAATTTTCTGGCTATTGCCGCTGTAGTCGTATTTACTCTGCATGAATTTTCCATAACTGGTAAACCGTTAGAGATAGATCAAATCATGCTATACAAAAATGTACATCTTGCTAAAATACACAATTTATGTCTCAATAAATTTTCTTGTAGGGTGAACAATTTCGGAGATATTCCTCGTAATGTGTGTGAGTTTCTGAAAACAACTTTCGTGAAATTTTTTTATATGTTAAGTGTGCAAAGAGAACGGAATCTCAAAGCTTTAAAGATTTGACTATCGCACAAAGTCTACTGTATTCTAATATTCCCTTGCACCTACAAGGAAATAAGCAATAAGATAATTTGTACAAATGTTTATCTCAACTAACACGAAGAAGGTATAGGAATAAGAGTTTGTAAGAATGGTTAGTACAAGAGTAGAGAAAGTCGTGTCAGATTTTCTTTAATACTGGGTTTTGCTTACGGAATATTCTTCTCGAAACAGTGAAGTAGGCAAATGTTTTACAGGTAGGTAAGTGAGTGAGTTTAAGTGTTGATGTGTGCTGCCGAGTACACAGAATGATGGTGGCAATCTCGCGCGATGGTGCTCCGATTCTTAAGCCACTTGCTGTAGGCCCTGAAGGCACCGATACTGGAAACCGTTTAATGTGCAAGCGGAACCAACCGTCTTGTAGCTCCAAGCTACTCTTACCGACGGGATTTATGTGAACCGATATCGCTGCATTACCGACATAGCCAACAGCGCCTCTCTCAAGCTATAATGAGAACCAGCCAACATAATGTAAAAAAACACTTCTTTTTCTTTGTTTTTATGCTCTAGTAGCTGCTTTATACGATGTTACACAGCATCTTTTTAAAATTAAATGAACGTTTAGTTATTACTTTCTCCACTACGTATAGTAAGTAGAGGAAATATTATATTACACCCAAAAATTCCCTGTCGAGATTACACCGGAGTTATATGTTTTGAAAAATCTGATGTGTTGCACTCACATGACTTTCTCTACTCTTGTACGAACCATTCTTACAAACTCTTATTCCTATATCTTCCTCGTGGACTTTGTGTGATAGTCAAATCTTTTAAACCTTTGAGATTCCGTTCTCTTTGCACACTTAACATATAAAAAAAATGAACAACGATGTTTCATTTCACGAAAGTTGTTTTCCGAAACTCACATACATAACAAGGAATATCTCCGAAATGGTTCACACTACAAGAGAATTTATTCAGACATAAATTGTGTATTTTAGGAAGATCCACATGTTTTGTATAGTATGATTTGGTCTATCTCTAATGATTTACCAGTTATACAAAAGCCGTCCAGAGTAAATACGACTACAGGGACTATAGCCAGACAATTCAAAATATGCATTTCATTTGTTATAAAAATATCTCAAACACATGGCATTTTAATCAAAATTGTTAGGGCCATTTTCAAGAAAATCAAAATTTTCGAAAAATTTTCCATGTAAAGGGTAGTTTAGGGTGAGGCTATTTTCTTCAAAATCTTCGTGTCGCATCCTTAAAAGACATTAAACTTAAATACCTACTTTGGTTTTTAACAAACTTTTCGTTTTTGAGTTACGCTGTCCACAAACACACAGAAACACACACCAGTAGAGAAAGTAAAAATGAAAATTCGGTTAAAGGCCAAGGTTGATATTTAAGTTTAATAAAATTTAAGTATGCGACACGAAGATTTTGAAGAAAATTGCTCTACCCTAAACTTCCCTTTACATGGAAAAATTTTTGAAAACATATTTTCTCGACGTAATTCTATCTGTTAAGCATTGCCTGTACACGGCGTATGTGTTTAAAATACCATCAGTAAGTTTGTTGACATAAGTAAATGATAATTACTAGTTAAAGGTGACAAACCCGGAACATACAGTAAGTCGCCCTTGGGGTATTTATCTCTGATGTGAGATTCCCTTGTGGTTTAACCGGGAAAACTACGAATCGGCTGGGGAATTTAATGTCGTATTGGCAAATTGGTCATGGTAGCTTAGTGGCTAAAGCGGCCACTGGATTAGCGGAAGATTCGTGGTTCAAATCCCGTCTATGGCAATGAGTTTTTCAGTCCTGATTCCACCTCTTAAATATATATCGATTTGGTCATTCATTTACTATTTATTTATTTAGTTATATATTACTGATGTATTTAACAATGTATTTACTTCTTTGCTTATTCCCTGCAGTTGATACAGAAAGTAATGCTCTATTGCGGGTAGAGAAAGCCATGCGAGTCTGACATCAGATTACTGCTGTTGTTTTATCATGCTACACATTAAAAGGTGTATTTCCTTTATAGCAGCTTGTGTCGTACAACAGAACAATAAACAGGCACTACGTTGGCCTCTAGTCTCCTGGAAGTCACTTTCGTACAGGTTTATTTAAAGCTGAGCTGCTGGAAGGGGAACGCGCATGCTCTGTTAGCAATTCCGCGACACTGTCTCCCAATTATTCAATGGAACGTGTTACTGACGTCATCTGTGTAAGTGATAAACCTCAAGTGGAATAACATTGGGCAACACTTCAGTCATGGACGCACAACTAGGAGTGACAGAGCGTTGGACGCGACCTTCATCTGTTCCTGTCCCAACAGTATGGAGGCAATGCGCAGGACCGAACTTGAAGTTCAGGGTTCAGGATGTACCTCACAACATGCACGAAGATATAGTGCACTTCATGACGACACACTTCTGTCGAGACGAAGTGCTCTGTGAAAGTTTGAACTTCTTGAATGATCCCACTTCAGTCAGGGAGTTCCAGGAACTCTGGAGGAAAATGATGAAGCAGGATGTTGCATTGGTAGCTCTTGTGGAGGAAGAAAATGGGACAATCGCCTCACCGCCGAAGATAGCTGGAGTCAACGTCACAGGAGTGCACTACAAAGGAGATAAAATATCAGTAGATATGGTGAGTACTGGTCTTACAAAAGTACGTAGATAAAACAAAGGCTGGTCGTATTTTGATTGCATTAACCACTATATATACTTAGGCTCACTGATGTGATGTGTGAGGGATACTATTTTACATGTAGTGGAGAAAGAAAGGTTGTGCACGATCTGAATATTTCCCGATTGTCACATGGTTACCTAACCTCAACTCTTTGATTACATCTTGTATACAACCAAAGGATTATGTTTCCCCTGTACTATTTTCTTCTTCACTATCACAGATTTTCATTAATATGTTGCGAAACAAACAATAAACCAACACTGGGGTAACACTATTCAACAATTAACAACATTAAACCTGGGTAAACGGTGAACTGAAAGCAGAGCACTCTGCAGCCAGCACAGCCAACTAAGTGGACCCTCGTCCCTTTGCTCGCAATGGCTACCTCATCTTTCTTACCTGAACCACTTATTTTTGTTGGCTGTGTATCCATGTTCAAATCTTTTTTACTTTCTCTACTGGTAAGTAGGGGAAGTATTGTATTCCACCCAAAAATACGATGTGGAGATTCCACCGGAAATATATGTTTTGAGACCCCCTGAATCCAAAAAAAAAAAAAGCATTTTTAGAAATAGGTCCGTGTGTGTGTATGTGTGTGTGTGTCTGTGGACAGCATAACTCAAAAACGAAAAGTAGGTTAAAAACCAAAGTTGGTAATTAAACTTAATGCCTTTCAAGGATGCGACATGAAGATTTTTGAAGAACATAGCCCCAACCTAAACTACACTTTACATGGAAAATTTTTTCGACAATTTTTATTTTCTTAAAAATGACTAACTATTTTGATTAAAACGTCATATCTTTGAGATATTTTTATAACAAATGAAATGGATATCTTAAATTGTTTGTCTATAGCCCCTGTAGTGGTATTTACTCTGAAGGCTTTTACATAACTGGTAAACCGTTAGAGATAAACCATATCGTACTCTACAAAAGCTGTAGATCTTGCTAAAATACACAATTTATGTGTTAATAAATTTTCTTGTAGGGTGAACCATTTCAGAGATATTCCCTGTTAAGTGTGTGAGTTTTGGAAAACTTAAAACTTCGGTGAAATGGTACATCGTTGCTCATTTTTTTATTTGTTAAGCGTGCAAAGAGAACCCGATCTTAAAGCTTTAAAAGATTTGACTATCGCACAAAGCTTAATGTATTAAAATATTCCCCTTGCACCTTCAAGGAAATAAAATAAATAATTTGTACAAATGTTTATCTCAACTAACACGAAGAAGATATAGGAGTAAGAGTTTGTAAGAATGGTTAGTAGAAGAGTAGAGAAAGTCATGTGAGTGCAGCACATAAGATTTTTTACAAGAAGTGGACCTTGATGCTTTTTCGCCTGGACTCTTCATGTGCAATGGTGTAGAAGTGTATAAGGAAAAAACAACACACTATTAAGATTACAGCATATACACTTTACACTTACAAAATCACACATATCCTTCATCACAAAAACATGGAGGTTCGATATTAACGGAGTATATGTTCCATACGGGAACCATTTTGTCTCACTAACTGACATTTGTCATCATAAGTCGACAAAGATCTTTATCAACTGTTCTGCAGACTTATGACATAGTGTCCCATACAGGCAGGACCTCCCGGATGTTGCCGGAAGATTGTTGACTTCCGACGGCTGCATTGCATTGTCCGTCTCCGGCGATTTGACTTGAGAAGCACGTGGGCTGTAACATATTACCTTGAGTTTCAAAGTTCTTGACAGTCAACACACAATGTGTTCAGACGGAATCCACCATGTGTTGAAATACCGTGTACAACAATTATTCCTGTTCCTGTGTATAGAACGACTAGTTTCCCTCGTTTAAACGTAAGACATATTTTGTCCTCGTGCTTTACTAATATTGCATTCCATCCAAAAATTCTATAACAAGATTTCACCGGAAATATAGGCTTTGAGGTCCCCTGAATCGAAAAAAGCATTATTAGAAAAAGATTTGTGTGTATGTGTGTGTGTGTGTGTGTGCGCGCGCGCGCGCGCGCTCTCGACCACGGCGCCGGCCTAAAAAAAGTTCTTAATACATAAAAGATTGGTGTTAAAGCAGTTTGTGCAAAATAACTTCCTTTTCAGGCATTAGTCTTTTTCCAGGTATTTTTGTTGTTGGTTTGAATTCTGAAATACTTCATCTTTTTTAAATGGGAAGCGAATCCTATCTTTTTTTTTTTTTTTACTTCATGTTTATGAAAAATCTATCGGTTTGCATTCTATATCACACAGTGAAATAGGATTTGAAGGTTTATCAGGTTTAAAAGTAAGTTACAGGAATAATAAATGTTTGCAAGAATATTTATGTCAGTAGAAAAAGTAACTAAAGGCAAAATAACTATTTTTTTTCTGAAATCTGCGAGTAGCTCTGTGTAGTTAATACTTCAAAACCTGGAAGATTAATTTTGGCTTAGAGTGGTAGCGTTTGATATATGGGAAAGCACATCTTCCTTTTAGCATCGACCCGCAGATTTAATCATGCCTTTAAGCTTGTCTGCTGAACATCAGCTGTGTCTTCGAATTATTCACGATATCTGGCGAGGAGATCAATATTTTCTTCATTATTTACCTCTGCTGCTGCCTCAGTTTGAACTTTATGAAAGTCACCAGTTATGCAGATTAAATGGTTTGGCGTATTTTTATCAGGTGAACATCAACACAGTCGAGTTCTATATTTACAATAGGCTCACCTTAAGAACTAGCTTTTCCTTTGAATTGCATTTTCGAGTTTCATTCGTTTTATATTATGTCGTCAGATGTTTTTATTACACAAGAGACAGGTTGTTAGGAATATAACAGCAGATATTTTGATAATTATTGGTACCTTAATATGTATCTACTTCAGCGTGTTGTTTTTTTTTTGTTTTTTTTTTTCTCTTCGTTCATCAGTTTCCTCACTAACCAATCACGAAGTTTACTACCTGATCTTTTTGCATGGAAATAACCAGCACTTGTTATATAGACTATCCGTTGTGCTTCACACTTCAATGCGGGATCTATTATCCTAGGTATTGTGAGATCACTGCCCTTGTAGAACGCATTGGAACTCGGTTCCGGTGCACCATTCGTTATCATGAGAGCGTTATGCCTTCGGCAATAGGTTTCAACGTGAAAACATACTATTCTTATTAACTACAGTTATAAATTCGCAAATAAAGCAAATATTGATGATAATTTGCGGTTAATTGTCAGTATAAATGTATACACTTATATCCCTATGATCTGTACTCCAAAAATCTTAAAAGTTTCTATTTTCGCATCTCAATCTGTTCCTCATTTTTCCAGGAATAAGACACCCGCATGTTTATTAACTCTTAGTTAGTTGCGCATATGTCCCTCTATACCCTTGGAACAAATAAAGCTATGAACATTCCGCCCCAAGACACCTTAAAAGCTACATTGGTTTTTCTTCACCAAAGTTTCAACTTAATCACTGGATTTCTGCATCTCCACATCACTAAAATTAGGCTTAGCAGAACCTTTTGAATAAAATACGAGATTAATGTTCTGATCCCGTGGACGCTAGCGTGTGAGCTTTTTAGTGTCATCAATTTTTTACACTCTCTACTACATATATCCAAAAATCCTGTACCAAGATTTCACTGAAAGTATAAGTACAGGTTTACAAACTCTCTGAAACCGAACATGGTATTTTACAGAAAATAAAAAAGGACTCTTTGTAAGCGAGAATCAATAAAGGATGCAAAACGAAATGTTCAATGCTTCAATACTTAAAACACTTTGTGACGGGATAAACTTATCTAGTAATAGCAATAATAATAATAATAATAATAATAATAATAATAATAATAATAATAATAATAATAATAATAATAATAATAATAATAATAATAATAATAATAATAATAATAATAATAATAATAATAATAATAATAATAATAATAATAATAATAATAATAATAATAATAATAATAATAATAATAATAATAATAATAATAATAATAATAATAATAATAATAATACTTATTTGCAGACATGTCTGCCGCTAAGAGAAGAATAAACCAGAAAATTCAAAATATACATTTCATTTGTCATAAAAATATATCAAACATATGACACTTTAATCAAAATCGTTGGAGCCATTTAAGAAAATCAACATTTTCGAAAGATTTTTTATGTAAAGGGTAGTTTAGGGTGGAGTAACTTTCTTTAAAATCTTCGTGTCGCATTCTTGCAAGACATTAAACTTAAATACTAAATTTAGTACTTAACCGAGTTTGAGTTATGCTGTACACACACACACCCACGCACACGCGCGCGCACACACGCGCACACACACACATGGAACCTTTTCTAAACTGCTTTTTCTAAGGAATGAGGGGGCCTCAAAACATATACTTCCAGTGAAATCTTGGCATGAATTTTTGGGTGGAATGCAATAGTTCCTCTACTTTACTAAAAAAGTAGAGACGATAAAAATGAACTTAAATGTGTCCTCAGAACTCACAAAAGGCACCCGTGTCACGTTTTACCATAACACTTTGAACAGATTCCATTAGGACTGGTACAAAGTGCAGCTAGCAAAGAGGCAAGACTTCAATTGCTATACTCCCCTTGCTTTGTTCCTAGAGCTATGAACCTCGAGCATGTCTGTCTCTGATATTACTATCAAAAACCTGCATAGTAGCGCTTCACTTCACTCGATGTTCATTAAATATACATAACATAACGGAAGATCTGTATCGTTGCATTTGAACAACTGAAAAATGTCAAGAATTCCTGAAGAACCTTGAGAACAGAAAGACTCGCAAATTCCGCAGCACTAAAGAGAATTACATAGCACTTTAATCTTCCTGCAGTTTCTCCTTTGGGAATCAATGATAAAATCCTTTAAATAGCATCTTCAGAGAATAAGCTTACAACTCACCAAAGAGAGGTGTATTTAAACTCCGTCAGCTAATGAGAATTACTGAGAATGCTAGACTCCTATTCCGCACTATCTTTCTTCCCCTTGATTGTTTCCTTAGCGTGGCTGCAAATCTATGTTTTCGCATAAATTACACTCACACACCAGGCAGTTAATACAGGAACAAAATATACATATAAATAATACGGTAAACGTGAACGATTTATAATAAAATCTGATGTGTTGCACTCACATGACTTTCTCTACTCTTGTACTAATAATTTTTACAAACTCTTGTTCCTAAATCTTCATAAACTTTCGTCAAATAGAACATCGCTGTTCATTTTTATATGTTAGCCAAGCAAAGAGAACGGGGTCTCAAAGCTTTAAAACATTTAACTATCGCTCAAATACACCTACAAGGAAATAAGCAATAAGATAATTTTTACAAATGTTTATCTTAACTAACAGGAAGAAGATATAGGAATATGAGATTGTAAGAGTGGTTATTACAAGAGTAGAGAAAGTCATGTGAGTGCAACATATCAGATTTGTTACACTATTATTGCAAGCACTAATTTCAGTAATTTTTTATCAGTTTACAGGACGCAGTATGCAGGTGCTGATAAGGGACCTTCATGCCTACGCAGCCAACACGGTGAATGTCTTCGACCGGTACGGCGTGGAGGAATTCATGACAGCACTAGGTCTGTGTGTGGACCCGCAGTACAGAGGTCAAGGAGTGGGCCTGGAACTGCTAAGGGCCCGGTTCGATCTTGGCAAGGCTGTGGGACTCAAAGCAACTATGACAATATTCTTTGCAATACCTGCACAGAAGTTGGCCAGGAAGGCTGGCATGGAGTTGCTTGCCGAGTTCAAGTATGAGCAGTTCAAGAACGAGGATGGTTCTCCTGCCTATCCCAACGTTAGAAGTCCCTCCCTCATGATTATGGGTAGTAAAATCACGTGACTTGAAAACTGTCAACATCAAATATAGCATATTATATCACTGAAATGTATGAATGATTAAAAGCACACGTAGTGCATTAGTGAAATTAAAATACTACAACAAAACAGTAAAATCCGAATTCCTGTTGCTTTCCTATCAAATACACACTTTTCTTCTCGTTGTCAACACAGCTTATATTTCTTTCTGCTATCACAATTGCTCTTCTGATAATCTTTGCCTTTCAATGTCTTTCTCCAGTTACTCTGTTCCTTATATCTTGGCTATAGTGAGACAATCACTCGACGACACACACGTACTCACTGACAGGCTGACCGACTCACTCCCTTCACTAAAAACTGTGCCCACGCTGTCTATGTGGTCCTATTTATATTGGAGCCAATGTCACGAGAACTTTCGAGATTTTTCCATGCACACGTTCGCAATGATTCAGCGAGAATCAACGAGAAGCTTTTCGACTCCTTTTGTTGTTATCGCGACGCCACGGACATGCACACACACAACCGCTCCTGGCCGACTACTTTATCCGTATATTGTACGACCAATGTCACATTACTGAGTTTATTTGTAGCCTATTATTTTGATAATTAAAGGCGATCACCTTTCATTCAAAATACAGTCATAATTAGTTGCAAGACAAGGTGTTCAAAACTGCTATTCGTCTCCTGCAATCACTTTAGTTTCTCTGTTATGCACATATATTAAGTAGGGGATATTTATCCCACACAAAAATTCGGTGTGGAAGCTTCGCCTGATTATACAAGATGTTAGAGTTACAAATGTATATATTTTAATAATTAATACCTTATTATCAACTTATTATCCACTTCAGTAGAAATTCTTTCTGTTCATCTAACAGTTTTTCCACAAAGTTTATTATCTGGACGGTTATAGCTACGCCTTAATTGGAACAATTCCTGTCGTATAGACTATCCGCTTCACACCTCAATGCGTAACCTATAGGTTTAGGTATTGAGGTCGTTGTTCTTAAAAAAAGCATTTTAACTCTGTACCGGTACACCATTCGTTATCACGAGAGCGCTTCACTCTGCGTTATTGCTTCAGCGCCACACCTGCTTACAGGTACCTACTAATCAACCTGAACACATTCAGTCTTAATAATTAAAATTATAGGTTCACAAATGAAGCAACCATTGATGTATTATTGCTCATTAATCCTAGCATTACCAAGAGGGGGGGGGTATGTTTTGACCACCTGCTTTAGGCACTTCCTCTTTACCCTCGGATACTCCACTTCTGCCTTCCTACCAGGGTCACATTAGAGGCAAAGAAGGGCCAATGTTGCCTAATTGGGGAGCTCCGATATAACACCTACTCACTCTTATACAAACCTGAATTATTTCCTAAAAACTGTCATAACCATAACCAAGCAAAAGCAAAGAAGTCTGCAGGTTTAATACAACACAAGCAAATATGAATATATTTCCGTAGTAAATGTTAATTATGTACACATATTAACTATAATATTATGATAATAATGGAAAATGCAGCAAATGTTTACAGAAATCAATTACTGTTAATATTTACCGTGTTGCTTGGTGAACACAGGCAAAAAATATTCTAAATAGCTACCGTTTCCCGCCAAGCGTGCATATTTACCATCACATAATGACATGACATAATGATACACAGTTCCCTGTTTACCACGTGGTCACCCAACATAGAGAAAGTGTTGTATCCAAGCAAAATTCTATACGAAATTTCTCTGGGGCTACAGGCTTTGAGGCCCCTGGAACACAAAATCCCAAAAAGACTGTCTGTGTGTTCGTCTGTGAACAGTAAAACTCAAATAAAATACTGTAAACATACGAAACTTTTATATAATGTTCCTCAAACCATCAATTTACAGAAAAATGTTTTAGATTCCTGCGTTTCTAAAGAATAGAATCTCAGGTATGCTACTCGTGGCTTTTCTAATTAAATTTTCGGCAGTATTTGAACAAAATGTGGGCTAAAACAGCTCAAAAACTACCAAATTCAGTGCAAAAAAGGGATTAAGCTTAGGACAGGAAGCTGTGACAAACAGGTAATCTGATAAATACGTGTACAAAAATTCATTTTTTTTTTTCGAGTTGACATTTTTAATATACAATTTCCTCCATGCGCGTTCAATTTTGTGCTAGCCTTCTAGAAGTTTTTCAGCGGGTATTCTATTTATGTGAATTCAACTCCAGTCTTTTTATTCAAAAGCTGAAAATCTGTTTAAAAAAATAAATACACCAAAAATAGTTCTAAAATTTTTTTCAACGTCCATTGAAACAAAGAAAATCGACAAAAGTGCAATCCATGTACTTTTTCTGTCACTTTATTTTTGTTCTAAACTTTTGCACAAAGATACAGGTCTCTTCTACTGGCGTTAATACTCCCAACTGTTTTCTTTTCGTAGACTTGACTCAGTCCCTTCACTGTCTATCTTCACTTTCTGTGTATCTCATACACTAACTCCGTCGATACAATCACTCGGCACTTGTTAAAACGTCTTTAATTTGACGCAACGTATCTTTCACAACATCAACACGCACACAGCTGTCTCACACTCACTGAAACACTAACCAACGCATGCTATAACTCTCCCCTCTGCTGTTTCCTCGCCTCCTTATATTGCGAGGATGACTATTATTATTTGTTACGTGTTGGTGTGACTGTTAGAAGCACAATGACTTTACTGTCTCACGTCTTTATATCATTGTCGGCGTAAACATAAAATGTGACCACGATCGTTGATTATCAATGTATAGATTATCCTTGGATGTTCCCCTGTTTGCGTAACTGGAGCGATGAATACTCTTCTCAGGGTGTGCGTGGGTTTTGCGAAAGGATGACACTGGTTTCAAATTTTAACAGCTTTAATGAAGTATCAGTTTTAAATACTTTTACGGATATATGAAGTCGTGTAGCTATAATTCAGCAATTCACACAATATATATTAATAAACGTTTTAAAACACTTCTGTTTACTCGTTGAATTTTAAATATACTTCGAGGTAATCCTATTCCTTGCGTCTGTCGCTGTCGGCGAAGAGTCCCTCACTGGAATGGATAGACGCTGGCTTTGCCATTCCCACTGTCGAGATTACCCCCTCTTTTGTTCATTTTCTCCCCATTTTTATTTGTTTATTTAAAATCGCTACAACAGTTATTAAATGCTTTATTTCCCTTTTATTTTAATTAATCTTTTTATGTAGTTATGTATCTCGGTAACAAAATAAATTTACTATTAATGACTGTCAAACGAACATTAAACAAAATAGCATCGTGAAACTAAGCTTTATTAGGTTGGTACTTTCTACCATAGTGATTTGTTTGAAACAACAGCCGCTATCTATACGTCAACTCGGGTACTTTTGGGACAGTTCTGGTATATTAGGTGAAATCTTGCGATTAAATTTTTGGATCGAATTAAATTCTTCCTGTTGTTATTGTTGGCACACAGAAGAGAACCTAAGCAGGCACAATCCAAAAATGAATTTAGCGGAGGTAAATTTTGTGTATTTTGGTCAGTTTGTACAGCTCTAATATGGGAGCTTTCATAACGTTCACACTATTTTCCCCTTCATCCGTATGTTATGGTCCGTTACGTTCGATCTAACACCCCCCCCCCCTATCAACCTCGTCACACGTGCCACGCTTGTAGCATGTAACTTGTTTTATGATTCGTTTCTCATTGAAGTGCGTAATAGGTAACTTTTTAACAATTCACAAAACCCTGAAAAATAAAAGAAATAGAAGAATTAAGTTCTAAAAGACAATGGTAGTTTTACTGTGTAGATGTGGAACGTGGAATCTACAAAGAAAATGGAAAGTAAAATACAATGACGTGAATGAGATTTCTGAACTATATTAAATAACTAAAGAAGGCTTAAGATTAGACCAAATAATTAATAATGATGATGATGATGATGATGATGATGATGATGATGATGATGATGATGATGATGATGATGATGATGATGATGATGATAATAATAATAATAATAATAATAATAATAATAATAATAATAATAATAATATAAGACCCGAGTTTGGTTTAAATCTTATATACGAAGAATTACAGAAAAAAAAAACTGGTTCTCGCAGGTGGAGAGAATGAATAATTACACTTTCAAAGCCAAGCGTTAAATTATAAATCTGCAGGAGCAAGAGTATAGGGAGGCTGCAAAAGAGAGGGAAACCTTTATTATGAAAACGAAAAAAGCCTGATGTCTAAACCATGAAGTGAAGAAGAATGCAATTCAACAACCAACAGAAACTGCAAGAAAATATGCTGTACACACACACACACACGCACGCACGCACGCACGCACGCACGCACGCACGCACGCACGCACGCACGCACGCACGCACGCACACACACACACACACACACACACACACACACACACACACTCCACCTTTCCTGCGCCTATAAATACCCCTGATCCCTAATTCACTGCCCTCAAACAACTCCAAACCCTCCAAAACCTCTCCCTCAGAAAAATCCTCTCTGCTCCACTCCTCACCACCACCCAAACTCTTCACCTCGAAACTCATATCCCGTTCATCCCGGAGGCAATAGACAAAAGAGCAATGGCGGCATGGACGCGCATTAGGAACCACGAAAATGACGTGATCGCTAACATCGGCAAAGGCGAGCCGAAGCACCGCAAACATACTAGGATAAAAATGTTCTAGAAGCGGCTCGGCTCGCCGACTAATGCGCGTCCACGCAACCTCGTCCCTAAGCCACATACATGTTCCGGCAGAGGCCCTCGCCTCGGAAAATATTCAGGAGCTGCCACCGCGGGACAGTGTATATAGTGTCAAAACTGTAAATAGTGTAGTGCGCTGGGACGCATATTTCTGGTGTGCCCAGTGAAGATGTGTGTGTATGTGTGTACGAGTGTGTGTGTGGGTGAATGCGTGCGTGTATGTGTCTGTATATAATTTGTAAATATGTACATATGTATATATAACCCAAAGACGAAACAGACAAAAGACAAAAGAAAACTATTCTCGGTGACCTACAGATGGTCACCGTATGGGTTTTTGTATATAGCGAAAACTGTAAATATGAACAAAGTCAACTGTAAATCAATGTAAATATAGCCTGTAAGCCGGGCCCATTGTACCGGCACCAGGCCAATACTTTTAAAATAAACTAAGAACTAAACCCAGAAGTCACATAATCCCTGTAGAGATAACATCGAACTCATTGCGCAGGTTAAGCCGTATGACGGCTAGGTACTGCGGACAAGACACTCGGGCGGGGCAACCATCGTCCCCGTTCGACTCGAACTGCCTCTGGAGCCTCTAGACTGTTGTGTGTTCACTTCGCCTCGAGACTTCGAGTTGACAACATGTGGAAGAACCGCCGTGCTTAGAAGAGGACCACACCGGCTACTCCTGCTACATCCGTAGCTAAGGAGCCGCGAAACAACTCCAGCAACACCGCCTCAACTGGCTCGCCCAGCTCGACGCGCTCCGAGGAGAGAACTTCTCCACCCCCGGCGCCGGTTTCCAGCCGAACGCATGGACCAGTCAACACCGCCTCGGCCGGCCAGTCCAGCCAGACGATACCGGAAGATACACCACAGACCTCCGCCGACAAAACCACAGCTTCACCGGGATCGCGCACACTGCGCCGCGGCACTTACAGTGCCGTGTTAGTGGGCGTCCCGCATCACCTGCCGACGCAGCTTCTCAAAGGCTATGCTGCGAAACTGTGGCCCTCAATTTCGAGGGTCACACGCATACAGTCTAAGAGAGGCCCCACTCCACTAGTGCGCCTCTTCTTCACCGTAAAGGCGCATTACGACGCAGCACTCGACACCGGCCTGGAACTTCTCGGGGAGTCCTTACGGATCGAACCGAGCCGGGCCGAATTCACTCCACCCTGCCGTCGCTGCTGCCTCTACGGGCACAACGAAGCGGGATGTGCTGCAGCTCCACGGTACCACTACTGTGGGGCACCTAACACCACTGCTTCCTGCACCCAGCACGACCTCTCCAGACGTCGCCGCTTCTGCGCTTCCTGCTTGGGCATGATCAGTTCACCGGGCAAGCTTGCTGCCCGATGAGAAAAACGCCAACACCGTCTCAGCCAAAAGCCGCGGTCACCACCGGTCAGCGCAGGGCCTCCCTGCCGCAAGACAGTAGTGACCAGAGCAAGAAAGCCGACGCCACGCAGATTGAGATCTCCACCTCTGCTACGGTAATCCTCCAGAAGCTGGAGGACCTCCAGGCAGAGATCGCCAACCTTCACGCAAGATTCGACAGCGCAGAAGAAATCTTCAGACTTCAGGGACACCATGGATTACTACAACTCGCGGACGGAGGCTCTTATGCCTACCAAGCTCGAGGCGTCGGGATACCAGAGGACCCTGGAGTCAAAACTGAACGAGCTACTCCTATCGCTCCGAAGGCTCGTCAAGAAAGAGGTGGCAGCTCTACAGACGATGCTGGAGGAGAGATAACCAACAGTCGCCGCGCCCTACGGGGCCACTACAGCACCTCCGACGCAACCCACTCGTGGACGTCGGCTGCATTGAACATCACCACACAATTCCTTTTAAATCCTTCACCTAATTCTCCTTTACTATCACACCTGATTTCCCAAGGGCGTACTCAGGGCCTCGGCCATGTGTACGTCCTGGCACCATCTCACCTGGCTTCGGCCCTTGGGGCCAGCCAACAAACCCGCTCCTTGAATCCGCAGGTGCAATAGCGGTACTGCCTTACCTTTCCTCCCTGAATTCTATCCGGTGGAGGTTTTTTAGTGGGTAGTACCTCCGGGTGAGGCCCACAGTCCCCCTCTGTGCCATCCCAGCGCATGGGGCTCCGTAAATGGATTTTTCCTCCACTTGAAAAAAAAAAAAAAAACTGTTGTGTGTACAACCTATATCACCTCACGGGTAAATCCGTAATTAAACGGATAGGTACCGTGGCCACCTTACCATCCGCCTGGGTTAACCCAGGCGACTCGTACTCACTCCTGGACTCCTGGACTGTTATGTTTTAAAACTTCAGTGAGATTGTTCTCATGCTTGGTGGATATAGAAGAATTAATTATTCACTAACTTTCGTATTCCTGAAGCTATTCCTACTCCTTTAAGGAGTGAATTGAAAAGATTATAATAATTAAAAGGTCCGTAGTTTTCTTGTGATGGCTTAGAACGTTTTCCCACATACTCAGAACATAAATCAACAGTACACACAAAAGTCAATGTCCTACGTCAAACAATTTTTAAATTGTTTATTGTGCCTCTCCTAAATTTTTAATTTAAGCTCAGTGCACAAATATAAAGGAATTATACCAAAATCACTTTCATTTAATTAGTTTAAAAGAAAAAAGGTTTGTATACAATTTATCAATACTTTCAATTTTTGCAATATGAGTTATGAAAAAATTTAATTTCAACTCAATTATTTAATATTTTTAACACGCACGATAAATGTTAACGATTTAATCTCTGAAGCTCTCCTAAAAATTTCTAGGTTCCAAGGAGCATTTAGAATAATGAAAAATCTGATGTGTTGCACTCACATGACTTTCTCTACTCTTGTACTGACAATTCTTACAAACTCTTATTCCTATATCTTCTTCGTGTTAGTTGAGATAAACGCTTATTTCCTTGTAGGTGCAAGGGGAACATTAGAATACAAGTAGGCTTTGAGCGATAGTCAAATATTTTAAAGCTTTGAGATCCCATTTCTTTGCACACTTAACATATAAAAATGAACAATGATGGCCTATTTCACGAAAGTTTTGTTTTCCGAAACTGGCACAAATAACAGGGAATATCTCGGAAATGGTCCACTCTACACAAAAAAAAAAAAAAAAAAAAAAAAAAAAAAAAAAAAAAATTATTTATATATAAATTGTGTGTTTAACACAATGAAAAGTTTCTTTCCGTTTTGCTTGTTGATTGGACAAGTATAGATCAACTTTTTAAACATGTTATAAGTAGGGCCCGGATTCTTAGTTTTTTAACTATTTTGTTCCTTGTTCCTTAACTGCAGTGGTTTAATTTAATTATCTGTTTCATGATCATCGAAGCCAAATGCTTGAATCTTATAAAACCTAAAAGTGGCTAAATGAGACTTTAAAAGCTAAAAGAGGCTAAATCTCCTCTTTATTTTAAAATGAAAAAACAACCTTATTTTAAAATGGGAAAATAAAATGTTTATGAAATTATAAATGGACTTTGATTGTTACATTTTTGCTACGTCTTTTCACTTAGAGGAGTAATGACAACAATGCAAGAGGCAACTGACTTGTATTTAGCTGTGTGGGACCAAGCTCTGTATTGTTGCAAGCAAGAAATGCGGGGATTGTTGTCGAGGGGAAAGGGGTCATTAGGAGGACACGCCATAAACTCAAGTTTAAAAACAGTATCCGTTATGTTCAGTCGGCTATTGTGTATTGTTAATACATACAATTACTACATCGTTAGAAGTCAATTTTCCTTAGATTAGGCAGGTAATTTAAGGAGCCAGTGTCATACCTAAAGTCAGCTCATCTAACGATCCGAACTTCACCACAGATGGCAAAGTAATATTTTGCTAAATCTGCCAAAAGCGAAAGAAACCATGCCCACAGACACAAAAGTTTGAACAAATATTAAGATCTTCTATACTGCACAGATAAAGTCGCATTAAGCGGCTAGGTGCTGTGCAGATAAACATACCGTACAACAGAACCTGTATGATCTGTTCTTGAATGCTGGAATGCAGGTAAGGATTAAACACCTGTTATAATGCACATAGCATATAAACTATAATTTTATTTCCGTATTTTCCAGGTGCCCTCTGGCCAAAAATAGCATTTTGAGCAGCACAAAGGATCTATAGGACATATTAGCAACATTGCTATAAAAAAAGAGGACAATTAATAATAAAATTAATAAACAATAATAATATAAAAACTATTTCAGGAGGTTAAAGAACTAAAAAAACTTTTTTAAGATACAAAAATAACTAAAAGTTAATTTTAAGAACCTAAAAGTCCGGGCCCTAGTTATAACTTTCAAAGTCTTAGGGAGAAATTGCTTGAAGTTTCTTCTTCAAATTGAAAATTGTAGTTGTATTATTTATCTGTAACTCCAGCTTCAGTATGTACAGTTTTCTTGTTTTATTTTGCAACACGCAGAACGCAGTAAGTGCCGCCCTAAGGGCTTGCTACAAGAGGCAACGCATATATCTGAATGAAATACGTTGTACAGGGGCTGCACATTTTTGTTGCCACAACTGCGTCGCTAGGCTGCCGCCGAGAGTAATGAGGTAGCAGGTAAATCCGTCGTGCCAACATAAACACTACGTTTCCTGAATTCTGTTAAGAAATAATTTTGTTTCGTGCAGGTTAGCCACACACACACACACACCCACCCGCGTGGTATATACTGCACAGTGAATGACCTTAAGGCCTATTAATGGAAATGCTGACAGATTTCCTTTTGTGGGACGCCATAAATTTTATACGTGAGTTGGTGTGTGTGCGCCAAGGAACAGAGCCATCTGGTAGACATTTATCTTACCTCTCCCCCTATCCCTGACAAGAATCCCTGTGTTTACAACCTCCTGGAAAACGTTTTATAGACCGTGGAACCGTCACCTAGCAACCGTGACCCTGGTTCGAATCTCTTTCATCACCCGTGGCTCTGCCGAGGTTTGTAACACTGCATAAGAAACATTTGCATGCAGAAAAATAAGACCGCTAGCTATGTCACGTGCTGCATTGTACCACGTGAACAGGAAAATGGCAACTACACCTCTTACTATAGCAACTCAAGAAAAAGAAAATAAAACTGCAAATTTATTAATACCCCTTGGAGTTTCAGGTAAATACATATTTTATTTGTGTCCTAATACGAACTTGAAACTGAGTTTAATATTCTAGATATTCACACAAATTAAAAAAAAACCGCATCAAGGAAACCCCTTTTTACTTTCTCTACTACGTATAGTAAGTAGAGGAAGTATTGTATTCCACCCAAAAATTCGATGCCGATATTTCACCGGAAATTATGTTTTGATGTGTGTGTGTGTGTGTGTGTGTGTGTGTGTGTGTGTGTGTGTGTGTGTGTGTGTGTGTGTGTGTGTGTGTGTGTGTGTGTGTGTCGGTCTCTGGACAGCAAAACACGAAAGCGAAAATTTGGCTAAAAACTAAAGTTGGTATTTAATATCTTTTAGGGATGCGATACGAAGATTTCGAAGTAAACTTTTCGAAAATGTTGATTTTCTCGAAAACCGATTTTGATTAAAATGTCATATGTTTGAGATATTTTTATAACAAATGAAATGTATATCTTGAATTTTCTGGCCATAGCCTATGCATTCCTGTTTACTGTGGATAACTTTTACATAACTTTTTTGTAGGATGTACCATTTTAGAGATACTTCTCGTTATTTGTGTGACTTTTGGAGAAGTAATTTTCGTCAAATGGAACATTGTTATTTTTATATGTTAGCAGTGCAAAGAAAACTCTGAAAAATTTGACTATCGCTCAAATATTCCCATATTCCCCTTGCACCTACAAGGAAATAAGCAATAAGATAATGTGTACAAATGTTTATCTCAACTAACACGAAGAAGATATAGCAATAAGAGTTTGTAAGAGTGGTTAGTACAAGAGTAGAGAAAATCATGTGAGTGCACATTTTGTTAAGTGATTTTAACATATTTACATAAAGTCACAAAAGCAACAGCAGAATTATTTTTAGCAATTCACTATCCGATTTCTTTAAAGCTCAGATAGGCCAGATGTCGCGATACGTTATTCATTATAGGAAGATCTGAAAGTTATAAAATCTGTAGTTGTGTTGTGGTGTTCGACAGTTTTAAGTTCACAGAGGATTAAACATGCTCAGAGTGAAAAGTAAATAGTAAAAAGGCAAAATATACTTCCTTGACAAGGAAGGAATTATTCTTTGACGAGTCGGGGAAATTATGTAATCAGAGGGGAAGTCCCCCCATCCCCGTTGTTAATTGGAACCCTGCTGTCGTGGTTTAATTAGGTACAGAAAAACTTGTGTAACTTTAGCAAGTTTGCTTTAAGCAACTTTTCCTATTGAGCTGTGCTGTTCACAGATGGACACAGGAGCTTCAAAATATACATATTTCCTGTGAAATCTCGATACAAAGTTTCTGGATTGAATGCTATACCTCCTCTACTCTGTTCCGGGCAAACAGAGAACAACTCCAGCACTTTTAGAACATTTCAATACGCCACGTCATGAGGGTTGAAGTGGGAAACGACTTCCAGCCAGCATTGGTCGGCTAATTTCTCGTCCGATTCCTACTTGACCAGCTTTTCCACGACTGCACACTGTTTGACTATGTTTTGTTTGGCCAACGTCAACTAAAGAACTATTTCCGTAACTAAACCTAAAGAGTTCTATACCTCTTAACTCGCTATCCTGTTATTAAGCTTCCCAAGTTAATTCTTTTTTCCCTAATATTCAAGTGATTTGGGTTTTCTTCCGCAGAAACTTAGACTTCAGTGTATAGACTAGATGCGGTCTAAGAAACACACTTTTGTATTACTCCGCGCAACACGTTCAAAGCATATTTAATTGATATGTGATAATTCAACCGTTTTGTTTTTATTTACAAATTTCAGTGAAATTTATATAGCAACAAAATTATTAAACTTATCCATTAGCCCATTTTGAAAGTAATAACATAAAAAACACGGGATATACTTTGCAATGAAATCATTTACTGCAACCACGTGACACGCGCCTTTATTTACGTCATGTGTTTTCTATTTCGGGAAGAGAATAGATGGATATTTTGATAAATAGTACTTCAGCATCCATCCACTTCGGTCTGTTAGGGCGATTTTACCTTCTCTACCACATATACCAAGTCCCACAAACTCTTATTCATCTTCTTCGTATTCGTTGAAATAAAAATTTACAGAAGTTATATTATTTCCTTGCAGGCGCAATAGCAATATGGGAATACCGTAGGCTTTGTGCGATAGTCAAATCTTTTAAAGCTTTGAGATTCCGTTCTCTTTGCACACTTAACATATAAAAAATTAATAATGATGTTCTATTTGACGGAAGTATAAGCTTTCCAAAACTGACACAAATAACAAGGAATATCTCCAAAATGGCTCACTGTACACAAACATTTATTTAGAAATAAATTGTGTTTTATCAAGATTTACATTTTTTGTGCAGCAAGATTTTGCCCATCTCTTACGGTTTACGAGTTATTCAAAAGTCATCCAGAGTAAACAGGACTATATGGGCTAAAGCCAGAAAATTCAAGATATACATTTCATTTGTCATAAAAATATCTTAAGCATATGACATTTTAATCAAAATCATTAGCGACATTTTCAAGAAAATCTTAAGTTTCGAAAATGTTTCCATGAAAAGGGTAGTTTAGGGTGGAAGCAATTTTCTTTAAAATTTTCGTGTCGCATCCTTGAAAGACATGAAACTTGAATATTATCTTTGCCTTTTAACCAAGTTTTTATTTTTGAGGGAAGTAAAAAGAGTATTTTAATCAAAATCGAACATCTTCAAATAATTTTCTTTTTTTAGTTATGCTGTTCACAGACAGTCAGACAGACAGATGGAGTCAGACGGAGTCAGACAGACAGATGGAGTCAGACAGAGTCAGACAGACAGTCAGAGTGAAACAGACACACACACAGTTTTTCCTAAGTAAACGAACGCCATGGTTTGTGTAATCGACTTTACCGCTTAAACTTCATGTTCGAATGTTTCTAACAAGTGACGTAATAAAACAATCGTTCCCTTTAAGTCAAATGTATGTCTTTCAGGATATTGATTACCTCAAAAAGTGCACCCGTTTGGCCCTCCATCCCTTGCACGCTGAGTGAAATGTTGATAAAGTAGAACGGGCCTTTGCCAAGCGTTTTTCAAAGAAGAATTTTATGACATATGGGCAGTTATTTTGACATTGAATATCGGATTTCAGCGGCAAAGAAGCCGGTCAAAAGCAGCACAAATATATACCTTTATTGGCAGCTAGCATATGTCTGTATGAACTCGCAGTATCTAACTGTATATAAATAGAGATTGGAATATCAACTTTGGTTTTTAACCGACTTTCCGTTTTGAGTTATGCTGTTCACAGACTGACAGACAGACACACGGACCTTTTTCTAAAAATGCGTTTTTTTGGATACAGGGATTCTCGTAATATATTTGCGGTGAAATCTCAACATCGAATTTTTTGGGCCGAACACAATGCTTCCTGTACTTACCAGGAGGCTATTACAGGTTTATCACTAATTATTTATCCAATTTCAGTATCATATATTGCTAGTCTCACAGCATGAAAACTTATACTAATGAAAGCATAAGCTCGGAATATTTAGAAGCATCTTGGCTAATGAAATGAAAGGTGCTCTCGTCAGTTTATTAGGCATTCCGTGTGTCATTGTATTGTTAACATTTGCAGGAATTCAGTAGCGAAATGATGGCGTCCATTGTGGTGTTTTGAAGAGCTTTATTCAGCTGTAAACAGTATCGTTTCATTTTCAGATGCACTTGACGTCCACTGATGTATACAAGCTTTCTGCTGTCCGTACAGTGCTCAGTCAAATTTTTGATTCCTCTATAATGTAACTAATAAGCAGAGAAGGTATTCTATTCCACCCAAAATAACGATATTTCTCGGGAATAAAATTAAGTTCGAAAAAAGGTGCATCCGTGCGTGCGGGTAAAGTTAATTCCAATATATTCCTTTTATTTGTTCGGATTTTCAAATACTCTCACTCTTCTCAAAAGGGAAGTCGTCATTTATTCTTGTTTCTCTTCGACATACAAATAGAATAGAACTTCAAAGAGATTGCATAGCAATAAAAAAATTGACTATCAATTAAAGACCATTGCATTTCCTAATCCCCTTGCATAAAGAGCGCTAAAAAAACGCTCAGCGGAATTTCGTGTCGTTTTATGGGGTCCTTTGAGGTGTGTTCTTCACCTTACCCATCACAAAGTATGGTTGCTTGATAACACAGTAACTTAGGGGGAAAATAGGGGAGGTTGATGCATTTGAGTTTTTTTGGAAACGATCCAGTAATACATATTTAGAACCATACACACACATGCACACAAAAAACCAACTCTGTAAGCTTTCTATGTGTTATAATTAATACTTTTTCATTCATTGGCCTGATATACCGAAAAAGAACAATTTATTATATACATTTGTATATAGTGATATATGATTTATTTGATGTATTTCTGAGAATAAAGATTTATATGATTAAATAAACTACTCCTGTGTTATAATTGCCTAATAATGACTAGAGACTGTCATTCTTGTCTTCATCCCTGTTATATTCTTATGATCAGCATTTGGTTATAAAAGGTAAATTAACCAATTAGTTTGAATTAGAGGGAAAACATGTTAATTTATTTAATTTTCTATGCTTTGGTATCAATGTGAGAATGCAGTTCTCTTGATTTTTTTCTTATAAAATGCTGCGTTAATATATACTTAATGAATATCATTCAATCTTAAACTTGAACCTCCCAAAAATCTTCTCACGCATGCAAGTTTTCCCCTTAAGATTTAACCCCTTCAAAGGCGTGTCCTGTAGTAGTCGTTAAGGTATAGCTACGAAGTATAAGAGCTCTGTATGGTAAACTGAATGCACCCACTCTACCTCTTTTTGTTTTACCCAATACGGTCAAAAGCGTAAACATATTTAATAACCTTTGTTGTGCTTATTGGTGTAAATATTTGGCAGAAGGAATGCCACACCGTTGCACCGTGACCTAAAACAGCCAATGAACTGTAGATGGCAACGTACAGCGATAAATAAAGCGATTGAACTTGCCTCACTCACCCCACATTCTCTTGCCGAGTGACGAAGGTTCTTTGCATACAACACGTGCAGTGGTGGGTTCCTTCCAGCTGCGAAGTATTAATAATTCCTACGCTGTTATTTATATTAAACATATTTTGCGTACAAGAATAATTACTGTGGTTAGGTAAATTACAATTTTGAAGCTTATAACCTTCCTTTTGACTTATGGACGCTGCCTTATTAACATAATTCTTTGTGTTTCACAATAAATGAAGCAGTAAGTTCCGTTTATCCTTAACCTTAAAAAGATTTTAAAATTATTTGACCAACATAGTAAATTCTTTGGTTTTCAACTTATTAAGTTTAAACTTTGAAACACTAAATACAATAGTTTATGTTAAATAAACTAATAAGAAACTAAACCACTAAAAGTGGTATCATATCGTCCCTTTTATATGTTTAGAAATACAAGTAACCACTCATATTTGAAAATTGAAATCCGCACGTTAAACAAACTTTCCTGTTTTTTGCAACTTGAAACAAATTCTCTCTACCACTCTTTATGAAACAGTGTTACTCGCCACTGAATGAGGAAGTTGACAGATGAGCCGATTTTGTCAATGACTGGAATAGAATAAATACACTTGTAAGACTGTTTTATGCAAGAATGAGAGGAAAAAGTTCTGCACTGCAACACGTATTTCTTCAGTCTTTATTTTGGGTATTTATATCAATTTCGAGATTTAATGATAAAGTATCTCGTATTATCAGACATGAGAGGTAAGTGATGTACTTGTGAGTGAATGCATGCATAAGTAACTACGGCAAAATTCCGTGGAAACGGCCAAATGCGAATATGCATGAAATGAAGACTCAGGAAGTGTGAGATACACATGTATGTAATCTGCAAGTCTATATTGGCACACAGGGCAACAGAGAAATAATATGTTCGCGTTTTGGATATACTTCAACTATTTTACATACAACACATGTTCCTTTTTACCTTATTTACAGCGTAAGGTTGGGTATCGTGTTCCATTCAAATAATGCATACCGAGATCTCACTGCAAATACACGTTTGAAAGCCCCTGAATCTAAACACAAGTATTATTAGAAAAGGTTTTTCTTTGTCTTAGTGTGGTGTGTGAGTGAGCGGGGGATTCTGTCCCTTTGTCTTTCTGTGAACAGCACAACTAAAAAATCTTATGTGTTACATTCACATGACTTACTCTACTCTTGTACTAACTATTCTTACAAACTCTTATTCGTATATCATCTCCGTGTTAGTTAAGATAAACATTTGTACAAATTATCTTATTGCTTATTTCCTTGTAGGTGCAAGGGGAATATGGGAATACAGTAGGCTTTGAGCGAGAGTCAAATCTTTTAAAGCTTTGAGATTCCGTTCTCTTTGTACGCTTAACACATAAAAAAATGAACAACGATGTTCCATTTCACGAAAATTTTAACTTTTCCGAAACTCACGCACATAACAAGGAATATTTCCGAAATGGTTCACCCTACAAGAAAATTTATTTGGACATAAATTGTGTTTTAGCGACTACTACAGTTTTGTAGAGTAACATTTTGTGTATCCATTACGGTTTACGAGTTATTCAAAAGTCATCCAGAATAAACAGGACTACATAGACTATAGCCAGAAAATTCAAATTATAGGTTTCACTTGTCACAAACATATCTTAACATAGGCATTTTAATCAAGATCGTTACACATTTTCGCGAAAATCAAACTTGTCCATATAAAGGGTAGTTGTTTAGGGTGGAGAAATTTTCTTCAAAATCTTCGCGTCACATCCTTAAAGGATGTTAAAGTTAAATATCAATTTTGGTTTTTAATCCACTTTTCGTTTTTGAGTTATCCTGTACACACACACACACACACACACACAACACACACACACACACACACACACACACACACACACACACACACACACATACAAAGTTGGTATTTAAGTTTAATATCTTTCCAGAGCACCACAAAGATTTTGATGAACATTTCTATACCCTAAGCTACTATGAACATTTTTCGAAAACTATATATATGAGATAAATGTTCATTACATATTTACATATGTTTAAACGATGTATTAGTCTAAATCTATAGATGACTTAGATTCTATAGTTACCGAAAAAAACTTTGATCACATAATTTTCTCTACTCACTCTTTGTATGAATTATAATTTATAAACTATTATTACGAAAGCTTATTGTTCTATGTCTTTAATGTTAATCGACACAAAATTTGTAGAAATGCTTTTATTACACACTTCATTGTAGATAATGAAATATTTTAACACCTAATTGCTATGTGAGGGCTTTGAAATTCGATTGTCTTTGCTTAGCCAGGGAAAAAAGGAATCAAAAACAGGAAAATTCAAGAACATCGGAAGTAGATAATGAAGAAAGAGTCATAAATTGCGCTGTGCTTTAAAGGAGTTGTAGGTTTTTTGTGTAGTAAAATTTTATGCTTGCCTTACAGTTTAGCATTTATAGAAAAGTAAGTCAAAATGAAGAGGAGAAACTGTTCTCAAAAATGTAAGATATACGTTTTATTTAGCTAGCGCTGCTGCTTACCAAGTGATTAATTATTTCAAAACCCTATATGATGTCCCATAATTACTACAGACGCTATCACATAAATAAGTTACTCTGCGCATCTTACAAGTAACAAACTGTTATCTTCATTCATTCTTGTGGAATTACGCAATTTGGAACAAAAACTATTTATATTTTCGAAATCGGCTGATCGAAGAACAAAATGTTATTCTACTTTTTTGTTTGTAATGCTTCTATGAAGCAAATATTAGAAGGAATGTAATGAATTTCTTTCCACCTGTATGTACTTACCTATAAAACAACTCTATTGCGGGACTAAAACAGTGACTGAAGCACAGCTGAACAATTGGATCAAACTAACACTATGCGTGGAGAATTTTGACATCCGTCTGAGAGACGGATATTACCATTTGAGGGTTTAAACCAGCGCAGTTATCCCTGTCATCTGAGCACTTTATTACACAGTACTGGCCTGCAATTAATGCATATGAAAATGATGTAATTATGAATCAATGATGTCATCTTCTTTGTTATTGGCATATATTATTGCTGCCCATTTGTGTTGAGAATTTAATTTTAAAATTTGCAAATTCTATTTTCAAATTAAAATTTCATGTGGACTTTAACTGCGGTAACATAATGGTGCGGGAAGGCTGTGAAAGGATTTCATATTAATTGGGAGACCTGCTATCACATAATATGCGTGGTACCATTCATTCGTTAACAGAAATGAAATGAACAAATCCAGAATGGGGCAATGCACACACATATTGTAGGTCAAAGCACTGATATATGAGTCACCCCACCCCCCCCCCCCACTACTGACTGCGAGCAACGATTCTACAGATCCATTGACATTTCGCTATACTATTCGATAAATAGGATCTAAAAATTTATAGCCCTTTTCACATTCAATAAATTCTGAACGAGTATCATCGTTATTGTTTCTGCCAATACGTTTTGTTGGTAAGCTTGCACCACATCTAGATAGCCTAGATTCTGTTGCAGTGTTACCAAAGGTACTTCTTGACGCTGGAATCGTATTAAATTTGAGAGATTAATTTTCATAAGAATTAATGAATATCAAAAAAGACTAGACAAGAAATAAGAGAAATTGCGGAAAGAATGAGTGTAGCCACAGTGCCATGTGTAAGAAATATTATGACAAAAGACTGAAGCAAAACCAAGGATTTTTTTTAATGATTTATTGATCGATCAGCGCATGTGCGCTCTACAGACCATTGTTAAAATACACATAACAATAAATAAAATATAATAGGTAACATTGAAATGAGGTAAGCCCCATTGGGCCCCTCACTGACAGTATTAGTTGAAATTAAATCAGATCTTGCTGTGATAACTGGTCCAGTGGTAGACGACTCTTGAAGCGTGTTGGAAAGTTGGATTTTCTGCCAAGAGACTAGTGAATAGATCCAGGAACGTTCTTTAGATTGCTGTAAAACTGTTCGGCTTGTGAAGAAATTGACTGTTGAATGGTACTGATTCCAGTTTCTCTGTGTAGTTGATTGTTTCTGACAAACCATGGCGCATTAGTTGAGATACGTAAGATTTTGTTTTGAAACGTTTGGATGCGTTTAATTTCTGTAACACTGGCTACTCCCCAAATTGGACAGGCATATAGTAAAAGCGGCCTTAAAAGAGTTGTGTAGAGTAGTATGCAGTTTTTTAACTTAAGCGAAGATTTTTTGCTGAGAAGTGGATAAAGTTTTGTCAGTCTTATTTGGGCAAGTTTGAGTTTGTTACTTATATGTGGATTCCACGTGAGTTTTCTATCAAACAGTACACCAAGGTATTTCACCGTTTCTCTGTCACTTTTCCAGGGTATAGAATTTGTTGCTATCGTTACTGATGGTGGATATTCCGGTCTGCATAACGTAAACACCATTGCTTCACATTTACTATGGTTGAGAGAAATGCGCCAGTTATCAAGCCAGGGTATGATTAAGTTTAAGGCCTCTTGAAGGCGATTTCTAGCGGTGTGTAAATTACGATGGGTTGCATAGATGGCAGTATCATCGGCATACATTGCTATTTGAGCTGTGGGCGTTGTAGGTATGTCAGAAGTGAACAAGTTGAACAGAATTGGACCCAATATTGAGCCTTGTGGAACACCTGCTGTTACAGGTCTGGTAGAAGAATGACTGTTACCTATTCGAACTGAAAAGGTACGGTATGATAAAAAGGAAGATATTATTTTGTAGAGGTAGTCTGGAGTGCCATAGAGAAACAGTTTGTATAGTAGACCCTGATGCCAAACTCTGTCAAATGCCTGAGTGAAGTCAAGGAATGCGACAGCAGTGTGTTCTTTCTTCTCGAAGCCTTGTGCTATTTGCTCTGTAATTCGGAGAATTTGATGAGTAGTTGAATGTTTGCGACGGAAACCAAATTGAAAGGGAGGTAATAGTGACACTTGTTCTAGAAATTTTCCTAAGCGTTTCAATATAATCTTTTCATACACCTTGGACAGAGTTGGCAGCAGACTTATTGGACGATAATTTGTTGGATTGGAAGGACATTTTCCAGGTTTATGAATAACAATAACTATGCCGCGTTTCCAGATTCTTGGGAAATAACCCATTCGCATAAAACTGTTGAACAACGAAGCTAGGATAGCAAGTGCTTTGCGACTCAAATGCTTTAATACAAAGTTTGGTGTGAGATCATGCCCAGGCGATTTTCTTGCGGGAAGTTTCTGGATAATAAAAAGAATTTCTGTGGGTGAAGTGAAGTCAATGGGTAGTGGTACTGTGGCGTAAGAACCAGTAAACTGTTCAATTTCGTGGTTGAATTCTACGTTGCTTCCAGGATTAGATCTAAACGAATTTTGTAGAGTATCTGCAAATAGTTCGCTTTTCTCACAGTCGGAGATGTAGTGTTTTCCATCTTGCTCTAGGGGTGAAATAATCGTCGGCTCTTTTAGTACTCTTTTAGTCTCTTTCCACAATGATGAGTCTTCCGGTGAGATACTGGAGAGATGCCGTTGGTAAGTTGAATACCGATATTCGTCCATTCGTTTCTTCACTTCTCTTGTGAGTTGGTTCTAGCGACGAAGTTGCCAAGTTTCTCTGTGCTTTTGCCAAAGTCGACGAGTTTTGTGCTTTTCTTTCAGGAGGTTTCTGATGCTTAGGGGCAAAGATTCGTGGTAAGATTTTCTGTGTTCATGTCTCGCTGGAGCTGTGACTTTGTCTATAGAGGAAGTTACGGATTTTGTGAAGCTGAGTATTGCTGCATCGGCATCACTGGGGGTTCTCAAATTCTGTGTAATTCTTAACTGGTCATCCATTACGTGCTGAAAAGTCTCCCAGTTTATGAAATCTTTGTTGTGTTTCATTGTGTGTTGCGGTTGTAGAATCGGAATGTCATCGAACGAGATTAAGACTGGGCAGTGATCCGAGTCCATTTCAGGCAGAACAACCATTGTGGGAGTGCTTGATATATTTTTGTAGAGTGCGATGTCTAGTATATCTGGTGTTACATTTGGTCTATAGAATGTGGGATCTGACGGAGCTGCAATGTTAACTGCGTTGTGATCGGCTGCAGTTAACAAACGTCTTCCATTTGGAGTTGTTACACGGCATCCCCATGTTTGATGCTTGCTATTTAGATCTGCTAGGAAAGTCGGTGCTGTGTCAGAAAATAACATATTAATATCCTGGTCATTTAGATTGGGTCCTGGCGGTTTGTATGCAGAAATTATTGTAGTTTTAGAAGAATTGCGTGTGAATGTTTGAATTGCGCAGGCTTCGATGCTGGTTAATTGAGGTAATGAAACTGAGTGGTGAGGTATGTCTTTTCGAATAATTATAGCCACTCCACCTGAAGCGACTGGAGCATTGCGATCGCATCTATACACTGCGTAGCTAGGTATAGAAAACTTTTCTTTGTGTAATAAATGCGTTTCTGTGATGCAAGCTGCTGCAACATTGTGTCTGGAGATGAATTCCAAGAAGGCTTCTCGCTTTGCTTTGACTCCATTGGCGTTCCAATTGTTGTGAGAATGTTTTTTTTTTTTTTTTTTTTTTTTTTTTTTTGTTTTTAGTGGCCATTAGCAAACAAACTTGTGAAGAGCTTTAGTAAAAAGGACTTTATTGATGGCAAGAATGGTGTGAGGAAATTAATGAGTAGCTGAATTAGGTTTTCGGTTCCATCGGAAGAGCAAGAAGAAGGAGAAGAAGAATTCTGTGTTGATTTCTACTGAGTTAGCTGCCTAGGACTTCTTTCTTCCGAAACAGCAGAGCGTGGCCATTGTGGAATTTCAGAAGTTGGAGAGGGCGGGTTTGGTGATAACCTCGGAAAATTTTCCATGTTTAGGTTTGAAGACGGTGTTATTGCAGGCTGAACCACCCTGGCATCGGCTTTCTTTTTCAAATCTAGGTAATAACGACAACCTTTGAAATTTGCCGGATGTGCTTCTCCACAATTCACGCAGGAGGGCTGAGTGTCTATGTCTTTTGTGCATTCAGAAAAGTGGTGATTTGAGGGGCATTTCACACATCGAGGTGTGAGTCGACAGAAGTTCTTAGTATGCCCGTAGCGTTGGCATCGTGTGCATTGTGGGATATTCGCGGGCTTCTTGCGGTACTCGACTTTAATTATGGCATGGTAAATATGTTTGACTTCGAAGATCTTCTTACCCTGCTCATTGTTTTCTAATTCTACGGCACACAGTGGCATAGGTTGTCGATCTTTATAGAAAAGCCTGGTAACTTTTACTACTGGTAAGTTCAGAGAGGTTAGTTCTGTAACGATATCGTCATCTGTAAGAGAGTAGGGAACATTTCTTAAAATAACTTCAAGTCTTTTGGAGTTTGGGTCACGGAAGGTGTGAAAAGGAAGCTTCGATTCTTCCAGGAATCTTGTTACAGTGCGGAAGTCATTTACTGAAGTTGTATTTATTTTAAGAACTTTGTCTTGTTGCTGTGTTGTGTACTCATCTTTTACAGTAGAAGCTATATCTTGGATAATCTGCTGGTAATTATTGACTTCATGAATAAAAATTGGTGGGATTCTGAGTTGAGGAGTTGTAGAGAGATTTTCTTCAGAAGTTGTATCATTCTCTTCCTCCATGCTTTCCAAAGGGGAAAATTTGTTGTGAACGGAGGTTAAGTCGACTATATATTTGGTATTTACAGCTGATACTGAAGCTGTGTGCTTCTTGTTGGGTGTAATGAAGCAATCATTTGAATTGGAACCGTTGCCTTGGTTAGTTTCTACAAGCGGGCGTTTATGGACCAACTTAGGTGGTTGTAAGATTGTTCGCGATGTAGTAGCTTTGTCAGGATAACTCATAGAATGTGAACTTGAGAAGCTTTGCTCTTGTTGACTAGATTGCATTATGTTGGTAACGCAACAAAAGACTGACTGGAAACAACTGACGGTTTGCTTTAATTAACGTGTTATATGCTGTAGACAGTGTTCCTAACATGTACAGTGTATTTTAAAAGATTAATGATTACTTCTACAAGCGAAGTTTACTCACAGGTTTAGCTGGTTGTAAAATATTGCACTTTTTGTATCACAGAATAACATCATTAACAGCTCTGTTCACTGCCTCCTAAAACCTAAAACCAAGGATCGAAAATATTTTAAATTCTAGCACTATTAAACGGTTTGTAATATAAAACAAATGACGTGTTGCACTCACATGACCTTTGTTTTGTTGAGATTATTCTTACAAACCTTTATTCTTCCACTTCATTTTAAGAGAAACCTTTTTAAAGTTGTGGAGGTTTTAAAATTCCGTTGTTTTTGCATGAACAAGAGCGAAAAACAATTAATAATGAACTCCCATTTGAGAAAAATAACTATCGCAAAGTTAGCACAAACAACAAAGAATACACCCGAAATTGTTCACTGCACAAAAAAAATGCACGAGACAAATTCTGTTTCAGCAAGATCTACATTTTCTGTCAGTTTCCTATGATTCACCAGAAAACAAGTCACCCAGACTGCAGACGGCTTCTGAGAACATTCTCAAAAAGCTGAAGATAAATATTTCATTTGTTATAAAATATCTTAAACGTGCGGTATTTTAATCAAAATCGCTGGCTATTTTTTAGAAAATCAGAATTTTCGAAAAATGCTTCATTCTGAGATTAGGGTATTTTCTTGAAAAACTTTAATATGTATCAAAGATCCGACACGAACAGTTTGAAAAAAATTCCTCCAACCTAAACTATCCTTTATTTCGACAATTGTTATAAAATTTTGATTTTCTCTAAAATGGCTAACGATTTTAATTAAAATACCATATGTTTGAGGTATTTTTTATGGTAAATTAAATTCATATTTTGAATTTCTAGCTATAGCCCATGTAATCCTGTTTAGTCTCGGTGCCTTTTGCACAACTGGCAAACCGTAAGAGATACACCAAATCTTACTATACAAAAATGTAGATCTTTCTAAAACTATATATTTTTTGTAGACAGTCACTTCGGAGATATACCATATTATTTGTGCGAGTTTTAGAATATTTAAACCTTCGTGAAACGGAAGATGTTCATTTTTTTGTATCTTAGCCATGCGAAGACAATGAAATTTTTAAGCTTTAAAAGATTTCACTATCCCTCAGTCACCTGTATTCCCATATGCCCCTAAGGTAATAAGCAATAAGATAATTTCTGCAAATATAATCATTTCGACTAACACGAAGAAGGTATAGGAATAAGAATTTGTAAGAATGGTTAGTACAAGAGTAGAGAAAGTCGTGTGAGTGCAACACATCAGATTTTTCTAGTATTAGGGAGTCCCAGCGAGTTCTCGGTATTGATTCTTTTTTTTTTTTTTTTTTTTTTTTTTCATGGCATGTAATACTTCCCTTTCTTTGTGTAATACAGAAAGTAAATATATAATACAAATGTTTAAAGATATATAGACAATGAACTATTGATTGGTCGAGATATAGAGCTCCAACAGATAAGCTCCAACAAATACTGAGTAAGTAATTATATTTTCAATAAAGTAGTTATTGGTTAATCTGTAAGATAGTAGACAAGTTTTCAAATAGAAACTAATAAGAATAATCACTTCCGCATACATTTGAAACTTCAGCTATCAGATTCTTCCGTCCACCTTTTGTAATTGCTTTGGAAATTCGTTTGTTGAACATCATGCATTTGACCCAAGTGTGTGTATGTGTTTGTGAACTTCATATCTCAAATACTAAAACCACGGATACGAAGATCCCCCCCCCCCTCCAAAAAAAAAGCTCCTTTTGATTTTTCCCAAAACGCCTGTAACGATTTTGATTAAATTAGTATATGTTTAACATAGGGATGCTCATGACAAATGAAATATAAATCTTCGATTTTCGGTGGATGATCTCTGAAGTCTTCATTCTGGATGACTTTTACATTACTGGTACAACTTAATGCCAGTTAAAAATATGGATCTCGTTAAAGCACATTATTGATGTCAAATGCATGTTTTGTGTGCAATTCAGCATTTCCGAGATATTCCTTATTCTTCGTTTCAACTGTAAAATACTGCGATCAGCTCTTGAAATACAGAGAGACCCAGAAACATCGGAACCGCTGCGCACACAGAAACACGATAACACAGCTGCTGTGCACAAGGTCTTGTAGTTAACTTCTTTTGTCTGCTCTGAAAGTGCAATATTGAGCTGACGTGTGGTTGAGTTATTACCAGTGTGCTTTATTACTTCGTCCTGTACTTAGTCACAATGGGTATTATAGCTCATCTACTGCACAAGTGTATTTATTATTATTTGTATGTGTTAAGTCAGCTCGCCAAGTGAAAGTGCGATTTGCAGAAAGATTTCCAGTTCATCTGCGATTTCTACCAGTTCGGAGTCTTTTGGATCACTCCTTATTTGAATATCACTTAAATTTTCTGTATTCTTTTATTACTATTGCACCATTACATGGAATTAAATGATAAAAACTGCTTTACAAATGTCTCTTTCCATTAACGTGGCGTATACGTGAAGAATAATGCTTTATAGGAATAGTTAGGTTAAGGTACTGTAGAGAAAGACATGCGAATTTTTGTTTCCTCTTATAATTAATGTTTTATTTCGTTGTTTAACGACGCTGGATATATTGACATGGAGCTGTCGTTTTTAAGCACAGTTTAAAACCATCGGTCTGGTCCAGATTTGAGCCCACGACCTCGGGATCAGTCTAACCAACTGTGCCACTCAACCCACAGTTTATTTTTGCGTCAATTATTGGCGTTCTGCTTGTTTCCATGATGAGTTTGTTATACAGTGATATATGTTGTTGATGAGTGATCAATTTCGCTGAACTCCATGAAATCCAAAGTGAAGGCAAGTTAGCGCAAACATGAACTTCGGAGAATCTATCACGACTGACTGACTTAGCAGGATTAACTAACAAGGCCAGCTTCCGGTAATGGCTCGGGAGGATTTACGCCAACTATCCTGTCTTAATTAACGCTCCACTGCCAAGCACTACTCAAAACTGGTGCTGCATAACCTCAATATTGCTGGTGACCAATAGTAGTCCATGCTGGAACCAAAATATCTCCAACTCTTAGCTGCCGAATTATTGGCAACTGGCAAATGTTTTTAGCTCTGCCTTTTGTTTTTAACGCTAAATTATGCCCGAAAATGTTCAAGCATTATGATCTATAATTAATTTAGGAAAATTAAGCGCTTTGTTATACAAATAAAGTCACTCTTCACCAATTTTGCGTTTTCATTGTTCGAGAAACGCACATTTTGCTCACAATTATTCATAATTACTTGCACCAATTGATAAAATCAGCAGCAGTAATTATTGCTATTCAGATTGTCTCACATATGCTGTCAAAATACTATAGTTCTTTGAAATCCTGTTATTTTAAATCTAAAATTATCTTCTGCTTCACGGCTTGGACACTCAACCCTTCCCAGCTCCAAATTGCACATGTGTTATTTTGTTCTTTAGCATTCTGTCCAAGTTACTTAATTCATCTACTTTTAATTCCTCACGAATACTTACATTAGTATTTTTATCCAGTTTTGAAATTAAATTTATCTAGTTTTCCACATATATCTAGTTCATTGATGTATGATATTTTAAACTCAAGAAAATTCAATGTTGACACTTGTTGCAGAATTCTATTGTCCAGTACTATCTTGGAACGGACAGGGTATACATTTCTGTTTTTGTTTTCTCTGTTGATATTTTCATTTTAACATTTTGTACAATGTTGTTCTATGTATATGCTAACTTTTGTACTTCATCTTCAGTTTTCGCCAACAAGATCTGATTGCAAATGAATGAGTTTTTAAAATTCTCTTCTCTAGTCTAATTCCACCCGTGGTCCTATTTTCCTTAACCGTATTATTCTGTCCAAGTATATCTATTAAAAAGTGCAGTTGATAGCGGACAACCTTGTCGCACTCCACTTGTAATTAGAACTGACTCCAAAGGAATGAAACAAAGCTATCCAAAATTATAAGTTCGGATATCACGTTCCCTCATTTTAAAACCATTTATCATTCTAATGTCTATCAGTGAAAATTTACCTTGCATACTTTTGCATAACAGTTAAACCGTTAGGGATAGACCAAATCATACTCTACAAAAATGTAGATCTTGCTAAAATACACAATTTATGTCTGAATAAATTTTCTTGTAGAGTGAACCATTTCGGAGATATTCCTTGTTTTGTGTCTGTGTATGTGTGTGTATGTGTTTCGTAAAACTTAAACTTTCGTAAAATGGAACATCGTTGTTCATTTTTTATATGTTAAGTGTGCAAAGAGAACGGAGTCTCTAAGCTTTAAAACATTTGACTATCACACAAAGCCTACTGTATTCTAATGTTCCCCTTTCACCTACAAGGAAATAAGCAATAAGATAATTTCTACGAATGTTTGTCCTAACACGAAGAAGATATAGGAATAAGAGTTTGTCAAGAATGGTTAGTACAAGAGTAGAGAAAGTCATGTGAGTGCAATACATCAGATGTTTTGAAAAAAAAAAAAAAAAAAAAAAACCATAAGTTGTAGGGAAATTCAAACAAAAGTAAAGAATATCTGTGAAGTGGTTTACTCAAAAGAAAAAGTATTTGAGATAAATTAAGTGTTTTTACGAGATCCAATTTTTTATTTTGCAAGCTTTTGTCTGTCTCTTACTGTTCATCATTTATGCAAAAATGATTTAGTATGAAGAGGTATTCTGAAAACATTATAAGAAAATTCAAGGTTTGTCCGTCACTGGATTGTGTATGTCCCTCCAACTGAAGGAGTGGAGTGGGGAATAGCACCTCGTTATGTAAGCGTCTCTCACCAGTTCTACTAGGAAAGGCACGGTAGGCTATGGGCTTAGTGGTAGTAGGTATATTAATGTTTCAATGTTGCCTATTGCGCTGAGCTGTAAATATTACATCTTATTAATGAGCTGAAACCTCCCCATGGTAATCTCTGGAACGCTCAGTTTAACCCTAATTTGTTTTCCTTCTTAATGACCCTCATTATCCAGTTTACTAATGGAAACTAACCATGGGTGGAGTGCAGGAATCAGCCGGAGCACCAGACACCGTGTAAAAAAGCTTTGTACTTCTCCATTTGAACGGGCACCCATCCAAGATCTGACCAATCTCGCAGATGCACAGTTTCCTTGAATTCCCTCATCCAATCAGTGCAGTGTAAATCCTAGTTTGCTTTTCTCACTGAAATGTCCCCCATTTGCCGCTTCACTTTCCAATTTTCTTGCTGCTTGTTTCTTCATCTCTTCCCTCGCTGCACCAGAAGGGTTGAGGGGGGGGGGGGGGGGATAAGGAAAAGCTAATATATGGCTAGTTGCATTTCAAGTTTTATTGGAAAGGGACTTCCTGTAAACTTTAACATTTCTTAAAGTAGCTAGCTTCGTGTATCTTCTTTCTGTTCTCCCGTTTCAGTTTAGTACTATATTAGCCAATAGGTCGGAGAAGGTTTTAGCATATTTTGGACTGAACAACAGCGTGAATTGCACAGCTAAATGTGACGGATAAAGGGATCACTGAAGTGATACTTTATGGATTTCTATTGCAAAACAAAGTAGAATATATCTGCGAGGTTTTAAGCCCAAGGGGGGGGGAACATCTTTTGGAGCTATTTTTAAGTGGTACACCTCTACCCCTGCCTTTTAAATGGGCACATGGAGCCTTGAAATAAATTGTTTTTTAACTATGCATTCAGCGTAGCCTAGTTGAACAAGTTCACCTGAAATCCCACAGAGGAAAGTGCTTTACGTTTGTCATTTGTTTATTTCTGAAGTTATTTACCATGCTTCTATTTGGCTTGGCAGATTTCTGTTGCTTAGAAGCTCATCTTGTGCATTTGATCCTACTTTTGAAATAATTTAGTGTGTTTATAAGGTTATTTGAGCGTAATTATTGATATATACATCGTGTCAAGTATAACATTTTGCTTTGTAAACACAGTATGTCAGATACGTATTTTAAAATAACACATTGAATTATTGTGTGTCTGGAATGCGGAAAACAAAGGACAGTGCGTCAACCTTACGCAAATCGATGAACCAAATCAGATGGGTAAAAATGTACTTGTGTAGAGGTTAACGAGGAAGTGTCTGACTAAACTGTAAACTAATTTTCCTCGGAAACAATTTTTAATCTTCTCATATTCAAAATCTAACCTCTTCCACAAAAATCTACCTAGGGATCTAAAACTTTTCTCCAATATAGCTCAGAATATTGACTGGAACTTTGATGTTGGTTATAACTTGTGAATTTATAAACAAATTTTGAAGCCACAGTTACAAAGTAAGGCTCGTTTAGATTCATTTAGGCACCTGGATATGGCAATATTTCTGTCTTCAGTAATATGCTGGGCATATTAATGTTATGCTTAGCCTAATATATATGTGAGTGAGGAAGTATTTTTCCCGCTCTCAAGTGAAGTTTATAAAATCTAAAAGCAGATCGTGATTCACAATAAAGCTCGCATATATATACAGGATGGAAGTAAAATGATCTGCCAGAGTTTAACAGAAAATTTCTCATGTTGTGAATAACAAGAAAGTCTAATACAAAAATGTTGAAAAGTTTATAGTTTTCTAAAAAAAAATATTTTTATCAAAAAAATTTATCATCACCTGACTGAATTATTATTGATTGAAGGTTCTTGATTTATAGCTATTTAAAAGAACCCACAATTTGTTGTCTTTTTGTTGCAATAAATTGTGGGTTTTTTAAATTTAATTTACACAAAAACCATTGAATCTATTGAAATACGCCAAAGGAAAAGGTTTTTATTTATTCAATTTTCTATGAATATAGCCATAAATCAAGAACCTTCAATGTATAATAATTCAGCCAGGTGATGACAAATTTTTTTGATAAAAATATTTTTTTCTAAAAAATTATAAACTTTTCAGCATTTTGATATTAGCCCTTCTTGTTATTCACAACATGAGAAATTTGCTGTTAAAGTCTGGCGGATCATTTCACTTCCATCCTGTATATGTTGGAAAACGTGCCTTACAGAAGTCCTTAGTCCACCACTGCGGTTTCCGAAATCCCCTTCACCGGACCGTGTATTACATATGTGCATGCCGGGTTGCGTTCCATGACGTCACCATTCCTGCAATCGTAAGGGCCAATTTACCGACTCCTGCTTTAGAGAACTACCTTCTCCACTTCGGTGTACAAAGTTGGCAGCTTCGTGAATTTTCCTAGCGTTCTCCCATATCAGTGTAGTATTATATTAGCCAGTAGGATGGAGATGATTTTAGCATATTTTGCAGCTAACAACAGCGTGGGTTTTCCACATGAATTGCCCAGCTAAATGGGACGGGTATGGCTGTCAAAATTATTAATTAGAAGTCTATTTGATGGGTCCGTCCGTCTGCATGTCCGCTGATTTATGTTGTTTACCGGAACATGCCCATTGGTCGGATCTGATTATGTGTGCGTGCTTGTGAATTAATGATATTACAGTTCATTGTGTTTGTTTAAAGACCGCCGGCGGTTCTTCGTGCTGTTGGAATGTCTGGCGTTCCAGCCCGGCCTTGTTGTTATTGCAGTTGGTGTGGCCGGCAAAAAATTTACAATATTTTGTGCCAGTACAAAAACGACCCATCTACAAAATGCCTCTCCCCCTGCAAATATGCCCAAAGCTGCCAATGAAAAAATTCCTATGTTTACTGTGTCTAAATATTTGAGTAAATGACAATGCTTTTAATGCTAATGAACCTTTTATGTAATTTTATTCTCCAAACCTAACAGATATTGAAATAATCTGATGTATTGCACTCACATGACTTTCTCTACTCTTGTACTAACCATTCTTACAAACTCTTATTCCTATATCTTCTTCGCGTAGTTGAGATAAACACTTACAGAAATTATCTTATTGCTTATTTCCTTGTAGGTACAAGGGGAATATTAGAATACAGAAGGCTTTGTGCGATAGCCAAATCTTTTAAACCTTTGAGATTCCGTTCTCTTTGCACGATTAACATAAAGCAAACAAATGTTGCATTTGAAGAAGTTTAAGTTTTCCAAAACTCGCACAAATAACAAGGAATATATCTGAAGTGGTTCACTCTACAACAAAAAAAATTAATTTGGTGATAAATTGTGTGTTTTAGCGAGCTCTACACTTTTTATGTAGCAAAAAAGCCAGAAAATTTAAAATATAATTTTATTTGCTATAAAAATATCTTAAACACGTGGCACTATAATCAAACCCGTTAGTTTAGGAAAAAAAAATTTAATGTTCCTTGTAAAGAGTAGTTAAAGGTAGAGGAATTTCCTACAAAATTTTGGTGTGGCATCCTTAAATTTAAATAACTCATTTTTAACCCACTTTTCGTTTTTGAAATACTCCGTTAACACAGACACACACACACACACACACACACACACACACACACACACACACACACACACACACACACACACACACACAAAGTTTCTTTTGGACTCGGTGGGCCTCCAAACATTTCCAGTAAATTCACGATATCGAAATTTTGGATCGAATACAATATTTCCCATACTTACTACACCTAGTAGAGAAAGTAATAATATATACAAAAAACCTGATGTATCACACGCTTTTATGAGTTTTATCTCTCTTCAAAATATATTTAGGACAGTTTTCGATATCGAGATTTCATCGGAAGTATACCCATGTTTTGTGAATAGCAGAGCTCAAAGTCTAGGTTTAGCATCATACAAGAATGAGATACGAAGATTCTCAAGAAAGTCGCCCCCCCCCCCCCCCCACTCCGACTAACCTTTACGCAGAACGTGTTCCGAAAATCTAATTTTTTAAAAAACGGCTGTATAACGATGTTGATCAAAACACCACAGAATTAAAATATTTTCATGCCAAATGTAATTTTCAGAGAATTACCCGTTAAATCGTCTTCATTCCGGATAAACCTCTGCAGAAATAGCCTCATTACATATTTCGGTGGCGGCAGCAGCGGGCCAGACAAAACCGAATCGATACTCAGGCAATCAAATGTTTAAACATAGGGTCACTATATTGTAGGCTAGAAATGCCATGTTAATTTCAGTATACAAAACAGCAACGTGCTTTTAATGAAATCTAAGAGCTCTGAGTGGTCATGTGACCCAAGTGATATGCACGGCGTATTTTAGGCGTTTTAAGATTTCAAATATTTTCGATGAGAACTTTTCTAAATTTAATCCTTTGCGTTTTTTACCTTTAGACATTCCTGATAGTTGGGGGGGGGGGGACAAGACATAGTTCTGCAAATAGAATTGTTGAGACAAGTACGCATAGTGGCGTTTTATGCATTGAAAGTGTTAGCTAATAAAACATAACAATATATGTTAGAAATTTGACATCAGATCCAAATAACAAAGGTTCACCACGACTTTATGCTTTGACGCACGACACTCTTGTTTGCAAAATGTTAATTTTCCTCGCGGGTATTTCCATACAGGCTTCACCGGAATGTTACCTCCGTTACTATTAATATTTAATATCTTCCTCGGAATTATACACAAACAACACTTTCACACGGCAGCTGAAGCGTAGGATTCCCACTGGGTTACATTTGGAGTGCCGGCTACTGATTCTAAAATCAGGCGCTTAAATACAATTCATCCCTTCTCTGCATCCCAAACTTGATTTTCATTCCAGTGGCTATTTGTTCATGTGCTTGAATGCTACCTTCTTGTGTTCTAAATACCGGGGCTACTCAACCTGGACTAGGATCGATTTTTACTTTCTCTGCTGGTAAGTTGGGGAAGTATTGTATTCCACTCAAAAATTCGATGTCGAGATTTTAGCGGAAATATATGTTTTGAGGCCCCCTGAATCCAAAAAAATCATTTTTAGAAAAAGGTCCGTGTGTGTGTGTGTGTGTGTGTGTGTGTGTGTGTGTGTGTGTGTGTGTGTGTGTGTCAGTCTGTGGACAGCATATTTGAAAAACGAAAAGTCGGTTAAAAACCAAAGTTGCTATTTAAGTTTAATGTCTTTCAAGGATGCGATACGAAGATTTTGAAGAAAACAGCCCCACCCTAAACTACCCTTTACATGGAAGATTTTTCGAAAATTTTGATTTTCTTGAAAATGGCTCTAACGATTTTGATTAAAATGTCATGTGTTTGAGATATTTTTATGAAAAATTAAATGTATATCTTGAATTTTCTGGCTATAGCCCCTGTAGTCGTATTTACTCTGGACGACTTTTGTATAACTGGTAAACCGTTGAAGATAGACCAAATCATACTGCACAAAAATGTAGATTTTGCTAAAATACATAATTTATGTGTGAATAAATTTTCTTGTACGGTGAACCATTTCGGAGATATTCCTTGGTATGTGTGTGAGTTTAGGAAAAAAAGCTTTAGTGAAATGGAACATCGTTGTTCATTTTTTTGTGTGTTAAGCGTACAAAGAGAACAGAATCTCAAAGCTTTAAAAGATTTGACTATCGCACAAAACCTACTGTAATCCCATATTCTCTTTGTACCTACAAGAAAATAAGCAATACGATAATTTGTACCAATATTTATCTCAACTAACACGAAGAAGATATAGGAATAAGAGTTTGTAAGAAAGGTTAGTACAAGAGTAGAGAAAGTCATGTGAGTGCAACACATCAGATCCTATTTTGGATATTCACATGTATTCTACAATAATCGCACAAGGGAAATTTTCTTTAAAATATTATTCATATATTTACATCACATCTCATAAAAACAGCAGCAGAGTTACTTTTAGTAAGTCACCATCCAACTTCAATTGTCAGTCACATAGGTCAGATGTCGCAATTTGTTATTCATTATTCGAAGAAATTATAAAAAATCCTACTTTCTCAAACTATATGAGCCCTGTAGGTAAGAACGGGAAGCTATCCACTGCCATGCACTTGATTAAGCATCTGTTATCCCTTCTCAGCCCCTAGTCAATACACCAATACCTATAGGTGGTCATTAAACTGTATAGTCAATCAGTCATTCCTGAATTCGCAAAGTCTATACAACGCTCTAGTTGTGTTCTTGTATTTGAAGGTAATATGTCGATGGTTTTAAGTTCAGAGGATGAAACATACCTTTGGGAGAAGCAGTTCAAGCAGCTTAGGATGTGGGGATGTGGAAAGAGCTGGATGTTCTTTCTGTTCTTATGGCACAAAACGCAAAAAGAAAATGCAAGGGTGTGCTAGAAAATAATACTGGATTTAAATATGTAAAATCTCAAATGTGTTAAATGGGCAACATGAAAAATTGATAATATTTGGTTACTTCTTTCAGGAATAATGTTTGGTGAATACCACGTGCATTTATACAGGGTGGAGGTGAAATAATCGATCAGACTGAAGGAGCTGATAGAGTGGACGTAAACTAACAAAAAACTCCAATAACTTTTCAAAATTAAGTGCACCGTTAACGAGATATTCGCGTTTAAAGGTGAGAGTGTGTGGCAACCTGGCACAACTGTTGATTGAATATTCACCTTCTACCGGCGGATCAATGAACTAATCTAATGTTCTATATAAACCATGTAACGTTAGCCATATATCGAATTCAGCTGTTTTGCCGCGGTGCGCTAGACATTAGAAAATTACCTGAAAAAGTGAGGTTATTGCATGCAAGTTAGTAAACATTACGCGGAATCTACACAGATATGGGAAGAAAGTAAACACAGCTGATGCAATGTTGCCAATTCTAATAGAATTGAGAAAGCAACAAGCTGTGGAGTTTTAAAATTTAATTTACTCAACAATCCTTGAATCTGCTGAAATACGCCAAAGGCAAAAACCGTCAAAGCATGTTTTTTTTTCTAGAAAACTAAAGTTTTCAGTTTTTTTTGGAACCAGACTTTCTTATTATTCACAATAAGAGAAATTCGCTGTTAAAGTCTGACGGATTATTTCACTTCCATCCTGTATAAGTTCAGGCACTCAGATCTTTAAAAAAATATTTTATTTTGGCACATATTTTTGACATTTTAGGCACATAAAAACCTAATATTTCCCAATGGAACTAGGTAAAGCAATAAGTGCTTGAAAGGATGCTTTGTACAAGAGTAGGAGAATGTCATGAGAGTGCAACACTTCAGTGCAGACCCGGCGGCAACTTCAATCAAGTGAAAACGAGCATTCTCTCTTGTTTAGGCCTGTCGAATTCTGTATCAGTTACTTTGGGAACATGAAACCGCTGTTTCCATTGCTACGAGGTGAACTGTCGCTTTGGATAACAGTTATATTGAATGAACTTGTGCAGTATTGAATTAGTATTGTGTCCTAGCTATCTCTAATCACATGTTTCATTTACAAACCAGCATCCGTATTTGCTGTTTCATAAATTATTCTGACTGACATTAAGGTGCTTTCATATCACCACACTGTACAGTATACCCTTAACGAGCAGAGCTACAAGAACAGAGGTTAATTTATGAATGTTTTGCTGAAGTAGCATTTCCGGAATTTAATAAATTTACGTGACTTTTTCTAGTCATTCCTCGCCATAATCTTCTTTAAAACGTATTATTCTGTGTATCTTTATCATCACGACATTAGCCTTGTGGGTTGATCTGTCTTCAAGAAAACTGATCTAGTACTCATTCGGGTCTGCCAATTGACTTGCAATTACTTGTGTCTTCAGTTTTATTTAATTAGGTCCTGAATCCCCAAATGTTCTCCAATGTGTTTATTCACGTATTTCAAAAAGTTTATATTTTCTGTTGCGAGGCGCTCAGCATGCAACTCTGACATCTATATTCCAATGTTGGAACATCCATTACTTTATAAACCATCAACATTGTTGCTTCTTTATCACAATTTTTAAAAATTATTTTTATTATACACCATATTATTTAACTTATTTTCATATTTCAATTACTAATATATTAAAATATACCTAAGACAGCATCCCTTTGCTGCTGGATAATTGTATGTGGTTCATTTCTCTAAAAGCCACTATAGTTTACTCTCTCATACGAAATTTGGAGGTTATATTCACCTTAGACATGCATACGTTGTACATTATCTTCCAAGTTTGCGATTAAACGTACTTCATGTAAATTCAAATAAACAATTGTATTGTTTTAATTTCTTAAAAAGATAACAACAGACGGCCCACACCGAAAACCAAGAATGAGGTAATGGATAAAGGGCGTGGAAGACTAGGTCATCATTTATTAACAGCGAATTATTTGTAGAATACAGCATCGTCTCTACGTAAATGGTAGAGAAAGTAAAAAGTAGATAATAAAGAGATTACGGTAAGGCTTCAGTTGATCAGAATGCTGTTTAATTAAAACGTTGGTCACTCTTTCCATTTGGAGCCTGCAGTACTAATAATGCGTGTATTACCTCAGCTTCTATACATGTTTGTAGAATTCCATGGAGAATTATCTGAAACATTTGCATAAAATCGTATCGTTATAGCACAACATCCATATCCGTCAGTCAGAGATAACAGTGACCCCATGCGTCACAACTGCTGGTCCGTCATGTACCGGAACTAACCTGTATTTACGTTGTCCTGTGGCCTCTGGGACTTCTAATTAAACAAATAAAGAATCGATGAAAAGCTTACGTGGAAACCGGTGCTTTGCCACGCGTTTTTATTTTCGCAGTATATTAGCGGATTTAGATATTTTAACTTGTTTATTTTCTTACTTTGTATTATACATAAAAAAGGAAAAGAAGTAGTAAAATTGTGGAAATTATAGAAACATTTCGCTTCTTAGATACAACATGTAAAATATTTGTCAGTTTACTCCAAAGTTCACTCTATCATTCACTAGTTGAACTCTAATGGTCACTTCACCGGGCCTTCAGTTTTACTTTCCTGGCGTAGAATCTTCTGTCACATAGTATGTCTGCCGAACCGTCGAACCCACGATGTCAATCCCCTCAGAACCAGGATTCATCACACTTCACCGCGTCCGGACTTCCTCACTCACGAAAACCGCCGGACACATGAGACTCACTGGAGCTCCTCATTCTAAGACTTCTTGAAGATTGGCTACACTTGTGGGACTTCCTTATACCAAGTCTCGTTCACAACTGAATTTACTTGCGGGACCGCCTCATCGCAAGATTCGCTCAAGACTGGCTTAACTTGAGCAACATCCTCATCGCAAGATTCTCTCAAGACTGGCTTCACACTAGCAACATCCCCATCGCAAGATTCTCTCAAGACTGGCTTCACTAGAGGAACAGTCTCATCGCAAGATTCGCTCAACAGTGGCTTCACTTGAGCAACAAACTCGAAGCAAGATTCACTCAAGACGGGCTTAAATTGAGCAACAAACTCATCGCAAGATTCACTCAAGACTGGCTTAACTTGAGCAACATCCTAATCGAAAGATTTTCTCAAACTGGCTTCACACTAGCAACATCCTCATCGATAGATTCTCTCAAGACTGGCTTCACTAGAGGAAAAGTCTTATCGCAAGTTTCGTTCAAGACTGGCTCCACTTGAGCAACATCCTCATCGCAAGATTCGTTCACGACTGGCTTCACTTGAGCAACACTCTCATCGCAAGATTCACTCAAGGCTGGCTTCACTTGAGCAACATCCTCATCGCAAGATTCATTCACGACTGGCTTCACTTGAGCAACATCCTCATCGCAAGATTCGTTCACGACTGGCTTCACTTGAGCAACATCCTCATCGCAAGATTTGCTCAAGACTGGCTTCACTTGAGCAACACTCTCATCGCAAGATTCACTCAAGGCTGGCTTCACTTGAGCAACATCCTCATCGCAAGATTCGTTCACGACTGGCTTCACTTGAGCAACATCCTCATCGCAAGATTCGGTCACTACTGGCTTCACTTCAGCAACATCCTCATCGCAAAATTCGTTCACGACTGGCTTCACTTGAGCAACATCCTCATCGCAAGATTCGCTCAAGACTGGCTTCACTTGAGCAATATCCTCAAAACAAGATTCGCTCAAGACTGGCTTCACTTGAGCAATATCCTCATCGCAAGATTTACTCAAGACTGGCTTCACTTGAGCAACACTCTCATCGCAAGATTTACTCAAGGCTGGCTTCACTTGAGCAACATCCTCATCGCAAGATTCGTTCACGACTGGCTTCATTTGAGCAATATCCTCATCGCAAGATTTACTCAAGACTGGCTTCACTAGAGGAAAAGTCTTATCGCAAGTTTCGTTCAAGACTGGCTCCACTTGAGCAACATCCTCATCGCAAGATTCGTTCAGGACTAGCTTCACTTGAGCAACACTCTCATCGCAAGATTCACTCACGACTGGCTTCACTTGAGCAACATCCTCATCGCAAGATTCGTTCACGACTGGCTTCACTTGAGCAACATCCTCATCGCAAGATTCGCTCACGACTGGCTTCACTTGAGCAACATCCTCATCGCAAGATTTGCTCAATACTGGCTTCACTTGGGCAACACTCTCATCGCAAGATCCACTCAAGGCTGGCTTCACTTCAGCAACATCCTCATCGCAAGATTCGTTCACGACTGGCTTCACTTGAGCAACATCCTCATCGCAAGATTCGTTCACGACTGGCTTCACTTGAGCAACAAACTCGAAGCAAGATTCACTCAAGACGGGCTTAACTTGAGCAACAAACTCATCGCAAGATTCACTCAAGACTGGCTTAACTTGAGCAACATCCTAATCGAAAGATTTTCTCAAACTGGCTTCACACTAGCAACATCCTCATCGATAGATTCTCTCAAGACTGGCTTCACTAGAGGAAAACTCTTATCGCAAGTTTCGTTCAAGACTGGCTCCACTTGAGCAACATCCTCATCGCAAGATTCGTTCACGACTGGCTTCACTTGAGCAACACTCTCATCGCAAGATTCACTCAAGGCTGGCTTCACTTGAGCAACATCCTCATCGCAAGATTCATTCACGACTGGCTTCACTTGAGCAACATCCTCATCGCAAGATTCGTTCACGACTGGCTTCACTTGAGCAACATCCTCATCGCAAGATTTGCTCAAGACTGGCTTCACTTGAGCAACACTCTCATCGCAAGATTCACTCAAGGCTGGCTTCACTTGAGCAACATCCTCATCGCAAGATTCGTTCACGACTGGCTTCACTTGAGCAACATCCTCATCGCAAGATTCGTTCACGACTGGCTTCACTTCAGCAACATCCTCAACGCAAAATTCGTTCACGACTGGCTTCACTTGAGCAACATCCTCATCGCAAGATTCGCTCAAGACTCGCTTCACTTGAGCAATATCCTCAAAACAAGATTCGCTCAAGACTGGCTTCACTTGACCTACATCCTCATCGCAAGATTTGCTCAAGACTGGCTTCACTTGAGCAACACTCTCATCGCAAGATTCACTCAAGGCTGGCTTCACTTGAGCAACATCCTCATCGCAAGATTCGTTCACGACTGGCTTCACTTGAGCAACATCCTCATCGCAAGATTCGTTCACGACTGGCTTCACTTCAGCAACATCCTCAACGCAAAATTCGTTCACGACTGGCTTCACTTGAGCAACATCCTCATCGCAAGATTCGCTCAAGACTGGCTTCACTTGAGCAATATCCTCAAAACAAGATTCGCTCAAGACTGGCTTCACTTGAGCAATATCCTCATCGCAAGATTTACTCAAGACTGGCTTCACTTGAGCAACACTCTCATCGCAAGATTTACTCAAGGCTGGCTTCACTTGAGCAACATCCTCATCGCAAGATTCGTTCACGACTGGCTTCACTTGAGCAATATCCTCATCGCAAGATTTACTCAAGACTGGCTTCACTTGAGCAACATCCTCATCGCAAGATTCGTTCACGACTGGCTTCACTTGAGCAACATCCTCATCGCAAGATTCGTTCACGACTGGCTTCACTTGAGCAACACTCTCATCGCAAGATTTACTCAAGGCTGGCTTCACTAGAGGAAAAGTCTTATCGCAAGTTTCGTTCAAGACTGGCTCCACTTGAGCAACATCCTCATCGCAAGATTCGTTCACGACTGGCTTCACTTGAGCAACACTCTCATCGCAAGATTCACTCAAGGCTGGCTTCACTTGAGCAACATCCTCATCGCAAGATTCGTTCACGACTGGCTTCACTTGAGCAATATCCTCATCGCAAGATTTACTCAAGACTGGCTTCACTAGAGGAAAAGTCTTATCGCAAGTTTCGTTCAAGACTGGCTCCACTTGAGCAACATCCTCATCGCAAGATTCGTTCAGGACTAGCTTCACTTGAGCAACACTCTCATCGCAAGATTCACTCACGACTGGCTTCACTTGAGCAACATCCTCATCGCAAGATTCGTTCACGACTGGCTTCACTTGAGCAACATCCTCATCGCAAGATTCGCTCACGACTGGCTTCACTTGAGCAACATCCTCATCGCAAGATTTGCTCAATACTGGCTTCACTTGGGCAACACTCTCATCGCAAGATCCACTCAAGGCTGGCTTCACTTCAGCAACATCCTCATCGCAAGATTCGTTCACGACTGGCTTCACTTGAGCAACATCCTCATCGCAAGATTCGTTCACGACTGGCTTCACTTGAGCAACAAACTCGAAGCAAGATTCACTCAAGACGGGCTTAACTTGAGCAACAAACTCATCGCAAGATTCACTCAAGACTGGCTTAACTTGAGCAACATCCTAATCGAAAGATTTTCTCAAACTGGCTTCACACTAGCAACATCCTCATCGATAGATTCTCTCAAGACTGGCTTCACTAGAGGAAAACTCTTATCGCAAGTTTCGTTCAAGACTGGCTCCACTTGAGCAACATCCTCATCGCAAGATTCGCTCAAGACTGGCTTCACTTGACCTACATCCTCATCGCAAGATTTGCTCAAGACTGGCTTCACTTGAGCAACACTCTCATCGCAAGATTCACTCAAGGCTGGCTTCACTTGAGCAACATCCTCATCGCAAGATTCGTTCACGACTGGCTTCACTTGAGCAACATCCTCATCGCAAGATTCGTTCACGACTGGCTTCACTTCAGCAACATCCTCAACGCAAAATTCGTTCACGACTGGCTTCACTTGAGCAACATCCTCATCGCAAGATTCGCTCAAGACTGGCTTCACTTGAGCAATATCCTCAAAACAAGATTCGCTCAAGACTGGCTTCACTTGAGCAATATCCTCATCGCAAGATTTACTCAAGACTGGCTTCACTTGAGCAACACTCTCATCGCAAGATTTACTCAAGGCTGGCTTCACTTGAGCAACATCCTCATCGCAAGATTCGTTCACGACTGGCTTCACTTGAGCAATATCCTCATCGCAAGATTTACTCAAGACTGGCTTCACTTGAGCAACATCCTCATCGCAAGATTCGTTCACGACTGGCTTCACTTGAGCAACATCCTCATCGCAAGATTCGTTCACGACTGGCTTCACTTGAGCAACACTCTCATCGCAAGATTTACTCAAGGCTGGCTTCACTAGAGGAAAAGTCTTATCGCAAGTTTCGTTCAAGACTGGCTCCACTTGAGCAACATCCTCATCGCAAGATTCGTTCACGACTGGCTTCACTTGAGCAACACTCTCATCGCAAGATTCACTCACGACTGGCTTCACTTGAGCAACATCCTCATCGGAAGATTCGTTCACGACTGGCTTCACTTGAGCAACATCCTCATCGCAAGATTCGTTCACGACTGGCTTCACTTAAGCAATATCCTCATCGCAAGATTTGCTCAAGACTGGCTTCACTTGAGCAACACTCTCATCGCAAGATTCACTCAAGGCTGGCTTCACTTGAGCAACATCCTCATCGCAAGATTCGTTCACGACTGGCTTCACTTGAGCAACATCCTCATCGCAAGATTCGTTCACGACTGGCTTCACTTGAGCAACATCCTCATCGCAAGATTCGTTCACGACTGGCTTCACTTGAGCAACATCCTCATCGCAAGATTCGCTCAAGACTGGCTTCACTTGAGCAATATCCTCAAAACAAGATTCGCTCAAGACTGGCTTCACTTGAGCAATATCCTCATCGCAAGATTTACTCAAGACTGGCTTCACTTGAGCAACACTCTCATCGCAAGATTTACTCAAGGCTGGCTTCACTTGAGCAACATCCTCATCGCAAGATTCGTTCACGACTGGCTTCACTTGAGCAATATGCTCATCGCAAGATTTACTCAAGACTGGCTTCACTTGAGCAACATCCTCATCGCAAGATTCGTTCACGACTGGCTTCACTTGAGCAACATCCTCATCGCAAGATTCGATCACGACTGGCTTCACTTGAGCAACATCCTCATCGCAAGATTCGTTCACGAGTGGCTTCACTTGAGCAACACTCTCATCGCAAGATTTACTCAAGGCTGGCTTCACTAGAGGAAAAGTCTTATCGCAAGTTTCGTTCAAGACTGGCTCCACTTGAGCAACATCCTCATCGCAAGATTCGTTCACGACTGGCTTCACTTGAGCAACACTCTCATCGCAAGATTCACTCACGACTGGCTTCACTTGAGCAACATCCTCATCGCAAGATTCGTTCACGACTGGCTTCACTTGAGCAACATCCTCATCGCAAGATTCGTTCACGACTGGCTTCACTTGAGCAACATCCTCATCGCAAGATTTGCTCAAGACTGGCTTCACTTGAGCAACACTCTCATCGTAAGATTCACTCAAGGCTGGCTTCACTTGAGCAACATCCTCATCGCAAGATTCGTTCACGACTGGCTTCACTTGAGCAACATCCTCATCGCAAGATTCGTTCACGACTGGCTTCACTTGAGCAACATCCTCATCGCAAGATTCGTTCACGACTGGCTTCACTTGAGCAACATCCTCATCGCAAGATTCGCTCAAGACTGGCTTCACTTGAGCAATATCCTCAAAACAAGATTCGCTCAAGACTGGCTTCACTTGAGCAATATCCTCATCGCAAGATTTACTCAAGACTGGCTTCACTTGAGCAACACTCTCATTGCAAGATTTACTCAAGGCTGGCTTCACTTGAGCAACATCCTCATCGCAAGATTCGTTCACGACTGGCTTCACTTGAGCAATATCCTCATCGCAAGATTTACTCAAGACTCGCTTCACTTGAGCAACATCCTCATCGCAAGATTCGTTCACGACTGGCTTCACTTGAGCAACATCCTCATCGCAAGATTTGTTCACGACTGGCTTCACTTGAGCAACATCCTCATCGCAAGATTCGTTCACGACTGGCTTCACTTGAGCAACACTCTCATCGCAAGATTTACTCAAGGCTGGCTTCACTTGAGCAACATCCTCATCGCAAGATTCGTTCACGACTGGCTTCACTTGAGCAATATCCTCATCGCAAGATTTACTCAAGACTGGCTTCACTTGAGCAACATCCTCATCGCAAGATTCGTTCACGACTGGCTTCACTTGAGCAACATCCTCATCGCAAGATTCGTTCAAGACTGGCTTCACTTGAGCAATATCCTCAAAACAAGATTCGCTCAAGACTGGCTTCACTTGAGCAATATCCTCATCGCAAGATTTACTCAAGACTGGCTTCACTTGAGCAACACTCTCATCGCAAGATTTACTCAAGGCTGGCTTCACTTGAGCAACATCCTCATCGCAAGATTCGTTCACGACTGGCTTCACCTGAGCAATATCCTCATCGCAAGATTTACTCAAGACTGCCTTCACTTGAGCAACATCCTCATCGCAAGATTCGTTCACGACTGGCTTCACTTGAGCAACATCCTCATCGCAAGATTCGTTCACGACTGGCTTCACTTGAGCAACATCCTCATCGCAAGATTCGTTCACGAGTGGCTTCACTTGAGCAACACTCTCATCGCAAGATTTACTCAAGGCTGGCTTCACTAGAGGAAAAGTCTTATCGCAAGTTTCGTTCAAGACTGGCTCCACTTGAGCAACATCCTCATCGCAAGATTCGTTCACGACTGGCTTCACTTGAGCAACACTCTCATCGCAAGGTTCACTCACGCCTGGCTTCACTTGAGCAACATCCTCATCGCAAGATTCGTTCACGACTGGCTTCACTTGAGCAACATCCTCATCGCAAGATTCGTTCACGACTGGCTTCACTTGAGCAACATCCTCATCGCAAGATTTGCTCAAGACTGGCTTCACTTGAGCAACACTCTCATCGTAAGATTCACTCAAGGCTGGCTTCACTTGAGCAACATCCTCATCGCAAGATTCGTTCACGACTGGCTTCACTTGAGCAACATCCTCATCGCAAGATTCGTTCACGACTGGCTTCACTTGAGCAACATCCTCATCGCAAGATTCGTTCACGACTGGCTTCACTTGAGCAACATCCTCATCGCAAGATTCGCTCAAGACTGGCTTCACTTGAGCAATATCCTCAAAACAAGATTCGCTCAAGACTGGCTTCACTTGAGCAATATCCTCATCGCAAGATTCACTCAAGGCTGGCTTCACTTGAGCAACATCCTCATCGCAAGATTCATTCACGACTGGCTTCACTTGAGCAACATCCTCATCGCAAGATTCGTTCACGACTGGCTTCACTTGAGCAACATCCTCATCGCAAGATTTGCTCAAGACTGGCTTCACTTGAGCAACACTCTCATCGCAAGATTCACTCAAGGCTGACTTCACTTGAGCAACATCCTCATCGCAAGATTCGTTCACGACTGGCTTCACTTGAGCAACATCCTCATCGCAAGATTCGTTCACGACTGGCTTCTCTTCAGCAACATCCTCAACGCAAAATTCGTTCACGACTGGCTTCACTTGAGCAACATCCTCATCGCAAGATTCGCTCAAGACTGGCTTCACTTGAGCAATATCCTCAAAACAAGATTCGCTCAAGACTGGCTTAAGTTGAGCAATATCCTCATCGCAAGATTTACTCAAGACTGGCTTCACTTGAGCAACACTCTCATCGCAAGGTTTACTCAAGGCTGGCTTCACTTGAGCAACATCCTCATCGCAAGATTCGTTCACGACTGGCTTCACTTGAGCAATATCCTCATCGCAAGATTTACTCAAGACTGCCTTCACTTGAGCAACATCCTCATCGCAAGATTCGTTCACGACTGGCTTCACTTGAGCAACATCCTCATCGCAAGATTCGTTCACGACTGGCTTCACTTGAGCAACACTCTCATCGCAAGATTTACTCAAGGCTGGCTTCACTAGAGGAAAAGTCTTATCGCAAGTTTCGTTCAAGACTGGCTCCACTTGAGCAACATCCTCATCGCAAGATTCGTTCACGACTGGCTTCACTTGAGCAACATTCTCATCGCAAGATTCACTCACGACTGGCTTCACTTGAGCAACATCCTCATCGCAAGATTCGTTCACGACTGGCTTCACTTGAGCAACATCCTCAAAACAAGATTCGCTCAAGACTGGCTTCACTTGAGCAATATCCTCATCGCAAGATTTACTCAAGACTGGCTTCACTTGAGCAACACTCTCATCGCAAGATTTACTCAAGGCTGGCTTCACTTGAGCAACATCCTCATCGCAAGATTCGTTCACGACTGGCTTCACTTGAGCAATATCCTCATCGCAAGATTTACTCAAGACTGGCTTCACTTGAGCAACATCCTCATCGCAAGATTCGTTCACGACTGGCTTCACTTGAGCAACATCCTCATCGCAAGATTCGATCACGACTGGCTTCACTTGAGCAACATCCTCATCGCAAGATTCGTTCACGAGTGGCTTCACTTGAGCAACACTCTCATCGCAAGATTTACTCAAGGCTGGCTTCACTAGAGGAAAAGTCTTATCGCAAGTTTCGTTCAAGACTGGCTCCACTTGAGCAACATCCTCATCGCAAGATTCGTTCACGACTGGCTTCACTTGAGCAACACTCTCATCGCAAGATTCACTCACGACTGGCTTCACTTGAGCAACATCCTCATCGCAAGATTCGTTCACGACTGGCTTCACTTGAGCAACATCCTCATCGCAAGATTCGTTCACGACTGGCTTCACTTGAGCAACATCCTCATCGCAAGATTTGCTCAAGACTGGCTTCACTTGAGCAACACTCTCATCGTAAGATTCACTCAAGGCTGGCTTCACTTGAGCAACATCCTCATCGCAAGATTCGTTCACGACTGGCTTCACTTGAGCAACATCCTCATCGCAAGATTCGTTCACGACTGGCTTCACTTGAGCAACATCCTCATCGCAAGATTCCTTCACGACTGGCTTCACTTGAGCAACATCCTCATCGCAAGATTCGCTCAAGACTGGCTTCACTTGAGCAATATCCTCAAAACAAGATTCGCTCAAGACTGGCTTCACTTGAGCAACATCCTCATCGCAAGATTCGTTCACGACTGGCTTCACTTGAGCAATATCCTCATCGCAAGATTTACTCAAGGCTGGCTTCACTTGAGCAACATCCTCATCGCAAGATTCGTTCACGACTGGCTTCACTTGAGCAATATCCTCATCGCAAGATTTACTCAAGACTGGCTTCACTTGAGCAACATCCTCATCGCAAGATTCGTTCACGACTGGCTTCACTTGAGCAACATCCTCATCGCAAGATTTGTTCACGACTGGCTTCACTTGAGCAACATCCTCATCGCAAGATTCGTTCACGACTGGCTTCACTTGAGCAACACTCTCATCGCAAGATTTACTCAAGGCTGGCTTCACTTGAGCAACATCCTCATCGCAAGATTCGTTCACGACTGGCTTCACTTGAGCAATATCCTCATCGCAAGATTTACTCAAGACTGGCTTCACTTGAGCAACATCCTCATCGCAAGATTCGTTCACGACTGGCTTCACTTGAGCAACATCCTCATCGCAAGATTCGTTCAAGACTGGCTTCACTTGAGCAATATCCTCAAAACAAGATTCGCTCAAGACTGGCTTCACTTGAGCAATATCCTCATCGCAAGATTTACTCAAGACTGGCTTCACTTGAGCAACACTCTCATCGCAAGATTTACTCAAGGCTGGCTTCACTTGAGCAACATCCTCATCGCAAGATTCGTTCACGACTGGCTTCACTTGAGCAATATCCTCATCGCAAGATTTACTCAAGACTGGCTTCACTTGAGCAACATCCTCATCGCAAGATTCGTTCACGACTGGCTTCACTTGAGCAACATCCTCATCGCAAGATTCGTTCACGACTGCCTTCACTTGAGCAACATCCTCATCGCAAGATTCGTTCACGAGTGGCTTCACTTGAGCAACACTCTCATCGCAAGATTTACTCAAGGCTGGCTTCACTAGAGGAAAAGTCTTATCGCAAGTTTCGTTCAAGACTGGCTCCACTTGAGCAACATCCTCATCGCAAGATTCGTTCACGACTGGCTTCACTTGAGCAACACTCTCATCGCAAGATTCACTCACGACTGGCTTCACTTGAGCAACATCCTCATCGCAAGATTCGTTCACGACTGGCTTCACTTGAGCAACATCCTCATCGCAAGATTCGTTCACGACTGGCTTCACTTGAGCAACATCCTCATCGCAAGATTTGCTCAAGACTGGCTTCACTTGAGCAACACTCTCATCGTAAGATTCACTCAAGGCTGGCTTCACTTGAGCAACATCCTCATCGCAAGATTCGTTCACGACTGGCTTCACTTGAGCAACATCCTCATCGCAAGATTCGTTCACGACTGGCTTCACTTGAGCAACATCCTCATCGCAAGATTCGTTCACGACTGGCTTCACTTGAGCAACATCCTCATCGCAAGATTCGCTCAAGACTGGCTTCACTTGAGCAATATCCTCAAAACAAGATTCGCTCAAGACTGGCTTCACTTGAGCAATATCCTCATCGCAAGGTTTACTCAAGACTGGCTTCACTTGAGCAACACTCTCATCTTAAGATTTACTCAAGGCTGGCTTCACTTGAGCAACATCCTCATCGCAAGATTCGTTCACGACTGGCTTCACTTGAGCAATATCCTCATCGCAAGATTTACTCAAGACTGGCTTCACTTGAGCAACATCCTCATCGCAAGATTCGTTCACGACTGGCTTCACTTGAGCAACATCCTCATCGCAAGATTTGTTCACGACTGGCTTCACTTGAGCAACATCCTCATCGCAAGATTCGTTCACGACTGGCTTCACTTGAGCAACACTCTCATTGCAAGATTTACTCAAGGCTGGCTTCACTTGAGCAACATCCTCATCGCAAGATTCGTTCACGACTGGCTTCACTTGAGCAATATCCTCATCGCAAGATTTACTCAAGACTGGCTTCACTTGAGCAACATCCTCATCGCAAGATTCGTTCACGACTGGCTTCACTTGAGCAACATCCTCATCGCAAGATTCGTTCAAGACTGGCTTCACTTGAGCAATATCCTCATCGCAAGATTCGTTCACGACTGGCTTCATTTGAGCAACATCCTCATCGCAAGATTCGTTCAGGACTGGCTTCACTTGAGCAACATCCTCATCGCAAGATTCGTTCACGACTGGCTTCACTTGAGCAACATCCTCATCGCAAGATTCGTTCAAGACTGGCTTCACTTGAGCAACATTCTCATCGCAACATTCACTCAAGACTGGCTTCACTTGAGCAACACTCTCATCGCAACATTCACTCAAGCCTGGCTTCACTTGAGCAACATGCTCATCGCAACATTCACTCAAGACTGGCTTCACTTGAGCAACACTCTCATCGCAACATTCACTCAAGACTGGCTTCACTTGAGCAACATCCTCATCGCAAGATTCGTTCACGACTGGCTTCACTTGAGCAACATCCTCATCGCAAGATTCGTTCAAGACTGGCTTCACTTGAGCAACACTCTCATCGCAAGATTCGTTCAAGACTGGCTTCACTTGAGCAACATCCTCATCGCAAGATTCGTTCAAGACTGGCTTCACTTGAGCAACACTCTCATCGCAAGATTCACTCAAGGCTGGCTTCACTTGAGCAACATCCTCATCGCAAGATTCGTTCACGACTGGCTTCACTTGAGCAACATCCTCATCGCAAGATTCGTTCACGACTGGCTTCACTTGAGCAACATCCTCATTGCAAGATTCGTTCACGACTGGCTTCACTTGAGCAACATCTTCATCGTAAGATTCGTTCAAGGCTGGCTTCACTTGAGCAACATCTTCATCGCAAGGCACATTCTAGGCTGGCTTCTCTTGCGGGACATTTTATTGAAATGTAAGACTTCATCTAAGGGAATTTACTACTTTTCTCACTGAATATGCTCCTGTGAAAAAGCATCTAAATACTATGGGAGCGTTTCAGGTTAACTTAGATTGCAGATTGTGCAAGAAAGAAACTCAAACAGCCGAGCAAGTTATCTGTTCCTCTGGGACTCTGTCCTACAGAGAAACATTCCTTTTGGGAAAATGTTTTTAGAATCAGAATAATTTGAAACTATATAAGTTTTAAGACTGAATTCCTTAATAACGGTTGCAGGTAGTGATAAGCCAATGGCTGAAGTGCATCCAGTTGGAAATCTATCGAATAAGACAAGACAATTCAAGACTTCACCTTTCTCAAAAATTTTGTTAAAAATGGCTCGAACGAATTTCATTAAAATAAGATATCTTGGTGACAAAAGAAATATATATTTTCAATTTTCTGGCTATAGCCCATGTAGTCCTGTTTACTCTTGATGAATTTTGCATAGTCAGTAAAACGTAATCAGTAATCAGTAAATCGTAACCCTATCTTACTATATAAAAATGTGGAGTTGGAAGTGAGCAGTTGAAGGAGAAGGTTGTGTCTGCAGGAAGCTCTGTCACTGAGAAGAAAAGTGAAATAAGTGACAATGGGGGTAGAACTCACAGTTTACAGAATGAGAATAGGGCTATTTGGGATACTGAAAGTAAGGAAAGGAAAAACAGAGGAAAATATGATAAACTGGATAATAATAGGAAGCATTATATTGATGCTATTAATGATAGGAGGAATTGAATTAAACCCAGGACCTGATGGAATTGAAAGAATGTTGAAGAAACTGGAAGGAAAATTAAATAAAATGGATTGCATGGAAGAAAGAATAAGAAACAACTTGAAGCAAGTAGCTAGCGAAATAAAGGAGGATATTGGAAAAGAAGTACAAGGAATAAGAAGGGATGTAGATGGAATAATGGAAAAGATGGAGAGGATGGATGTGAAGAGAAGAAGACTAAATTTGGTATTTACAGGTGTAGAAGAGAGAAGAGGTATCTGGCCAGCAGAAGAAATAAAGGAAATTCTGGTGGACAAGCTTGAAATGGAGTTGGCTGGATGGGAGATTGTGGACAGTGCAAGAGGTCTACCAGCAAATAAAAGGTATAAAAAAAGAAAAGGCAGTAGGGTATGATGGAATACCAGGGGAATTTTGGAAAACATATGGAGAAACAGAAAAGGGTTTAGAAATAATGACTAAGGTATTAAACAAAATAAAAGAAAGTGAGGATATTCCGGAAAGTTGGAAAATAAGTATGATAGTACCTATATATAAAGGGAAGGGGGGACCAAACAAGCCAGAAAACTACAGAGGAATAAGTCTGCTATCTATTTTAGGAAAAATTTACACCGGGATACTGGCAGAAAGATTAAAAAACTGGGCAGAACAGGAAAGGAAGCTGACAGAATTTCAAGCAGGCTTTAGAAAAGGGAGGCAAACAGTAGATAATGTGTTTATAATAAAAACAATAATAGATAAATACCTTAGTAAAAAGAGAGGAAGAGTATACATGTTTTTTGCAGATTTTGAGAAGGCATATGATACAATAAACAGGAGAGCTCTTTCATGGAAATTAAGAAGAAAGGGGGTGAGCGATAATTTTATAAAGGAAGTAGAAAAAATATATAATGGGATAAAGTTTTGTATAAGATGGGGAAAGAATGAAATCACAGAAATGACGGAACAAGCAATTGGTTTGAGGCAAGGATGTAAACTTAGTCCAATATTATTTAATTTATTCATAGACGATATAATAGATAAAATCCAAAAAGCGAACAAACACTGTCCTGTAATAGTGAATAAGGAAATCCCAGGATTGCTATATGCTGATGATTTAATGGTAGGATCTATAACAATTGTAGGATTACAAAGGGCAATAAATGAGGTGCAAAAATTTTGTGAGGAATGGGGAATAAAGATAAATATAAGCAAGTCCAAGGTCATGGTTTTCAAAAAGGGATTTAAATTGAGAAAAGAGGAGAGGTGGGTATTAAATGGGAAAAGATTAGAAGTGGTCAAAGATTTTGAATACTTGGGAGTGAGGCTAAATAACAGAGGAGAGTGGGAGGCACATGGAAGAAAGATAGAAGCAAAAGGGAGAGCTGCAATGTCAGGAGTCAGAATTTGCAAATACAAGTTAGAGATGACAACCAAGTGGCTGGAAAGGATGTATGAGGCAGTAGTGGAATCAAAAATGCTTTATGCAGTAGAGATCTGGGGGGCCACAGATATAAACAAGAAGGTAGACCATATGTATAGAATGTTCTGCAAAGAATTATTGGGACTACCGAGATCGGCGCCAAGAGAAGTGGCCTTGGTAGAGCTTGGGAAAACAAGAAGGAAAGGAATAATAATGGAGAGAATAATAAAATTTTGGTATAAATGTTTGGTTAAAGAAGATGGAGAAATTTTAAAATTGTGTATGAAGCAACAAAAAAATCTAGAGAATGAAAACAGTTGGTGGGCAGGGGTTGGAAAAATTATGGAGAAAATAGGAATGGGAGATATATGGAAACTTGAAGAAAGAAATGAAAGTAATGTAGATAAACTAGTAAAGTGTAGGGTAGAAGACATAGAAAGGCAAGAGATATGGGGAAGTTTAGAAAACAAGAAATCATTACAATTCTACAAGCAAATAAAAAGAGGATGGGGGCGAGAACCATATGTGGATTATTGTAACAGACAAGAAAAAGAAGGACTAGCGTGGATGAGAACAGGAGCAATATTTTTAAGAGGGTCAAGAAGCGGTAAAATAGGAATATGTGAAATGTGCGGTGAGAAAGAAAGTATAGAACATTATTTGACAGAATGTAAGGAATTAGCATTATGGAGGAAAAAGGTTTGGGAGAAAAAATGGGAAAAAATAGAGGGGAAAATGGTAGCCATAAAAATGTTAACAGTGAAAGAGGAAAGGAAGGTTAGAAGTATAGGTGAGTTTTTGAAGAAAGTAAGAGAAAAATGGGCAAGAAAAGTAAAGAGTGTAAATGAAGAAGGCAGAGTGGGGGAGAGGGACAATTAATTAATATAAGATGGAATAGATTGATCAGAGCTACCTGGGAGGCAAATGGCCTGGGTGCCATGCAAACCAAGGTAGCAATAAGGTTATGTAAAATTTGTATGTAGTTTAGGTTAGAGTAGGATAATTGTAAAAGTTATGTAAAAGAATTGGTACAAATAAAAATTCATTCATTCATTCATTCATATAAAAATGTAGATCTTGTTAAAACCAAAATTATGATAAATGATCTTTTTGTGAAGTGAGCCATTTCGGAGATATTCCTTGTCGTTTTTCGGAATTTTGCAATACTTAGAGACCGTTCTCAATTGGAAACTCGTTATTCATTTTTTAT